>CM038795.1:102815117-103147203 GCA_021764765.1 Vicia sativa | reverse complement strand
GAAAAAGATTTCTAAGAAGAAGAACAAGAATCTTTGGAGCGATCACGGAAAGCGAAGTTGGTATTCACAAGGAACGATCCGTTACTTATACCTCGGCGTCTCGAAGAACGAGAACTCGCATGTTGTTTCCGGTGTAATCGACCAATGCCTACGGAAGAGGTTTGCCACTATGGGCCTAAGGTTTTTGAGATTACGAAGGATACTAGGACAATATTCCTGTTTGCTATGATTTTAAATACATTCCAACAAAATGGAAACCCCTAGGTTAGGCGATAATGTGAATGAACCCGCATTAGAACAACGTAGAAACCCACGTGGTTCCCCGAGGATCCTTTTATTTGGACTATGTTAAAGTAATTTTAAACCATTTCGATCTTGTCCCTACTAGCATTCATGGCGTACAAAAGCTGGTTTGCTAAAAGTGGAGGTTAAGAGATCCGTCAGCGGGAGGAACTGGGTATTTACAATCTCACGAATTATCTAAACCGGGCTTATTCTGACCACCTTTATTTGCGTCCTGTACTTTTGGGATAATACTTATACCTTTCACCTTCACTGGAGGATGATCACACCTACGTTCTTTGATATAGCTATATTTTTTGGCTTTATCACGGTGGGAGAAACATATATTCACGATTAGGAACATTGAAGCATTGACTTGACGTAAAATTGGCCGACTCTCGAGTTATGATCATTATCACATGAAGGTGATAGTGTCTCGATGTCGAATATTGCCTTTCTCACCCTTTGGTTATCAAGATATGTTTTTACGTTAGGTCACTCTGGTGCTTGACGGGTTTATTAAATCAGCAAGGGATTTACGAAAATAGGAGGATTAATTTAAGTGAGCTTCTTTTGGTTGACCTACATGAAAGTTTGAGGTTAATTGTTTCGACTTAAATCTCACTCACAGAATATCTTGCTAAGTCGCTGGGTTGCTCGATTGTGGCTTAATGCCATATTCGAATCTTGACTCTCTACTGGCGATACTATTGTTGAGCAAGATCGGAAGTAGCGGATCGAAATGTTGAGGCCACGAGGCTAAGGAGGCCGACTCAGTGATGATAAAGGCGATTTCGATTCATTCTCCACGATACATTATGCTCTTTTCAAAAGCATAAGTTCGAAGAAGGCCCTAGGCGCGCTTCGCTTAGAGGACTCGTGGACCATCCATGGTTCACTATATATGTGCTTCGGAGGCTGCTAAGAGTAAAGAAATCCAATGTCTGAAAGCCTTCTTGCTCCCAGTAATCGTGAGAATCCACGACCGAGAACCCGCGTCCTTCTTTTGCCTACCGACCCAACCGTTTCAAAGCAATTCGGTTTATGCCAATTAATTCACGAACCCTATTCGGACTCGAACTATTACCTCAAATTCGAACTTTCAAGGCGGAGAAGCAGTGCGGCGGGGGCAATATCAAGATTTTACTTTCAATTTGAACTAATTTCTTGAACATGACATTTTCATCGAGGGCTTTACGGATTAGTGGTAAATTCTACGAGTCTATATGTTTGACACTCTTACCATCGAAATAAAGCCCATTGCTGCGTTCGATGTGCGGTACAAAAGAAAAGGTATGCTCGCTCATTTTCGAGAGATTAAAGCTTTTCAATTGCTTGAAACAACTTATGATCGCGCTTGGGTCCGCGATTATATCGAGCGTCCGAACCTTGAAGGAAAAATTTAAAGAAAAAGTCTCTAAGTTGAGACTTCGCTTGGGTTGTCACACGAGATAAGTATAGGTTGCTTTTCGAAATACATCCGCCTAAGTTTTCCAAACTACTACCTCGAGCTGGCTGGCTTGGTTTCCCATACCGCTTGTGATTAACTTGCGAAGAGATGTTCAGTATCGATCTCAAAAGAAACTAAAGCCATCACGGGCTGTGACATGGGCTGCGACCTTTAGCTCCGTAATTTCCGGGCATCTTATTTATGACATTTACGCCATGTGATTCTTTCGAATGAAGTAGCGGTGAATGCTTGAGGAAATTCCCAAATAATTCTTACTTTCTTTATTTAACATTTCGTCTCGATGGTCTCGATTTTCAGCCATCGGGATCAAGGCTATTGCATCGAAGGCAAAGAAGAGCGACTCTCAACGAAACCGTGAAGCAAATGATGATGTGCCGAAGAAACTCAACGATTACTCCACAACCAATGACAACAACAACGAAACACTATTGCTCGGCACTCAACCATTTCTCCAATTCCAAACTACTCCGTCTCAAACAATTGCTCCGACCCCAGGTAAGCAGTTTATTCACGATATTTGAATAGGCTTAAATTTATGTTGAAGTCTAACTTATGTTTGTACCATTTTCGGACTAGTAAGCTCCACTTTGACCACTCCAAGCCTAGTACCGGTGGGAAGACTCTCAAGGTGAGGAGGATTCGCAACCCGAAGAAGCGGAAAAGGACATTTCAAAGGATACTAACGTCTCACGGACTCGATTCGAGGATGTTGCTCCTACAATCCAAAATCCACCTTGACCTCAATAATGTTGGAACACATAGATAATAATATATACTGAGATAATCCACAGGTGAGTTCACTTTGAATTTTTGAAAATGATTATTCGTTACCTTAGTTATAAGTTTCTAATCTTTCTTTATTTGTGTAGGATGATTCGACTCCAATCCAACTACTTGACTCTCCCAGAAGCAGTACTCAGATCCGTTCTTCTCCTCATGGAGATTGAGTAATCTAGTGCAAAATAAGGGATCCTCAATATGGCCATTTGGGCTGGGGCAGCCGGATGATCGAGGCACTTCCCTCCTGAGGAGCGACCCAGAAGATGCTAGAAGTGCCTCCAGGAGACTTCTCACCGAGTCTCTCTCCAGGACTCCTAGGAAAGGTTACCCGTTGAAGAAGAAGGCTTGCCGCTTCTCGAGAGAGGATTGAGTGAGGAAGGATCTGAGGATGAAGAAGGAAAGATGCTTTCAATAAGGTTCGGCGAGGGCGGATTACGATGCTCGATAATGAAGATGAGGACATTGAAATAGTGGATACAGTTGGTGATGGCGAAGATGATGGTGAGGAATTAATGAAGGTGATGGTGTCCACACTTGATGAGCCAATGGAGATCGAAATGGATGTTACTCCATTCGCATGGAACTTCAGTCTTCCCAATTGACGGTGAAGGGTTAAACCTCTTAAAACAAAATGACCTATTGAATTTTTGTGAAAGGCGGCTCGAGGAGGGGCCACCCCTTCCTAAAGATTGGTCTTTGGATTCGACCATGATTCCATGCCTTACATGATAGGGTTGTACTTCTTCACCAGATTAGAAAGGCGATCCTTGGCGTGGATCTTTGAAGTATTAAGAAAGATAGATGCTGACACCTTTATTATGAAGGGACTTAACTTATCAAATTGACCTCACTTTATTTGTTCACGGAAGTTAGCACCATCCTGTTAGAACTTGATCTTTGATGAACAACATGGTGGGTGTCTCCTCGAAAGTGAATCTGCTGTCGTAAAGTCGAAGGCGGTGCGATGGGTAGCGCTTATGAACATGCCTCGAAGCTTACTAAAGAAGTTGAAAAGGCATGCCATGAATATCAAACAAAGCAGTATGATCTTGAGCTCGATCCATTTTCTGGGAGAAGCAGTTAAGAACTTCAACATAAAATTAAGGAGGCTGACAACAACGGATAGCTTATGAGACCGACACTTTTGGTAATCGATTCGAAGAGCTCTTGAATAAAGGACTTGCGGAGACCGAGCCGGTGAAGCAATTCGAGGCGGTTGCCGTCTAGAAGACGGCGCTTGATCAACAAAGCTTGAGTCTTTTAGGGTATCTTCGATCGATTAAGGAACAACACTTATTTCTAAAGATTGTACATTTATCGTGCTTGTAATATTAATTTGGTATGGTTGTATTACTCGAACAATGCCATTTTGGCAACTTTAATTTACCATTTTGGCATATCTTCACTATGGATTACGTTCTGTTATTGAATCTCCTGGTGTGGTTTATATTTCTTTAAATATTCCCATTAACCCTTAAGATTCGTTTATGATCATTACTACTACGATCTAATACATTGTTTGAAAATGTTTTACACAATTCGAAGGTCCTTTGATGAGGTGACCATTTTCCTAATGCTTTATTTTTCTTGTCCATGGGCAATATAACTTTCCACACTAAGTCATTAGTACTAAATGTTTTACCTTTCACCCTTTTGTTATATGCCTTGGCCCTGCTTTCCTTTTGCCTCATTGAGTTTCCATGCGTGCAATCTAACCCATCTGACTCAACTAATTCATTCATCATCGTTTCCCGATATAATGAAGATGGGATTTCGTTTGTCTTTGAATTGATTGTTTGTAGATGAATTTCTTTGGTAAGGCGCATCATGACCAAATGCTAATTGGAAAGGTGTAGTGTTAGTAAGCTTTTTAGGGGATGTTACATAGGCCCATATATTTGATCTAAAGTCTTATACCATTTCTTGGTTTTACCAACATGTTTTTTAATCGAACCTATTATTACTTTGTTGGTACTTGACGACCATTTGCTTGAGCATAATATGGTGTTGATGTTAGCAAACAAACCCATTCTTGAAGCAAATTCTTGCATCTTTTACCGATAAACACGGATCATGAGTACGTGGTTGTACTTTCTACAGCAATCGAAGACCTATAGATAATTTGTTTACGTATGAATTCGATGTGACCTCTTGATCTGCTTGACTACTTAATGGTATTGCTTGATCCACTTGGTGAAATAGTTTATCCCTACCAAAATATATTTTTGACCTTTAGATGAGCGAGTTGATTTCTCTATTAAATCAAGGCTCGTCTGTAAAGGCCATGGTTTGATGATCGATCTGACTCATGCGGGGGCGTGTTGAATCCACTGCATGTTTACGGCGTTCTTCACATCCTTTAGCAAAATCTATATCTTTGAGCATCTTTGAGTCGATCGTACCATATCGAAATAAGCAACCGCCGTTTTATGGCAGCTGATGTACCCAGCATGCCCCGTTGTGGACTTCGATAATATTAGATATGCCTCATTTACGCCACATTTGGATGTCGCCTTCTTGGGTCTTCTTGAGCAGTTCGTTTATAAGGACATATGATAATGCCATATTTTATTTTACATCCACGTTCAATCTTGGATTTTCTAAATACCTTATTAATGGATTTCCTGTCTGTATACGCTAAAGTGTTTATGGCTAATACCTCGAACCTATCTTTATCACCATAACTTAATTTAATATTTTCTAGATCGATGGTGTAAGTCTAGTAGCCATGACTCTTCCTCTTGTTCGATCAAATCCTCAAAGTTTTTGCGAAACTTTATGCCAAAGCCAATTGTGCTAGGTCATTTGCTTCTTGATTTTCTATTCTTGGTATGTCTTTGAATATCCATGTATTGAATTTTGAGTAGCTTTATTAACTATGACAAAGTATGTCATCGGTTTGCCTTTATGCATTTATATTCCTTCTTTATCCTGTGACCACTAACTCGAATCACCTTTGATTTTGACTCTGGTTGCCCCGATTCCAACAAAGCTTGAGTCCACAATGGCGTATTAAACCGTTGTTAGAACGAGGACCATCTAACTTATACTTGAATTTTGTTGGAATTCCTTGGGAGAAATTATAGAACTCCGACCACGCCTGCTGCATGGGTCGAACCATCAAAGTATGCTTCGAGTTGCATTTCGACATAACCCGTGGCGGGCACCCGACCAATGAATGGTCACGATGAAATCGAAGTGCTGACCTCCGCGACTCTTAAAGGTGTGAAAGTCAAATAATACTAATCGAGGCTAAAGCCCATTTACAGTTACTATGCATTATTGGTTTTGAAAGCATGTGTTTGATAACATCGAAATGAGATGAAACATAAACATCAGCGAGGTTTTATATAATACGAGTTTATACAAGAAAAGTATAAACCACAGACTTTTCTATATTACTATATCTAGTTTTACGCATCATTCGACACCTACTTAAATAATATGGCTCTTTCGATGCCATTCTTATCTTCTTGTACTAACATACTACCTATAGTAAGTTCGAGCGGAGATATATGCAATCTCATGGGTTTCCCCGAAAGGTGGAAACAGATAGGAGCACGAGAGATATCTTTTAATCTTTGAAGGCCTCTTGATGTGCTTCGTTCCTCGAAGGCTTGGCCTTGCTTTAAGCAGTAGTGGAGAAAGCTTGAGTCTTTCCAGATTGAAATGAATCTTGAAAGTTAATCTTCCCGAAGGAATTATGACTCCTTTTGATGTGGGTGCTTTAGTCTCCATGATGGCTTTGGTCTTATTACGGTTGATTTGATTCCTTTTTATGAACCCGCAAGCCGGAAATCTCGCACTGCAAAAATGCACATTTAAGGGATTCATTTTAAGCCATGTTTTCGTTCTTTGGTTAGCTGGTGGTCTGAGATGGGTTTTACGTAGATATAGATTTGATGACTATATCATCAATATACACTGCATAAATGTCGATAAAATCATGAAGATGGAGTTCATTGCTCTTTGGTAGTTGCTGACATTTTTTAAACCAAAGGCATCACTGCACCCGTTCAAGGGGTGCCAAGGCTCACGGGCAGCGAAATGCTATCTTAAGCATCTTCTTGACAATAAAGATCGGTTATAACCGGAGTATCCATCTAAGCGTACTTAAGTATTGAATCCTGTGATGTGTAACATTTACATACGGGCATAGGTATTGATCTTTGGGGGTTGGAGTATTTAAATCCCTAAAGTCTATGCATATTCTCGTGAACCATTTTCTTAATAACTAGTGCTAACCATTGACATACCTACCTTGTAGTTACGATGAATTTGCAGCCAATGACCTTCGACCTCGACTTTGATCTTTGTAGTCTGCTTGCGTGAATCTTACGGGGTTTGCTTGATGGGCTTCTTGCCATCCTTAATGGAAGTCATGCTCCATAACTCTCTTTTCAAACCAAGCATTTCGTCATAGTCCCAGCAAAAGCAATCTTTGTTCCTTTTGAGGACTTGATCACCTCATTTTGAAACTTGGTGAGTTTGCACTTATGTAGGTTATTCTTTTGTGTTGTCATCCCCAAATTCACCTCTTGAGTGGATCCATGCTAGCATTTTGGCGGTGAGTTTGTAGGATCCTTCTCGAAGCCCAGGATCAACATCATAAATGGCATCGAGCCTTTGATCTGTTCGTTTTCTTCGTAGGGTGAATTCTTGAACCATTCCCTTTCATTTCATTCATTTCAACTATCTATCATTTGACCTCTGAAAAATTGCTTTCCATTCATTCTATCCATATAGGCCGAAATCCTTCGAAGAAGGGACTCGATCATAAGCGGGATCGTCGAACTCCCGGCTGGTGGCCGTCTTTCGGTGCTTTGGACTCATTCATCACCCATAATTATTTTCTATCAATACATGCCACCGTAAGTAGCGAGAGGTCGGCGATCTTGTTTTTCATTCATTTGTCACTTGGTGTACAAGGAGCTATTCTTGCGATACTTGTCATAATTCCTTTTGTTAACAGTTAATTTGTCGTGAAGTAACTCACCGTCGCGATATTTTCCTTATACCATCTTACCTCACAGGTAACTTTAGTGCATTGTGAAGGCGCGGCGCCATGAATCACTTTCTTATGGCAGCGAAGTTATAATTGGCCTTGGCGATCACATGAACATGGTGGGCTGCGACTCGATCAATGATTAACTCACTTTTGCTCAGCGTTTGTCCTCTTTCCCTTCGTGGTTGGGCGGGACCATATTATATGGTTTGACATCACCCTCACGAATTCCTAACCTTTTGGCAGAATTGGCATAAGGTTAACTACGGTGCCTCCATCCACTAAGACCTTGTTCACTCCGTGGGCTCCGCTTTGCTTTCCGAATGAGCGGTGGCTTTAAATGGTTCTTCATTGCGGCTCTGGGTGTTGAAGAATGCGTTACATTCCGATACATGGCGTTATCCATTACATAGTAAAGCGGCCTGTGTTTCATCAAATCAATGGTGTCTTCTTCCTCGTACTTCTTGATTTGGTCTCTTGGCCAAATTCGGATGGTAAAATGCGGATACCACGTGCGGTTTAAATTGGTGGGACTCCTCCGATTCGAGATTATCCGTCGACATATCCACGTCTTCTTACGGACTTGGGTATATTCTTTCGGTTAAATCGGTTGTGTTTCGGAGAAAAGTCTCGAACTAGCGGGGTTTATCTTACGGTTGATTGTTTGTTGTTATTGGCTTGTTGGTGCTGACACTTCTTTGTTGTTGGTGAAGGCTCTCCTTTTATGCCTTGAGGCTTCCTGCTGACCTTTCGAATTATTGCGCCGCCATTGGGATCTTGACATGATTCTTACCTTTGTAATTTTCTAGTCTCAATTCCTCCACCATGGTGTTGAATTGTCTCCTATACACCATGGCATGGCGTAGCGTTTTGCTCATTCCTTCTCCGTTTATCCTTCCTTATGGTTTTGACTTGCACCCGTTTATGCGTTGGTACTACGAGGATTTTGATGCCACCCTTGAGCACCTCTTGGATAAGGGCTATCGGGCTTTCGTTGAATGTGATTACCATCGGCGGCTCGTCGACCAACTTCCTTGTGATTCCGGCGTAGGCGAAGGGAATCGTTTGAATCTTGACCGTATTACGGTCGTATCTTCTTTGAACATCTTAGTAGTCGGGCACTTTGTTGCCCTGTGACGATGAACTAAGAATTCCACAAACTCTCCCCGACTCTTGGGTAACATCACGAATAATTGGTTATCTTGGCGGATTTACTCGATTCGAGCCCTTTGTTTTCTTCGAACTTCCAATGATCCTGCGTTGCATGATGTTGCATCTTGGACAAAGCATCATTTGACATTTCCCATGTACGGCATGAGATATTGTTTGATGGTGTCTGTGACGTAACCTCCTCCATTTTGTATTTTATTTTTCAGAGTATCTTTCCATTTCCTGCATCTCGAAGGGGTCTCTCCATTATCCACCATGTTGACATCTACATCTTCCCTTTCTCGACATCATCTCCCGTCACGATGATTTGGCGTCTTGATTCGAATCTTTGAACTCTGCGGGAAGTATTTAACACGATGTCAAATTTTCCACTAGGTTCCCCTAAGGTTGTCCGGACTTTCTTCTTAGGAACCATGTCTCAACTTCCATTGTATCATCATCTCCCATCCTGTGGGCTTGGCGTCCTCATTCGGATTTTCGAACTCTGGAAGCGAATATTTTACAGATAGTCGAACTTCCCACTAGGTTCACCCAGTATCGGATCTCTTTTGAGGGAGGCTTGCTGTAATGAACCTTCTCCGGTTTGAGCCTCGGGCCTTGATGGCTTGTGTATCGATTTCTTGCTTCGGTTTTCAGGCCCTCGTGCTTTGGATTTCTTCGAGCAATTGATGGCGTTATTTCGATCAAGTCTAGTTTTTTGTGGATGTCTTGATGACTCCATTGTTGAGTTCGACCGACGACTTTCACTTTCTCGGTCTTTCCTCTTTCAATGTAGTGGCCCCTTAGTGCACCATATTGATTTCTCGATGCTCGAAGGCTCGGAGTAGTTGGTGTCTGCAATATCGGAGTCTTGTCCTTTCATTTTGGTTTATCGACCAAACTTTAATCGCCATCCTTAATTGCGTTTTGAATCGAGTCCACGAAGAAACAACTGTGAGGTTTTGTGGCCTAGGAAACTATGATATTTACAAAATCCTCTTTTCTTTCTTTGATCAAGGTATTTTGGCGTTTGGTGGCACTATTAATTGGCCATCTTTGACAAATAAATCGAAGATCTCATCACACTTTGTTACATCGATACCATGCTTTTGGAAACTGTCATTTTCTCATTTTCAACAATTTTTTCCACTTTCGTGGGGACTAAAGTTTACAAGAGTAGGTGGAGCTGTTTTAATTGATGAGATCTATTTAGACCTCTTGATTCAGGATAGTCTTGACTTCCTCGGTTCGACATAGGGAATTCTTAACCTTATTACTTTTAAAAACCACGGCCTTTTCGGCGCTTTAGCTTAATCGAACCTGTCACCTTCAATGGGCCATGTCCCTCGAGTATTATGTGTCTAATTTCTTTCGAATAGAATAGTCAGACCACCGTGACCATTTCGACTAACTTCGTGTTCGGGGACTCTTGTGAAACATCTAGATTTCAAAGTACGAACCTGTTTAGAGTACTCAATATAGGTTGATAAACTTCCTCTTAACACTTGCTAATTCCTTTAGACTTATCTTGGATTGTCCGGTATAGAATTGTTCATGGAACAATCTCTCGAAGGTCGGTATCTATGGATCCGAGGGGCAAGTTGTGAACCATGTGAAGCATTTTGGTGAGGGAACTTGGGAAATATTTAATCCTAAGGTTCTCATTATTCGCTATATCCCAGCCACGATCGGATGCACGGCTATGTGTTCATTTGTTGATTCATTGGTATCTCCAGAACTTTGTGAACTTAGGGATCTTGTATCCCTTGGTAAATCGTTATGCATTACATACTCTGCTATAGGGGAGGCATAATTTAACCTTGATCCCTGTAAGACCATTTTGGGCCATAATCCTTTCTATCATGGTAGTTAGATTATTTTACGCGAGATATTGTCATTTCCTACATGGACAATTGCTTGACATCTTGGTTTCGACCTACCATGCAACTCCTCTGGTTGTTCTTCTCGAAGCATGGGACTCACCAGTCTTCCGACCCCCCTGGTTCCATAATTCCCCTTTGTGGTTCCTCTCGAATCAACGGGGCATCTAGTCTTCGACCACACTGAGTGGTTCTATCAATCCCTGTGGTTCTTCCGAATCAACTGGAGCATCACCCTGTGCTCTTGCCCCGAGTTAACTCCTCTTTTATAAGGTGGGTCGTGTACTTGTTCGATGATAGGTATGTTCGCTCGAGCAGATGCTTGTTACATCTACACCTCTACGGTAGACAAAGAAATCCATTATTGACCTATTATTATACGCATTCTCTGTTTGTCACGGTCATTTTGAACTATTAGGTGAAGATTTCTTGCATGGTTTGTGCTAATACTCCTATCATATTATGGTTAATATCATCCATTAAGCGCCTAAAAGCTATTTGATTTATGTGGTTAAGATAGTGATACTATAACCCTCGACCCTTGGTTGTTTGTCATAAATTGATTAGCCCGGATCCGACCTAAGTGTGGTGATCGTTCGACGTGAAGTCTGAGCACGCCATAAAGATGTTGGCATTCCATCTTTGAGAATTTCGGGCCTATTACTATCGTAAGATAGGTCTAGTTGGTGGTGGGGTAGCGAAATGGGTTTGTACCCACGATGGTGGGACAAATCCTCGGGATACCGATGGTTCTGTATTGCCTAGGATCGAATTGTTTGTTGACATGCCACTTTACATTAGGTGGCCGTACTATTAGTAGAAGATCTGACAAGTTGTGCATTCAAAGGGATGCATGGGCGTCCCGTCGAGTAGATGCATTAGTGCTTGTTCCATGGGCGTTTTGTTCCCCTTGTGGATTGTTTGGATCGACATCCTATTATTTCGATTTCTTACGGGTAAGGTTGGTTACTATTGGTTATTCTACCCTCCTGGGTTCATATACCAATGAACTTTATTTACTCGAAAAGACCTTTTATAATAATTATGTCTTATAATCCTTATTTTTTAAATTTGTGACAACCAATGGTATCCCCTGGGGTGCCATTTGTTCCACGGATTACGGTGAAACAACCGCTAGTCCTCAGACTATCAAATAAGCGTTATATTTGTTATTCAATCCTACGGTAACTTGGGATCGACTAGATTGATCCTATAGGGGTATTAGTCGTTTGTGTAAACTTAAAATAAGGATTCATGTTCAAGACTTGTTTTTGAAAGTTTTATATATGTTCAGTGTGTTTGATTATGATGTTCAAGGACTTAATAACATGATTAAGTAAAGTAGTATAAAACTAATTTGAACAAGTAAAAGCATAAAGATTTGAATTGCGAGAAAATGTATAAATGCGGGAATGCTTAAATGACTTTTAAATGTAAAGACTTTCAAAGTAAAAGCATGAAATGTAAAAGACATGAATGTAAGAACAAGTATGTAAAAGCTTTACGGAAAATAAGGCGTTAATGTAAAAATTTCGGAAAAGTAAAGTTTGAAATGTAAGAAAGCGTTTGAGTGTAAGGAAAGTTAAATGACTTTGAATGTAAAGAATTTAAAAGACATTGATGCAAGATAAAGATAAAGCTGGAAGATAAAGATGCATTATTGAATAATAAAAATCTTGGTGCAATCATCGTACATCATTCGAGCATTCGTTTCCCTAGCCATGTTGTTTTTGAATATTCTGAATTTTAGTACAATAGATATGACACACGAAATCCTAACACTAAGACTTATTTATACTATTTCGACCATATGATCGACTTATGAGATCTTGCCACGTTTGGGACATACGAGAACACTATGCTTCTGGCTTCCGTCTTGAACCGTTTCAGTGCATGAACTTCCATTTATCCATTCGTTTGAATTTCATCAAATGTCTTCATTTCAGAACTGCTTAAACACCACGCTACCACTTGAGCTCCTTTATATGTATCATCATAGCTCGAGTTCGGTATATACTATCGAAGAGCCAATTCTTTCATTCGAATCATGACATTCCCTTTGTTCAACGAATCTTGATATTGTTTCGTTTGAGCTTAATGATTCCTATTGAATCATAGATATCAAAATCTTGATACAATAAGTAGGTGCAAAACTGTTTTTGAGTTCCATTCGGAAGAACTTAACCTATTTTAGATTGTTGGTTGTGGTTTTGTTGGTTGTTTTATTGTGAGTCTCTCTAGTATTAATTGATACTTATGTAGGACGTTAGTAGAGTTGTACTTTGTCAATCACCATAAGCTTTGAAGCAAGAGTGATTGTGTGTCTTTGAAGAGTGTCTTCAATATTTGTTCTTGTTAATTGTCACTGCGTGTGACTGTGGGGAGTGATCAGAGGTTCTCATATCTAGGATAGGTTTCTTAGGTAGAAGGGTCATTGGATAGTGATTAAGTGAGGAATATAAATGGGGAAGTTTAACTCTGAATTAATACTGCTAATAGTGGACTTCATCCTTGGCTTGGTATTCCCCAGACGTAGGTTGGTTGGGCCAGGCTGGGTAAACAATTCAACATGTTTTTTGTTTTCTACTTTTAATTTTTGTCATTAGTTTTCATAAGATGAATGCTCAGTTTCATTGACATCCCTTGACATCTCATATCTAATACCAGAATTTCACAATATATTACCTTGGCAAAAATTTTATCGACTGAAACAAGATACTCACTGCTCGAGAAAACTTGATGCGCTTTGGCTTGGGCTGCTCGCTGACTAAGACAATATATGTTGACTCATACTACTCTATTTGTCTCTAAGATAGATTCGATAAAATACATATTTGAGAAACCTGCTCTCTTCGGAAGAATAGCAAGATGGAAAATGATTTTGACCAAGTACGACATTCAATACGCTACTCAGAAAGTAATCAAAGGAAGTGTGGTAGCAGATCATTTGACTCATCACACTGTAGGCGACTACCAGTCTATGCATTTCGAGTTTCCCGATGAGAATATTATACTAGTTATCGACTACGAAGAACCTGGACTGGATGAAGGACCTGAGCTAGGATCTCGATGGACTATGGTTTTTGATGGAGCTTCTAACGCACTTGGCAACGGTATCGGTGTTGTAATTATCTCAGGGTGGCCATTTTCACGATTATGTTTATTGTATATGATATAATTGAATATGAGGTGCATCATGGGTATTAAATGTTATTGATTTAAGGATCAAGTTATGTAGTGGAGACTTAGATTTGGTGATTAGTTAGATTAAGGGAATGGGACGAAACATCCATATCTCATTTAATAAAACATCCTTATCTCATTTCATAAAAATAATAAAATAATTTAATAAAACGTAAAAAAATAATTATAAAAAAGTATTAAAAAAAATAATGTTTAAAAAAATTAAATAAATAATTAATAAAAATGCCACTTGGATTTAAAAAATAATTTAAAAATAAAGAGAAAAGCCACGTGGATTGCCACACAGGCAAAATAATAGAATCTTTGCTAAAAATGCATCAAAGGTCTGGGTGGAATATTTATTTGTTAAAGATGCAGGAACAAACTTTTTTTTAAGGGGGAAAAATCAAAACACGCTCATATGATAGAGGGGTAGAAGGCTATTAACCAAAAATATTTTTCCCTTGATAATTAGGGTTTAAATTACTTTTACATTTATCAAAAACATTTTTCTCTTATTTATTTATTATTTTTTGCATTTAAATATTAGAAATCGATGTATAGGTTGCAAGGTTGTTTTTGTAATAGCATAGATTTACTCTTCTCGCACTTTTTCTCATTATTATGTATCTGCTCATGAGATGTAATAGCTTAGATAAATTTACTTTTCCGCACCTTCTACTATGTATCTTCCCCAAAGTCATGTAATAACGTAGGGTCTTTATCTTTCTGCACTTTACTTTTATGCGAATATTTAACTGCTAGATGTATGCTAATTAGGGTTTGTATGGAAAATTTTAAAATCAATCTTAGAATAACCCTAATTCAAAGATAAATATCTGAATCAACACACTTTGCACATTTATACTCTTAGGATATCCTCTCTTGTTGCCTTCGGATAAAAATGATCATGTCCCTCGAACGTAGGGGTACCATTAGCAAAGACCCTCTATTCAAAATCATCATAAAGATCATAGTTCTTCAATGGCCCTCAAATTTGCCTACAAATATATGATCTTGTCCCTCGGTTTGTTGCCTACGAATAAATGATAATCGTCCCTACGAAATTGCTAAGGTATTCTTACAATGTTGCCTTCAATGACCATACGATGACCCTATGCTTGTCCCTTCACATCCAACGGATAGAGCTACCTACTAACTAATGGTATGGATAGCACTGTCCTAAAGGAAGAAAGAGAAAAAACGACCTTACCGAGTGGTAGTTACTCTTAATTGCTTGCTTAAATAAACAAATCATTTTTACACCTTACATTTTTCAAACAAATATTTTCAAACACTTCGTATACATTCTTGAGGATTGATACAAGAATCATTACAAAGTCAAAGTCAAAATATTTTCAAACAAATCACACACACACACATAAAACAAGTTTTCAAAAGTGAGCTAAACAATTAAGAGTCCGTAGATAACTACGAATGGAAAGGGTGCTAACACCTTTCCTTTTCATAATTACCCTCTGAGAATCGATAAAAGGTATTTTTTGTTCTTTTCACCTTTCCTTTATTGGATAAAAGAAAAGTCAGTGGTAACTCTTGCTAACCGCAATATTTGCGATAAAACGCAAAACAACCAAGTCAATTCTCCCACTGTGTTACACAATGTATTTATTTAAAGACGGGTGGAAATAGTTTCATTATTCTTGTGCTATGTGTCCATTCATTTTATTAGCACCAACATACATCTTTTGTACGAGACATAATTTATTCTCAATAGACAGTTTGATATATTTGAATGAACTTAGTGATTCTTATGTCTCAAAGAGGATACATCAAAAGGATATTCAAGAAATTTATTATATTTTCTTGCTCACTATGTATTGCTCGCACCTAATCAAAATGATGATATGTTATCCAATCAACATTATGCTTATGCCATCCTAAAACCATTGGAGTTGGATCATCTTCTGCTCTTTTGGTTCAATTATTTCTCCTTTTTACGATCCAATGGTTAATTGATACAAATTATATTTTCTTGTTTCCAAAGTGATAGGCACACTTACAAAATAAGATCCTAAAAAACGCAATAACAAGAGAGAAAAAAAATCAATTTGAATGTGAACTAGTAGAAGAAGCAGTTGTTGTATTGTTTTTGCATGAAGAGTCTTCTCCTCTAGCTTCAACATGATCAATTTCTCTGGAGTTTACCATAGAACTATCCTCCAAATTATTTGAAAAATAAGTATCTACAACTCTATTATTCATGGATTGTGATACACTAGCAATTCCAGGGTTCATTTCTTTTGTTGCATTTAAACCGAATTCTGACATGGAAGAACTTCGAGAGAATAATCTTTCTTTCCAATCCCTTGTACCCTTTGAAATTGATTCTTTATATCTAAGTAACATGACAACTTATTACACAATGATTTGATAAAATAAAAATTTCAAACACATGTAGTAATATATAAGAAAACATACCTCGTTGATAATGCATTAAATTTAGACCGCAAAGTATCTGAAAATGATTGCATTTCTAAGCTATTTGTATCAGATCTAGAATTTGTAGAATTTTCAATTTGCAATTGTTGTGTCTGTTGTAATGGTTCATCTCCATTAGATGTTATTAAGAATTGTGATGGATCATGATCAAGTTGTTGAGTTCGCCTTCCTTCCATTTGACCAAGACGGTGGTGTCTTCTTTCGATTGATGCAACAATAGCTAAGTTTTGAAGTATTCTTTCTTCCATGCGAAGCTGTAGATCGAGAAAAAAATGTTAAAATGACGTGCATAAAATGTAAGAAAGCACAAATAAATATTTAATAATGTGATAACAACTCACATTTTGAAATCCAAAATTTCTAATAGATGGGTGATGAAAGGTGTTAACATTTCTTGTTGGAGTTTCCCTCCAATTCCTCTCCTGCTCTACTCCCTCGAACAATTCTTGTCTGTCAAGAAACACATAGATTGATTACATGATAAATAAATTGTTAGAACAATAACTAATAACAAATGAGAAATTAAAAATGCAACCACAAATAATAGACATAACATTTGATCATGCAATCCGACCAAGTTTTCCTATTTTGCGGCTATAAGCCCCGAAAGGGTTTCGTCTTACTATTTGAATAAATTAAAACTTTAGTTTTAGAGAAGTTCATAACCAACCCGGTAGGATCTTTCAAGATAATAGGTTGCCAACACATAGGACATTGCGAGCTTCTTTGACACCTACAAATATGATCATGAGGCAATTGCTTCAACAAAAATGAGAGATATGAAAGGACAAATATAAGATGAATTTGATAGATACATTAATGGAAAATCGACCGATGGACAATAAGAATACCATTCAAGAACGCATTGTAGGTGAAACTCGTGCCTACAAAGAGTGATCTATAATACAAGAGAGAATAAGTAAGAAAATATTTTTCAAATAACCTATACATATATTTGTGAAATATATATAACATGAACATTACAGTTGAAGGATCACTATCGTTGAACTCTTCAAGACATATACTGCAAGCATCATCAGAAGATTCTTGGATGCCTCCTTCAACAAAGGCCGCAACTGATGTCATGTGATTTTCAGCCTTATTTTCCATCTTTCGATCCTTTGACATATTAAGATATATTCATTCACAATTATTAACTAAAACTAAATTTCATAAGAAAATTTATAGCAATAATAACAAGCAATTGTGGGGTAAATTTTTTAGTTGAAAATTTCGAGAGAAAAGATGATGAAAAATTGATCAAAATTTAACAAAACATACCTCTATTGAGGGGAGATAGTTAAGGGTTAGGAATGAAAGGGAACAATCACCAATCAACAAGAGAATGAGGCTGGCATGTAGAGAACATACAAGACAATATTATTAATTTTGTGAGAGAAATGAAGACAATATATATGAAGATTGTCTTCCTTACCTTGATAAACCCTTCTTCCCTCCCTTGTCTCCACAACGTTAGGCTAGGAACATGAAAAAACTAACTAACTAACTTTTTTGTTCTTTTACCTTTAAATATATAAACCAATTCATTTTTGTTGTTCTTAAAAAACCAGACTATTTCCCATAATATACTACTTTTAGAATATGTTTAATGACACGTTGGTGGTATAGAAAAGTTTTGTAATTTTTTCGATTATATTTGATAATATAATATTTAGTAAAAATTTCAGTACCTATTCATCGAAAATATATATAATATATTATGGTATTGAAATGTTTTAGATTAGGTTTATATTATACCTATCCATGTTTACAAATATATATATATATATATATATATATATATATATATATATATATATATATATATATATATATATATATATATATATATATATATATATATATATATATATATATATATATATATATATATATAGGAGGGATTAAATTACTGTAGAAGAGATTCTGTGTGGATTAATTTTCATTTCCATCATTGATCCCGAGCGAGATTAATATTTTTTAAAATCGTAGTTGAATTGAAGCAATACTTAGTATTATAGATTATCATGTAAAGTTTGAGATGTCTATAATGATTCTTATGATCGTTGATTCTACAACCAGAGTGAGTTATATAAAGTTGGTTTAATATATATATATATATATATATATATATATATATATATATATATATATATATATATATATATATATATATATATATATATATATATATATATATATATATATATATATATATATATATATATATATTATATTGGGCACAAATTTTTATAATCATCTAAATAAATTGAAATATCAATTTTACCTTTTCATTCAAACTACCACGTTTTATCTATTTGCACATTTTTACAAAACTTTTTATTTATTATTTACTTTCTTTTTATTTAAAAAATAACATTTTTTTAACCAAAATTTCTCTCTCCTTCTTTCTCTCTTTCTTCTCTCTCATCACCACTTCTTTTTTTACCACCTAATGTCTTCTTTTTTATACTCAATCTTTCGCATCTTTAATTCTTTTTTTTTGCTGATTTTTATTTTGTGTTATGTATTTCTGCAGATCTATTAAAAGTTGTTCATCTTCATCAAGAAAAATAGTAATGGAAAAATATAGAATTTCAATAGTCATTCTTATTTATATAGATTTATTTTCACCATTTTATTTTTTTACGTTTTCTTTTTCCTTACTTTGATTTCAAAAATAACAAATTTTTCCTCTAAAAAAATATGCAGATACAGAGGGAAAGAAAAGAAAGATGTGTATGGTGGTAAAATTACAACTTGAAGTTGAAGATAAACTCCATTTAAAAATATACTTCATTCTATTTATAATTTTATCGTCTTTTTAATATTTAAATTTTTTTCCTCTCAACAAGCAAGAATAATGGTAGTTTGTGATAAAAAAAATGAAAAGAAAGAAACCGAGAGTACATTGAAGAAGAGTAAGCCACTCAATACTTGAAAACACCAATTATGTCACAGTATAGGTTTTAACTGTAGTAATAACTAACTTTCATTTCAATTGTACAAGGAGTCAATAATAAGGCCTGTAGGTCATAACAGTGGTATTGAGCAGAGTTAAAAGGATTGATCTTCATGATAAATCATATTAAATTAATTTTATTTTAGTCTGAGAATTCTTAGTTGTTTTATCAAAGACCTTTCAATTAAGCTATTTTGCGTTAACTAACATAAAACACCATTCTTGAGGTGTAATATATTACTGCTTTATTCATACTCTTAATAGTAAGACAAGGCTATATTTATATTGAGACATATAATTATTTAAGTAAAATTGTGTCTTTCAACAAAATAATACTTATTATTTACTTATGGTTGTTGATTTAAATATATTGTTTATTAAATTATTTATATATACGGAAAAAATATAATTATTATAAACGAGACAACTTTACTATTGATCCGAAAAATGAATAATATTAATATATTAATAAATAAAATATGAAAGTATGCCTTTCTTTTAAAAATACTAAACTAGTGAAATAATTTTATTTTGATTATTTATATTTTTATTACATTTTAAAAATAAAAGTGCACGTATCACATCAGTATTCGTATCACATCAGTATTCGTGCGAACGCACAAGTAACACACAAGTACTGTGTTAATGCACGAGTAACCATACTAAAATCTGCGCGAAAGCACAAATTTAATTATTCGTTAAAATATATATTATTGATGTAAAATAATTTTATTTTTCTCTCTATTTATTGATCAAATATATAACATATTAATGGGACATGAACTTACTGATCAAAATATTGACTATTAACTAGAACATGAATTTACTGAAAAAATATTGAATATTAACGGAAACATAAAATTATTGATGAAAATATTAAATATTAACGGGAACACGAAGTTACTTATCAAAATATTGAATGTTAACGGGACATGAAATTACTAATCAAAATATTGAATATTAACGAGAACATTAATTTAATGATCAAAATATTAAATATTAATAAAATCTTGAAGTTACTGATCAAAATATTTAATACCTATTAAAGGGATATGAAGTTATTGATCAAAATATTGAATATTAACAGAAACATGGAGTTACTGATCAAAATATTGAATATTAACGAAAAACATGAAGTTATTAATCAAAATATTAAATATTAACGGAACATGAAGTTACTGATCAAAATATTGAATATTAACGGAAATATGAATTTACGAAACTAAATATTGAATATTAATAAAATCTTAAAGTTATTGATCAAAATATTGAATCTTAACGGGACATAAAATTACTCATCAAAATATTAAATATTAACGAGAACATGAATTTCTTGATCAAAATATTAAATATTATCGAGAACTTGAAGTTACTGATTAAAATATTGAATATTAATGAGAATATAAAGTTACTGATCAAAATATTGAATATTAACGTTAATTTCGATATTTTCAATTTTGTTCCCGATTTAATTAAACACAATTTAATGTTAATTATTTATATTTTTTTTCACAAAATATTTATTAATTTTAAGATACATTTTTCTACTAAAAGATATACATTTGAAATGTATCTTAAAATGTATATTTTTTAATAGAAAATATGTATATCTTTTATTAGAAAGAATATATATCTTTTATTAATGTATATCTTTTCTTGCAAAGGCACGGGTTCGTTAGTAGTTTGAGAATAGTTGATGCCTTGGTTTTGGTAATGTGCACATATTTTTATAGTTAATCAATTGAATGGTTAATGTTCAATAAAAAATATTATATTTACAATCTAGACATTTTTAGCTTTCTAAATAATATTCGTTTATTCAAATAAAAAAATCGTTGTTTACTTTTATGGAATTGTCAAAGTTAAAGTTTGATTTTTGGGAAACGTGAATATTTGTGATTGTTTGGGTGGGTTTGTATGCACATAAAATATTTAATAATTTAGTTGTTGTATGGTTAGATAATGATAGTCTTGAGAAATAATTGTGAGTTATGTAAGTTTAGTTGTTGTATGGTTAGATAATGATAGTCTTGAAAAATAATTGTGAGTTGTGTAAGTTCTATTTTGTTTAAAAAAAGTGGAGGTTAATCACTTTATAAGTGAGAGGATCCATATATTTATTGCCTTAAATTTTTTGATGAATATGTGGTGTCTCTCTCACCTATTTGGACGAGTCTTTGACCTTTAGGTGAGTGTTTGACTCAATGGTATCAAAGCATTGTCTGAGTAAGGGAGCGGCCCCTTGTATCAAAAGTCTTTCTGAAATGGTGGTGGTACGTCGGTGTATCATGTTGAAGTGTCTATGAGGTAAGAGTGTTTGTCAATGGTGGTACATGTCACTTCATATTATGTACATCTAAAAATACATTATACGCAATGTTAATTGGTACTGATACAACCTAAGATTCATTCCACATTCGTTATATATACATGTCCAAAATAAATATATAGCTATGTTACATTGTTATACAATAGTGCTCAATCAAAAATTAAGATCTACACACAATATCCACATTTACACATAATCTGTAGTAGAAGATAATGATAACAAAGTCTTAAAAACATCATCAGACAAGCTTTTCCCTTATCTTTAACCTTCAACGGAACACTTGAAAAATAACAACAATAGTGGGGTGAGATGATAATCTCAGTGGATTCCCTATCTTATGGATCCATTCAGGTCTATAGGGTTTCTAATTGACTCCTAGCCAAAGGCATATGAATAGGATGATGACTTAAGCATCTAGGGGGTCTTTCGCATTGTATGGAAACATGTACATTTGAGTTCATAAACTCAAATCAATCACTATTCAAAAACCGTACCAAGGAATCTTCCCCCGTCAACCCTACGTCTAGAATTATCTACATGGGTCACAAATCCTTGTATCATGCTTTGACTTTCTTATGAATTTCAGATTTTTCATGGGACTCGAACTCACTTCAATAATCATCGCTCTATATAAGACTCAAACCTATTTCACGCCTTTTCCTCGTATGGGACTCTAACCCACTTTGAGGTCCACATCCTTTATGAGACTCTAACCCATTTGGTTGCATTATGTGAAACTTATGATGCAGCAGAACCAAATGTCCTATAAGGATGTCAAGACATCTGGTCTGACATTTATACAAACAAACAGCGAGGATTATCTGATGCAGGAAAACATAAACAACACACGAATTATTCTGATTCGGCTCGACCAATACTACATACGAGGCGTACAAAGCCAAGAATGAAGTCCAATATCAGCAATATTAATTTGGAGCTAAACTTTCCGTTTAAAACCCCTCACTTAATCATTATCCAATGACCCTTCTACCTAGATCCTCCCTAGATATGAAATATCCTCATCCCACTACCAACCATCGCGACGATGTCTAGCAGTCAACATCTTAGCCACTGCATCAACAACTTGATTTCCAATAAATTTTCAACACCTGGAAATTAGAAGACATACTTCTATCACAAACTACCTAAGAGTTAAAAGCCTCTAGCTTTTAACTTAGGACACACCTTGGAGTTGCTTCACGGTTTCCTCCAAGAACATAACTCAACTCATTACTTCAAAGCTTTTGAGTGAGGAAAACTTTCCTCTTTCCTACAGGCTTCGAGGTAAACTTGGTGACCTTCCCATAGCCCGGGAGGTTCACTCTACCAACTCTCCTAGAGAGTGGTTACAGTCTCAGCCCTAAAATCTACATCATGATAAATCACGGCTGGTGCTAAAATTAGGTTACAAAGCTTTTATTTATAATCTATTATCTAACTGGATTTGGGTCTTCAAATCATAACAAAACTGTTGCTAAAACTGTTGCTAAAACTGCTCCACGATATTCTCCAAAACAGCTTGCTAAAAATACTCCAAGATATTCTCCAAATTAGTTGCTAATATATCTCCTTGATTTCGGCTCCAAGTTACAACAGTTAAGTTGTTACAAATATCTTAGAAATATTATGTTTCTATTAAAAACATAACAGAATCCAATTTATTAGCTTAGTCACGATGTTGTGACATCTTCTTCGACATGTTGTTCCAGATGTTGAAACACTTCAACATAACATATTTCTTCATTAAATACTTCAACCTGCTTTCTCCTTACAAGTTATAAATCCTATTTAACCTATTGTTGCTATATTAGTTTTACCAAACATAAAGCCAATCCTAAAAATAGAGAATCAACAATCTCTCCCTTTAGCTTATTTTTCCTAAAACTAATTTACAAAACCTTTGTATTACAGAAGCATAATAAAATATACAAGGGTTTAAACAATTTAGTCCAACACCAGCAATTTAGAAGTCTTCAGTAGTCACTATTTATGATGTTTCAAACTCTACATGTGACAGTCTTCAGTCTTTTTTTGTGATGTCGAAATGTCACACTAGGACATCTTTTTGGCAGGTCCAAATCCAATGTTCTCTCTCTGTTAAGGATCCCACACATCACACAAATCCCCCCTCCCCTTAAAAGTTGCTCTTCAGAGATAACATAACATAACCACTTCCCCCTATTTAGCCATAATATGACAAAGGCTTGTTGAAGGAGAACTCACTATAGCATAGAAAACATAACACCAGAGACATCATCTTCACAAAGAAGGAGAAAACTGAGGCCATGATGCACATGAGAAAGAAAATACTACCTCTGTTCCTATATATAAGAGACAATTCATTTTTTAAATTCATTGAATAATCAATGTATTTGGTCAATTTATAGACTAGGTACATTGATTATTCAATGAATCTAAAAAATTGAATTGTCTCTTATATATAGGAACGGAGGTAGTACTAAATACTCCCCCACAAACTAAGAACTATGCTACGACACAGATTGACACAACATCCTCTTTTAGAGCACAAGAGGAAACTCACTAACAGAAACAACCACTTGAACTATCCATTTATAGACATAGAGAACCAAACCTCTATATTTAATAACTCAGAACACAAGATACACTTTGTGTTCATAACTCAAAGACAGGACACTGAACAAAAATACTTGCAGAAAATGCAAGAACCAACAGACTCAAAATAGGACATCCTATTTAACATCTTTGCAAAAACAGCTACAAAGAGTGACCTCGGACTGTACAACGTTTTAACACTACCCTTTTCCCTATGTTTTCCACAAGTTGACGAATATAACCTTCACATACTCTAAACTTACTCGTATCCAAATGAAGGATATGATAGAAAAACAAACATATATGAAAATACTACCATAAATATAATCATATGAGATTTCATGTTAAAAAAATTCTAAAAATAACATTTTTCATTCCAGGTCACGCTAATCCTGGCCTATCGCGCTAAGTGCCCTTTCATGAACAGACAAACCTAATCTTACAGAACATTTCGCTAAGCACAGGTCACGATGTTAGCTGCGGTTGTTATACCAAAATTAAGCCCTCTTCTTACGTATTTCAGGCTTATAATTCGATTGCATAAACATACATGTAGGTGCATGCATATCATTGATCATAGGGTTACCAGGTTCAAAACATCCCAAGTATGAAAGAAACAGTTTGTTTCAGCTATCTCAGATCATTTTGAGCCAAGAATCAATGTTTCTCGGTTAAATACGACTATTTACAAGATTTTTGGTCGGGAAGCTATTTTTGCTTGGTTCCACAATCTGGGAATCATATCAATATGTCCTCAGTTATACATTCAGGGTTGGAGGTCATTCGTCAAGAAAAGCGAATTTATTCGCTTATTTCTCAATAAAGTGGATTTTGGGTTTTACGTGCGTTTGAGCACTCGATATCTCACATTTCGTCGGTGTTTTCTTATGATTTTTGGTGGCATGTCTCTCTCATTTTTATCTACTTTTTTTGAAATCCGGAAGCAAGTTATGAGAAGGTCCCGAAAAATTCAATTTCTCAAGAGGATTAAATTGAATTTTAGTGTTGAACAAATGTATTACGCCCACTAAAAGTTCATATCTCTTAGTTGAAAACTTCGAAGCGGCGGGACAAATTTCTAAAAATTCCGTATCGAACCCTTCTACAACTTTCATTTACAACTCGGGAGCTGATTCGTCACCGTTTAAGACCGTCTTTAATTCTTGAACACAATTTTGAATTTGAGCAAGCAATTTTCATACAATGCGCGAACTTCAAAAATCATATCTCGCTTGTTTTTATCGAAGATGGGACCAGTGCCAAAAGTTCACAAATTTTGTTATATTGGTTGTCTCATAAACACTCACTTGCAAATTTTGATCGGAAGATTCTCGTTGTTTTCTCGAAGAGCGCATGCAAGTCTGCATCGTCGTGACGTCAGAAGGTCATCTTTGAAACTTCAAAATTTCATATCATATTGACCGTTGATCTGATCGCATCAAAATTTTGATTCGCTCAACAAAATCGCGTTCGGACATTTTCGTTGACATTCAATTTCAAATTCCATGCAGTTTGGGTATTTTGAATTTGTGTCACGAAATTATTGATAATCGCGATTTGGATTTAATTGTGGATCAAGGCACTCAAGCCAAATTTTTACACTATAAATATATTTTACCACTAACAAAATTGGTAGGGGAATCATTTGTTAAATTTGACCCAAGAGCTCTCACTTTCTCTCAATTTTCTCTCACTCAAGTTGCATGACCACCTCGAACCACCAACACCACCAAGATTTCAAAACCATGTAGGAAAACTTTTTCTTATTTGTTTCTTCTTCTCTCCTTCTCCATACAGCCTCATACTCTTCTATTCCTTTCAATTCTCAGGATCAAATCAAGTTTTCATCGATCAAGAACATTGAAGGCATTTATGGTGTCGGGGTGAAGGTTGGAGTTTTCCTCTTCATCAATTCTCCAGGATTCAAGATTCTCCTCTCTTATTATCATCAATTCAACTTTGATTTGGTATTTTCTTGGAGAATTACAAGATTTTCCTCATCAATTTCAACTCAAAGCTTCAAGTCTGATAGTAAGTGCTTATTGCTTAAGTGCTTATTTCAATTGATTTTTCAATTGTTGAATTTCTTGAAATTGAATATTGAGATTGCTTACAAATTCCGCGTGGATTCGATTATAGCATTTGTTTTGTCGAATTCATTGATCTTGATCCGTTTTGGAGCCTAAATTAAAGGTGTGAAACTTTACACACTACACTGCACCACACACTGTTGTGACTTTGCATTGTATTTAGGTACTCGATATGAGCATTGGGGATCACAAATTATATGATCATGCATCAAGTAATATATAAATTCTTTGACATGTATTGAATCATTAATTTGAGGCTTATTTCGTGCATTGAAATTGCGTTGAAATGTAGGAACTAACACCTAGTTTTTAGGTACACTTGCACTACACTATACATTGCTACAACTCACATACATGAATTCATACATTGTGACATAAGTTGCATCTTTGCATATCCATACATTTGCATGTAGGATAGTTGAATTAATTTGATACGGTGTTGTTTGACTTTTATGGCATAAAAATATGTTGAAATTTCACTTTTCACAACACTTTGACACTTTGAACATCTAATTTCTCTCAACATTCTTACATGTTTGCATACCATTTAGGTAGTATTTGCATTGAGTATGTATCACTTGCACATGACATCATGTACACTTGCATTTTTATTCATCTAAATACCACCAAAACACATTGGAAACAAGTTTGTTTGAGTTTGGTGAAAAATAACATGACACTTGAAAATTGTTAAAGTTGGACATAATATTTGTTTTGGCTTTAATTTTTAATCCGTGATGAGTTTTTTCAACTTTTCTTAATGTAAATGATGTTTCTTGAGCCATCCAAAGCTCTCCACGCGAACAGTTTCTTGATTTGGACATGTTTCGATCAAATCTGGGAGCTGCTGACCTTTAGGCAAAAAATATATCTTTGAACAAGATTTGACCGAACCGTCCGCATTTTTGAGATCGTATGTGTGTGCATAGCTTCCGATATTTTTGATAAATAATTTTGATTATTTTCTTTAGCTTATGCCTTATGTTTTGGTTCAATTTTCAAATTTATCCATAATGGTATTTTTTGACTCGAAAAGTGTAGGGGCGAACCCGTTTTGTACACTACACACACATACATTTGTGGTGTTGATTTTCTTTGCATATAATGTCTAATACTTGTTCTAACCCTCAACTAACCTCTTGACTAATATGTGGTCATGTTTAGGTAGTTGGCGCTTTTATTTAGAACCCTTAATTGAGTCATATAATTAGGATCCCATGGTAGCTAACCGTTAGAGCGACGATTGATCGTTTTGGCTTCATTTTGTGCACGAATATGTTTTAAGCATAATTTTTATTGTGAATTTCATTTGAGATCATTTAGCATGAGTTAGCTACTAACTTGTATGATTTTATATCTATTTGAATTCAATAGTTGCTTAATTCTCAAGTTTTGATTAACTTGTAACGTTTAGAAGCATGTTTTTCCTTTGTCGTTTGAATTGACTAATCTTAGGAGTGTAATGTCATGCTTTTCTTTGAAACTTTAGGATGTTTTTCTACCATCTAATTGTAGTTAAATGTGTGCCTCACCTTAGGATTGTAAATAAAATTTCAAAACTAACTTTTAATGGTTCGATTCTTAGGAACTAGTTTGATAATTGTATAGTTTTTCTAGCTTCCTTTCGCATGTTTAGTTTGTGGTTTTCCTTCTATTTGTTTAGATGTTTAGGAAAGTTTTAGAGAATGTAGTTGCTGCCATCTATTAAGGATTTAGCCAACTGCAGGTTTTAGCCATGCTCTCACATTTTTTGTGATGTGATACCGACATAGTAACGCAATTGACAATGGAAAAACAGTGGCAACCACATTCATAAGAGCATTATCTCGATCGTTGACGATAACCATAGGCATACTTTTTTGATCTTTCAACAAAGTCTTGCAAACACCCAATGCCCAAGTGACATTGTCATCCTTCTTACATTCCAAAAAACCAAAAACAACCAAAAATGTCATCTTCGTAGAGGTGACACCAACAATTTCAAGAAGCGGAATCCTATACTTATTGGTCTTGTACGTTAAATCAATCATTAGAATGGTTGGAAATATATTGAACAAATCGATACTTAACGGATGAATCCAAAATATATCACGGATACTTACGTTGTCCTCACAAACTCTATGTCTTGAAACATAGTTGTTATCATCCAAACATTTCAATAAATGTTGCATTTCAGACCTCGGACCCCTTTGAACAACATGTTGTTTATCTCGATAATTGTAAATCGATTTTATATTTGACACACATCCCACTCTATTCCGTTTCAAACCGAAAAGAATGTTTCTAGGTGCAACTTTGATCAACGACAATTCAGAAACATGTTTTTTCTCTTCCGCCTTAAGCCGACAAACAATAGGATTTCCGTGTAACTTGGTCTCCAACTCATGATTATGCGTTCCTGACATCATAGTCAACCGCCATAAATTATCCACCCTACAATAACCACGCAACTTGAATGGACACTCACATTTTCTCGAACCCATATCTTCGTGTTTTAACATGCGCATTTTTGGAACTTATGCTCCACTTCTCTCGCATGTCAAAATAACAAATGGTTGTCGATTACTACTCTCATTGTCGGACCTCGCAATCACAACGCCAAAACCAAGTTTGCTAGCTTCCATTCTAACATAATCAAGAATTTGTTAACGAGTATTGAAAGTTTTGACATTTGGAAATTAATTTTCATTATCTATCACAACATCAATCGTTTTATGTACTTCTTTGACCACAATTGACTTATCGTTTATGCTCACTTTGCCCGGAATCGAAACCTTCACAATAACTTTAACAATGTTGTCGGGGTGCACCATACTTAAAATATATAAAACAAATGAATTATGTTAAAACATAATTATGTTTCTGAACCAGAGAAAATTTCGCAAGTACACTTGCAAATTTTTTCTGGTGTACTTCGCATGTGTACTTGGGAAGCGACGCTGTTTTCTGCAACAATGCAACAAATGTAGGTTGAGGAGAAAAAGTTTACCTCAAATTATAGCTTTTTTATTTGGATTAAAAAACTATATTGATTTTGGGTGATGTTTAGAGGATTTTTTTGTTAGGGGTTAAAAAAATGTATATAATAGTGTGTATAGGTGACCTTGCATCACTTTAGTATATAAATAGAAGTTTCATTAGTGCACTTATAAATTCACCTTTTAGGGTGAATTCGTAAGTGCACTTACGAAATAAGTTTATCTTTTTCAAATTCAACGTTTAAAATAATAAAACGTATAAAATAAGGTGAATTCGTAGTGCACTTACAAATTCACATAGAAATGTCAATTCGTAAGTGCACTTACGAAGAATATTTTTAGTGTTTCAAAGGCGTGGGAGAAAACCTCTTGCTGAAGAAAGAAATTCCCTTTTCTGAACAATATCTCGAGAACTTATTTTGTTTTTGCCAAGTATACTCATCCTCTTCTTCATCATCTGTGTTGGAGCTGCAAATACATCAACAACAATAGTTACATGTCCACAATGCTTTTCAACAAACAACCAAAACACAAGTTTATAAACAACTCAGTCTATCTTATTTACCATGTATACGAAGGAAATGATGCATTTTTATATCACTTAATTCGTGCATATTTTATCACTCCACACTTAATTTACTTCTACTCAATGCTTTTCAACATCCAAACAAAACAAAAGTGCCTGAACAACTAAAAGGTCTAAGTTATTTATCATGCAAACAAACATGCAACATGAGAAAATTAATTTAAACTTACAAACAACATCAACGTTTTAATGAATGTGAATAAGCTATTGACAAACATAATAAACAATAGATTACCTATCTTGTAGACGAGACCGAAATGTTGGAACTCTTTTGGCCGTCATTATTGAAGAATTGGAAGAAAAGTGTGCTTGGAGCGAAAGAGAAGAGAAGCAAAAAGTGACAGATGAACTCTCTGAATGTTTTGTTGAAGCGTATACTCCTTCCTACTCATTTATAGGGAAGACAAAACGTGTACTAGTAAAAGACTTTCTTATTTTCAAGTAGAACCCTCTGTCTCCAGGTTTTTTCAATTATCAAGTACTACTATGATCCAATAACTCGTGTGACTCAATTTAATGGAAAAGGCTGAGTAATATTAGCGGTAATAACAATTTTAATGAATTGATTTATTTTAAAAATTAGGAGTAATATAAAAGTTAAAAAGTAAAAATTAACAAAACACATACATTTTTTTAAATAGAAATATTAACTTTTTTAAAAGATTATTATTTTTCTAAAAACAACGTCATATTTTTTTAGTTTAAAAAAACAACACACATGTTTTTTTATAAAATTATTAACATTTTTAAAATAATTTTAAAATAATTATTAATTTTTATACAAAAAAGTCACATTTTTTAGTTTAATAAAATTACAAAACACATACAATTTTTAAATTGTTATATTTAAAAAAAACACATTAAAAAGTTACATTAATTTTTTAAAATATATATATTAATATAGAAATATGTATTAAAAATAGTGTGTTATTATATTTGAGAAAAGAAATGATGTATAAAATAATTTTATACTATCAATCAATCACAACTTTATATTTAATTATATCCCACTTTTATTTTAAAAGAATTTTAATAAGATTATTTACTTTCGATTGATTGATTATGTAAAAAAAACTTAATGCACCATAACCTTAGATAATTCAATGATTAACATTAATTTAGAAGGAAAAAAATAAAATCTCTTGGGTGAGGTCTTTTACTGTAAACCATAATAAGAAGATAATAATAAATTGTAATTCTTTATACTCGTTTGAAAGAAAAATAATACAGAGAGTATATTGAGTGTTTCGAAGAAAAAAAAGGAAAAAGAAAATAATATAAAATTATATATATAAAAATTTCATATTTATTGAAAAAATAAAAATAAAATTATGAAATTAAAATATTACAATAAATAATTATACAAAATATAATGGTAAACTTGATAAATAATATATTTAGATACATGTGTAAATTTAAATTGAATTACGTAATATTAAAATAAACTTAATCCATTAAGTAATTTTAGAAAAACTTGTGACATGGAGAAAGAAAAAAAATTAACATTTGAAAATAATTGTAATAATTTGACAGTGAATCGTAAGATAAAAAGTTAGTTGTGTGAATGATATGTAGTATTATTCAATTTCATAAAATATATTTTTTATTTTATTAAAGTTAAATAATAGATTAATTAGTATTCAATGAGAAAGTACAATGAAAATTTATGAAATCAAAATATTACAAATAATATGATTATACAAAATATAATAGTAAATTTGATAAATGATGTATTTAAATACACATGTGAATTTAAATTGAATTACGTAATGTTAAAATAAACTCAATGTATTAAGTAATTTAAAAAAAAAATTGTGACATGGAGATAGAAAAAAAATTAACATAAATAATTGTAATAATTTGATAGTGACTCGTAAGATAAAAAATTAGTTGTGTGAATGATATGTAGTATTATTTAATTTCATAAGACATGTTTTTAATTTTATTAAAATTAAATAATAAATTAATTAGTATTTTCAGTGATAATAAACAAATAGAAAAGATAAGATATGTTCTAAAATGTAAGTTTAAAATGAGATATTTAATTATAAAATAATTAATTATATTAAAATTTAAATGTATTAAATAATTATATAAAATGAAAAGAGAAGAGAGATAAGAGAAAATAGTGTAAGATTTAAAAATGAGCTTTTTAATTTGGAATAATGAAAAATTGACAATTGATGTATGAAATCAAAAAATTAAAAAAATTTAAAATTATTTTGTTAGTTACTAAAATGTCAAAAATATAATGTATAATATTTTTTTTTAAAAAATAATTTGGATAATCTTTTAATATATGTTAGACATAGAATAATAGATATTAGATGTTAGAAGTAGATGTGTACATAGCATATGTAATATAAAAATCCTTCCAAAACTAAGAATGTCCAAAAAAGTCCTTTTAAATTTTTTGAAGGAAGCCCAATCCATAACCTTTTGAAGAGGCCCGTCGTTTCAGTTAAAAGAAAAATAATTAAATTTTAACACGTAATTACACTCCGGAAACAATTTCTTTCACCGTAAAAAGCAAATGTTCCCGAAAACGCCGCTGGAGTTTGTTATCGGTCGTCACTAACGGTCAGAAACCCCTCCATGTTTTCCTTTCTTCATTATTTCTACGAACAAAGTGTTTTTCTGTGTATGTTAGCTAATGCTAAAGTTAAACAACTCAAGAAAAATAAGTGATTTTTAATTTTTAGGAAGTTGATTTTATGTGTAGTTTATACTCTGAAGTTGTTTATTACATCAATGTTGATAGAGTGTATTGACAATAAGGATTTCATGAAATAATTTGGGTTCGTTCAGTATTCTATCAGTCATTTTTGTATTCTGATTTAAGTGATTGAAGAACAATCTATGGTTATGATGATTGTCATACCACACCGTACAGGTATGTCATTTATAATTTTCATTTGTTTGTGTTCTTCTGGATCTATTTTCAGTTGATTTTATGTATTGTTGCAAGATTGTACAGTGCTTGTTAAAACTATCGGTGTAAGTGACGTCATTGTAGTTTACGTGGTTGTTTTAGAACATGCTTTCTCAAACTTAATTGTTTGTCTTGAACTAACATAGAGAAAATTTATCAGTAACATCTGAGATATTATATGAGACAAAATATTGGGTGGTTAAGAATTAACACAAGAATAAAATAAGCGTAGTAGAGAGAAATATGTGGTAAGATTGAAGAGGATAAAATTAGAAATGACAATATTAGAGAGAGTGTGTGTGGGGTAACACATATGATAAAAAAGATAATGAAAAATAGACTTGGGTAGTTTGGACATGTAGAGAAAACCAATAAATTTTGTGATAAGAAAAGTAGATCTGATGGAGAGGAGTCAATGAGCTAGAGGTAAAGGAAAACCTAAAAAAACTATAAGAGAAATTATTAAGAAAGATCTTGAGATTATTAATTTGAATAGAAGAATGATTCTAGATAGAATATTACGACAAAAGTTGATCTATGTAGTTGATCTCATTTAGTTACTGAGATAAGACTTGATTGTTGTTGTTTAACTTTTACAAAATGAAGTAGAATTTAATCATATATATAATATTTTTCCATTTTAAGTGTATTATCATTTTCTTGTTTTTGGGTGTAAAGGAGGTATGCATGTCTTGAAAATTACTGGTACCACTCAATTTTTGGATCTAGTTGTCTTTGAAGTGTCTTGGTGCCATTTATTTGCGTGTTTCTTTGTTCTGTCGTCGCATCTGTTGTTACTGAAATCGTAATTGTCGTTGGCGATATCAATAACGTCTTGAGCATTGAACAACACCTGCGTCAAAATCATCCATATATCCTAATTTTTTCTATCAAATTTTAGAAACTTTGTATTCAAGCTATTTACGTTGTCCATAATCGTTCTTGTGCACTAAAACTCATTAAGATCTCACCAAACACCAGTGTTTTCCAATCTCATGAAATCAAAAAATGTAATTATGTTACGATTTCTCGTTGGAGCACAGAATTGAAGATGAAGATGAATATGAAGGAAGAGAAAGAATAGAGAGGAAACAAAAAACTCTCAATGACAAAAATTCAATTAGGATTTCACTATAAGACTATGTATAATGGTTTCATTATTCAGCACCCTCCTTTTTAACTTTTTATACTCCACATCACCTTCTATTTTTTCCACCTAATAATTCAACACACATTCAACTTTTATTCACTACAATAATTTTGTTTAATAAATTCAACACCCTATCCCACCACCATTCACAACACAGTAAAAATCTAAACATTCACAACCACCAATAAAATTTTGCAAAATATTTTATGGGGTCTCACTCTCTCCTCATTCAACATGTTGAATATTTTTAACACCAAATAATTCACCTCACTTTCAACACCTCATTCAACACCTCATTGCAAACATTCAACTATTGATTTTTTTTCCAACACCCCCATTATAAATAGCCTAACAAAATCAAATGACACGTCAGCAAAATATGTCACGTTAGCAAAACTTGTTATGCTAATAAAACTCATAAAAAAGTTATTAACATGCAACTTCTCAGTTACGCTGAGCAATGTTTTCAAACATGTAGCTTATGAATAACACAACTTCTAGAAAAATTTCTAACTAACTACTACTTCTAACCAATTAAGCTGAGCAATGTTTTCAAACATGTAGCTTATGAATAACACAACTTTTAGAAAAATTTCTAACTAACTACTACTTCTAACCAATTACGCTGAGCAATATTTTCAAACATGTAGCTTATGAATAACACAACTTCTAGAAAAATTTCTAACTAACTACTATTTCTAACCAATAATCTTAAAAGTTTATGTCTCTAACAACAACTTCTGAACATAATTTACTTCTAACAAAAAATATGTATTTTAAATTGACCAAAAATATATAAATATTAATTTAAAAAATAACACACACACAATTTATTTATATATATATATATATATATATATATATATATATATATATATATATATATATATATATATATATATATATATATATATATATATATATATATATATATATATATATATATATATATATATATATATATATATATATATATATATATATATATATATATATATATATATATATATATGATAATATTTTTTCCACATTTTATATGGTTTTTTTCTTTTTTTAAACCCGACTTTATTTTTGTCGGATTCACATCAACATTTATTGAGACTATATTTTACTTATGTTTGATCGAACCTCATTTTATATAAGTAACAAGAAAAACCTCATTTTGTATAATGTAACTTATCCATAATTAGTACTATAGTTAAACTCATATATGATATGTCTATTGAGGAGATCTTGATTACCAAAATAGCCATAACATTTATTTATTTTCTTCAACTTATACCTAGATATAGATCTACAAATGAAGAAAGAAAGACACAAAAGTTATATCCACATGCACTACATCTCACCGTTTGTCTAACATTTGAAAACTAACCATTTTGCTGGTATATCGTAAAGTCATAAGTCTTACTCATGAAATGCACCAAGTATTTCATGATGCAGAATTTGGCTTATAGAGGAACTTCCCAAAATTCCCATCGTTCATTACAACACATGTAAAACAATATGAAATATGTAGACATGGTTGGTGCAGAAAATATTCACTTGCATTTAGGGACTAAGCATGAACTCATCAGGTTTAATACTTTCATACAAAGAGAGCATACGTAGGCACTGATGGAAATTACCACAATAGCCAGTAATCACAAACAAAGTTTTAATTTTTATGAGTGGTTTAAAAACCCAGCTCTTTGTATTAAATAGTTAAGCTTTGTTGTTGGTTTTTTCTTTTATGGGTTGTAATACCCCTAATACTCTCAATCAATAACAAGAGTTGTTTAAAAAAAAAAAAAACAAAGTTTAAAAAACAGTTGTGATCGCGTAAGATCTTTCATAGTTTTAGTCGGTATAGGTGTTGTAACAGTTAAACCAACATGTGGCAATTGCATTAAACCAACCTATACCTTTTAACGAAACAAATGACAATGTAAAATGAGATTCGCAGAATTATGAAGGGTGCTTTTGTTATCATAGTAAAGAGCTGACATTTTGGCTGGAGTTTTAATAGAATGCAAATATGAAAATATTGTAACATATTACTGTGTTTTCATTCCTTCAAGAGTTATGGTCATAGGAAAGTAGTGATTATTGTGATTCAATGTAAATCTCATTTTAATTGTCATTTTCAATTGTTCTCTTTATAATATTTCATATGGAGCTACACCTTCTCTGATATCATTCCATGAATAAAATTCAGATTTGTCTAACAAAAATTTGTCATTCGTATGTTCTTTGTTCTATTTCTTTTTCAAAATGTGATTTAGTTTTGATGATAAAATTTTGAAACTAAAAGAATAATAAACATTTTGAAAAACCCAAAAGCTTTGACATTGAAATGATTAAAGGAAATCGATGAATTTTTTTCCAAAATTTGCAAAGTCATAAAGCACTCTTAGATCAACAAAGAAGAAATCTCCATGGGGCAAAAGCCATTCGTTTTTTAAAGGGATCATTAGTTAGGTGTGTAACTGGAAGGTTTTCCAGAAATGCCTCGAGGGCATCCATCAAAAAGACAAAAATTAGTAGAGTTCCTTGTGTCGCAGAATCAAAATCTCATTACCTCATAAAAAGCTTAATCCCGTCTTCATAAGCATTAACATTGAACGCATTGATCATGCATAGAATCAAAAGTTCATATCATGCATGGCTCAAAATGTGTTTCGTGCTCATCTGAATTTTTTAAAGACATGTTGACATGAACATTTCTACCCTTTGGTCAGAGTCCAATCTCGTTTGACATCTACCAAGACATAATTTTGTTCTGACAGTAGTATCCGATGTATTTACAGATATCTTTGATGTATTTATAGAGTTTTGTTATTCTTTTTTATCCGATGTACTCACTGATGGGTCTTTTATTCTAATGCATTTCCAGAACCTATTTCATTGGTTATTCAATGAATTTTTGGATGTCTTTGATGTATTTTTAGAGTGCTTATCCCTTTTATCTGATATATTTTCGGATGTCTCTGATTTATTTCCAGAGTGTTTTTCCCTTTTATTCAATGTATTTTTGGATGTCTCTGATGTATTTCAAAAGTTTTATTTTCCTTTTTATTTGATGTATTTTCGAATATCTTTGATGTATTTCCACATTGTTTTTCCCTTTTATCCAACGTATTTTCTGATGTCTCTGATATATTTTCATAGTTTTGTTTTCCCTTTTATCCGATGTATTTATGAATATCTTTGATGATTCTAGAGCCAAAATACTCTTAAAGTGGACATTTTTGCAACAAGCTAGAAAGTTTCAAAATAATTGAACCCATATGTTTGATTAAACCCTTGAGAAACTAATTGTTCCTTTAATTTTTCAGTGGAACCATCTACATGCCTCTAGATTTTATAGACCCACTTGCTTCCAATAGATAATTCTCTAAGAGGTAAATCAAAAAAAAAATATGTTTTATTGTTATACAAGGCATCAATTTTTAGTTGAATAGCCTTGATCCACCATGGTTAAGAGCTTGCCTTGATGTCTTTAGGAGATTCAATACTACTGTTAATGGAAATGGTGTAGGATTTATGTGATGGTTATAGGCGGAGTAAGAAATGAAAGTTTTCAAGGAATGAGGAAGTGAATTAATGCAATCATAGTTAGCAAGAAGGCTTGGTTGGTTAGTAGTTCTAGTTGATCTCAGTCATACCCCAGATTTTACCCCTAGGTTTTAGTGTTTTCTCATCTATTAATTGCATTTTAATTCATATGCATTATCATATCATGACTATTCCATTTGGTCGTTGATTCCCATTAACATTCATTAGTCAAAACAAAAGTGCACCTAAAAATGAAAATCTTGATTCGTTCATACATGTATTGAAATTCTAGCACTTGCAATATAAATGTCAAGACTGATGTCTTAACACAAAAACACGATGTCAAGACATATGTTATGACATCTGTTGATAGAAAACACAGATTGTGCATAAAAGTAAATTGTAGAAAATTAAACAACACATTAAATTGTTAACTTAGTTTGGTGCAACATCACTTACTCTGAGGACTACCAAACTAGGAAAGAAATATGCTATGATAATATTAAATCAAAGCCTAAACAATCCCAGTTTGCAAATTCTCTCTTAATCAATATCTTGTGCAACTTATACATATGAACCTCCTAGATATGAGAACCTCCTATCATTTCTAATCACCTCAATGATATCTACAATCAAAACCTATGACTAGATTTAAAAATTCAATAGAAGATTACACTTCAAATAATCAATATTTAGTTTTGATTAAAAACTTCAACCAAGAACAATACTCAACTTTTTGCTTAGAAGCTCTTGAGTGAGAACAATAATTTGATTAACAATCAAGTAACGATAAATATACTCAATGTATCTGAAGATACATGAGTGACATACAAAGAACAAAAACACAAAGAACTTAAAAGACTCCCAATACCATAATCCTTATGTTGCACCCACGGTTTCTTAAATTGTGAATGCTTGCTATTTTAGGTCTAGTAAGTCCTTATTTATAGACTTTTGCAATATGGACTTAGACTCTTCAAATCAAATCCAATCTTCACTTTTTAAATCAATTGCAAGATCTTCACATATAAATAAGAACAAATATTTTAAAGTTTCCTAAAAAGTCTCAAAGGTCCTTTTTAAGAAATCAAATCAAATATGCATTTGCTCCTAAAATATCCTTGATTTGATGTGTATGTATGAGAACTAGAATATTCCAGAACATCAGTCCAGAACCATGTTGTGACATCTTACTCAACATCAGTCCAGAATCATGTTTTATCAAAATTCATGCCAAACCTAAAATCATAGATTTAACAATCTTCCACTTTGACAAATTTTGGCTAAAACAACCAAAGCACAATAACCTTAGAGAGGAATAAAACCACAACACAAGCTACATGCAAACATGTAAACTTTGTACAAACTCCAACAGAAAAATACATCAGAGAATAAATAGCAGTTATTTGAAATTTCCTTTTTAGCCAACCTCTAGCCTATAAATAGAGGTCTCTTTTCTCATTTTATTTAATCTAGAAACGTGTTTTAACACACCTCTCTCTATATATAAAGTTTTCTTTTTTACTTTCTCTCACTAATATTTTGTCCTAAGTGTTTTTGTGAGAAAATTCTTTTTGTGAATCAGGATATAATTGTAATTATCAAAAGGGTAAAATTTTAAATTCACTAAGAGAATCTTTTTTGTACACCTTGTTTGAATATTATCCATTTAGGAATTTATTTAGGTTAGAAGCTAAATCCATTAAAAGATTTGGTTTGGGGATTGTGTGATCAAACCCTAGTTTAGGTTGGAGACCAGTCAGTGATAAAATCTCCTAGATTTTTGGTCATCCTGGTATTAAAATCAGGAAAGGTTGAAGCTCATCCCGGTATTATAAGCTTCATAGGTTTAAGATCAGTCTGGTGTTAACATCTAACAAGTTATTAGTTATCCCATGTATAACTAAGATTTAAAACTCAAGGTTTAAGAAGCTTAAAGACTAATAGCTCCAAGGTTCTTGTTTGTGGAAAGAGGATTGATTCCTTCAACCCACCATTGGGAATGAGTACTTACCACTTCACTCATAAGCTTTAACTTTATATCCATCGTCTTGTATTTTTTGGTAAGAGGTCAACCATCATTTCCATATGTATAAGGGGGTTCGTGAGTCTTTCCTACTAAAATATCTCAATATTTATTGGAAATTCTCAATATCAATTCATGGGGAGAGAAGTAGATCCTTTTGTTTTAACTGAACCTTTACAACTCTTGGTGATTCACTTTTCCCTTAACTCTCTTAATTTTTGCAAGATACTTTTAGCTGTTTAGTTTTCAAAAATGTTTTTAAAGTCTAATTTTATTTTCCAGAGTTTTTCAAAATTAGTTTTGATAGAATCACATAATTCACTCCCTCTTATATGTGAAGTCTCAAGTCCAATAAGTGGCATCAAAGTCTAACTCCTTCTTAAGGCCTAACTCTAGGGTGTTATCGTGAATGCTCCAAGCGTACAACCAAAACATTAAGCCCTATAGTGGAAGCGCGCGAGTAAATCAACATACCCTCAACTGGTGAATAAAGGTTTCATTCCTCTCTTTGTAGCTAGTCACTCTGAAGGGCGAGATTAATCATCATTATGCCAACCTTAAACCTTAAATTGGGTCTTCACTTGGAGGCAATGGAGAGGTACTGACCCTTAGTCAAGGATGGTCCCTAGCGCCGTCTATAAAATTTTAAGTACAACATCGAGAAATAATTTATCCCATAAAGAACAAACTTTGGGTCTACACAAACGCAATAATAGGTAAAAATAATAGTAAATGAAAATACACCACATAAACATATAGGACAGAGTTTATAAAGATATTAAAGGCACTTTGGGCACAGTCGACCTGATAAAAAAAAGTACACAATGATTATGAATTAGCTAATCTTGAAGGGAGACTAGATTCCCATCTTCTATTATCTAATCGATGCATACTTATTCTCGCGATATATGCACAATGGAATAATAATGTTCCACATGTTGCAAATAATTTTTAAAAAACCATGCACGATATGTAAATTGTCCTCAACCCACTTTGTGTACTCCTTGCTTGGGGAAATATTCTCAATGTGCATCTCCCGAAGCCCTATTAAGTTGCTCTAAAAACCAATATCGTTCAATGGTGAAGGCTTTAAAATGTCCTTGAATCGTCACCCTTAACATTCTAAGATGATTTGAAATAAAAATTTCTCATCGCTGGGTAGTTGAAAAATCCAAGACGGTCGATGTCCTATGAGTATAATATGTCAAGTATGACAACTCTTCATAGGTGGCCTAAGCCTTATTTGCAAGGTAAGAATAATATTATTCACAAATAGAGGCATGAATCTCCCTAGTCGTACAAGGATGGCAACGTTCCAAAAGTGAAGCGTCTAGTGCAACCAAAATCGGTGTAGAACCCCTTTTCAGAGCGATCCTCCTTAAATTTCGACCAAGTATCCGAGAATGCCTAGAGAATAATTCTTCTTCATGGGGAACTTCAAGCTCGGATCCAAAAATTGGACCTTCTTCATCCCTAAGCTACAATGATCAAAGATCTTCTTCCTCCACAATGAGTTGTTCATAGAAGCCTCGAATCTCCACTTGTGTCGATGGAAGGTTAACCAGAGTAACTGACCCGCATAGACCATTGAAGCCCCCTAGTGGCAGGGGTATGGATCAGTTGGCAATCGTGTAAAATGTTTGCACCCTAGAAATGAAAACTCTTCCTTATCACTATATAAAGTATCATACACATATGATCTCTTAAAAGAATCTTCTCCAATATCACATATCATATCTTATAGTTGATCATCTATATCTTAATCAACTTCATATTTATGTGACACTGCTAGTTTTTTCATCTTCATGTCACACCTACGTCATATAATTTTGACAATTCATCACAACATAAATGTTTTGATATTCTCGCATATTTTAAAAGACAATAAAAAGTCCTTTATTGTCGGGAAGACTTCTCTCAACGAATTCAAGAAATTGAACCACTCAATTCTCATACTCATCACTTAATTTATTTGATTCCATCCAACTACAATCCATAACTATGTATTTTCTAAAAATAAAATCAAAATTCTACACAAATTAATCATGTGTTTTGAATGATAACTTTCCTAAGTCACATTGTAATAATTTGAAACCTATATAGACCATCCAATTTAACAATATTTAAGGAAGATGTCAAGACTTTGGTAAGTTAACACAACAACTATGAACATTCAATCTCAACAACAATAATATTAAACTTTCAATCACAACAACAACACAACAACAACAAATACAAAACAAAAACAACAACAATAACAACAATAAAAAACAATAACATTAAACTCCCAGTCTAAAATAAACAAGAATAATAAACTTTAAATATCTTAACAACAACAACATTACTAGTACAATTACGTAGAAAGTATTTATGTACTGGAAACATGATGAGTGGGTCAAAGAAATTAGTTGGTTTAAGTTTTTTAGTTTTCTTATTCGAGTTTCTTTAGAGTTTCCTTCTTCTACTTTCATCCAAGTTTCTTTCCTCTGTTCTTTACTCAATTCGACTTGGAAGATGGAGTTTGATTTGGTTAAATGAAGAAGATGAAGAATGGTGTTTTTGAGTTAACGGAAGATGATGCTTTTATTCATTAGGTGGAGAAGATGAAAAATGTACATTGTTCGTTAGAACTCAAAAAGTTTACAAGAAATGCAAAATTAAATAAAGACACATGTTGTGTTTTGAAAATAATGTTGTTTAGAGTTTTCCTAAAAAAACAACCAAGGAAATAGTTGATTTATATTTTAGTTAAATATATAATAAAATAAGAGCGTTATTAGTTTTCCTCTCGATTGACATAAAAAACCGAGAGAGTAATTGGTTTATATCTTAATTAAAAATAGAATAAAATAAGTGGGTCATTTTAAAAGAAATAAAATCACAAACATAAGTTGCTGATACTTGAAGCGTGTTCATGGGGGACTTTTTTCCTCGGTTGTCAACCCAACCGAGAGAATAGATGACTTATATTGCACACCAAAAAAAATAGTGAGCGGTAAAAAACATCACTTATAGCTTCTTACCATTAATCATTGTTTTTTGAATTGCAATATCTTCTAAGTATTATTATGAATATGTTTCTCAGTGCTGTCAGGCAACGTAATCAATAAATCATTGAGTTTTTGTCTTGAACGACAACATTGATAAATTATTTATAAAATTAACAACTACATAAACACAACAACAACAGAAAAAACAACAAAATTAACAACAAGAACAAATTAAATAGAGTTTGGTTTAGGTGAGAAATAAGGATTCATAAATGAGAACTAAAATTTGGAGGTAGAAAAATGAGTTAGGTTTAGGGCAAGAGTGAAACGACGTAGAATTTTATATATAAAATTGAGATTATTTATTTTTAATTTAAAAAAACATCATTTTAATTATTTATAAAATACGAAATTGCTGATACTCGGAAACAAAACTTATCTCGGAGGAATTTTTTCCCTCGATTTTCCTGACAATCGAAAAAATATGTGATATTTTTTAATTAAAAATTAAATAAAAACATCTTACATAATAGATTTTACCTCGATTGTTTATTTAATTGAAATAAATTTTTATTAAAAATATAATATTTATTATAATGATTGTCTATATCTCAAAAAATAATCTACTTACTTTTTTTTTTGAAAACTATAAATACTTTTATGTTAACTCCTCATATTTTAAGTTGTGAATTCAAGAACACTTGAAAAATATGGTAAAAAATTTCATTTTAATTAATAGAAGATTTTGAATTTGAATTTAATCATAAACACAGCAGTATTAAATGTTTTCAAAAAATGAATCTTGCTACTTAATGTAGTTTTATTTAATTTGAAAGGTTTATCTGCAATAGCACACAAAATATATCATATTCATCCCAAAATATATCTTAAGTAGTGAATGTGATTCGTTGAAGAAATAGTAGTAGTAGTGACAGACAGATATAGGTAGGTGACTATCTGATTCGGTTAAGGGGTCCAGTTGTTATAGATTTGAAGCCAGGGCCAATATGTTAGGGTGGCCCGTGCGTGCAAAACGTCCACGTTATAGCATTTGTCTGCCTCTTCGTTAAAATACTATTCCTTTCACCATTACTACTATTCCTTTCATGCTTCTTAATTCCACCTTTTTTTTTAATACTCACTCATATTTAGAACTACTATTACGACTCTTTTCAATAAAAATTATTTAATACTACTGGATTTGTTCAAGACAAGTGCTAATAAGGTAATGAGAATCTTTTGGTAAGACGAATTTTTTAGTTTATAAATTTATATAATATTTTAGATTTATTTAATAATGGTATTTTGATCATGAATTTATATTTTTTTCGTCTTTTAATAAATGTTATATTTGTATATTTTCTAGCTAATAACTTATTTTTCAAATGATATTTCAATAAAAACTATTCGGAGTAACTTAGTTTTTACTAGTTTATAACTTATTTTTCAGACTCTACTTTAAATAGCGTTTTAATTTATAGTTTATTATTTTTCTTCTTTTTTTATCCTTATTATTTTAATAAAAACTCAATTTTATCTTCAATAATTTATTTTAATTTAAAATAAAATAATTATATACTAAATATTTTTTATGTCATTTTACATTTATAAGTTAGCTAAACTACTAATATTATCAAACACTTTAATTAATTTATTAGTTATCAGTCTCAACTATCAGCTATAAGTCGGAAGCTATAAGTTATCAACCATTAGCTATAAACTATAAACTATTTGCTAGTTTATGAGTCAACCATTATTTTTATCAAACAGACTCTATGTACAATGATTTTCATATTCAACACCATCGTTTTTTACTTTTTATACTCCACACCATCATATCTTTCTTCCACCTAATAATTCAACACACATTCAACTTTTAGTCATTACAACGGTTTTGTTTAATAAAATTCAACATCTTATCCCACCACTTTTATTTTATATTTTTAATATTTTTATATTTCTTTTAATAAAATCGATTTTTTTTGTGTCCAAATCAAATGAACCAAATATCTATTTATCGACAAAAAATGATGAATTTTGGTGAAAATAAGAACAAATAAAAAATTGTTTTACTATAAAATAATTGAACCCAAATAAATAACATGAGATAAAAATCTAAACAGTCACAACCATCAATAAGATTTTGCAAATTATTTTATGTGGTCTCACTCCCTCTTCATTCAACATGTTGAATGTTTTCAACACCAATTAATTTACCTCACTTTCAACACTTTGTTGAAAACACAATTGTAAGCATTCAACTATTGAATAATTTTTTCAACACCCCAATTATAAATAGTCTAACGTTTTAATATACTATCTTTAAAAGTTAGTTGAACTAAAATTTTAAAAGTTACACAAAATTTAGCTAAATAATTCCGATCCACGTATTAAATTAAATAATTTGGTTTTGTGGTTCAGAAAGGTGACTTACTAACAGAATAAAATTCAAATATTACTCGATTCTTCTTTAGTGAAAGTTTGTTTCTAACAAGAACTTAAGTATTTGGTTATTAATTAATTTTTTTATTTCATAAAAAGAATCTCATTATTTTTCTATTTTTTTTTCCTGATTTTATGACTAATTTAATTCTTAAAATAGCAATTTTCTAGTATTTCTATAAATATAAATATTATTATTATTTATTATTATTATTATTATTATTATTATTATTATTATTTAGTATTTATTCCCTTCCATTATTTAGGTCAAGTGATTCAAGAAACATCCTCATGCTCAAAGTTATTCAAGATTGATCAGACAAACCATCTCCTAAGCAATTGGCCTATAATCAGGGTTTGGTTTTCTCAAGGTAGATGTGATTTATAATGCCTCAAATGGACTCTATATTTCCTCATATGTCTCAAGGTACCCACATGTCAATAATCAAGCTTTGTATCACAAGTTTGCTCAGTCAATTGCTCAGATGGTTGAAAATCAGTTGTATTGGATAAAAAGTCAACTATGATCAACATACAGTCAAACTTCATAATTTTTTGTCAACATCAAGATTTTGAAGTTACATTCATCATTTGATCAAGGGTTGATCATGATTCATCAAGAAAACTCAAGATTCATCAAAAGTTACTAAATTAGGGTTTTCTTAAGAAGTCAACTGAACTTTGACCAAACATAACTTTCACATACTTCATCAGAAATTCCTCAACCAAAGCTCATTAATAAGGAAATTCAATTCTCTACAAATTTTTCTCTTAAGGTTTTTCCCAAAAAAAGCTTCATTTGAGAGATATGGGCCAAGACATTATAGGTCCTTTCAAAAGTCAACAAAAAGTCATCTTTTCTCAAAAAAGTGTACATGAACATGGAAGCTTCAAATGATATAAAACCAAAGAGGGGTTTTATAGGACATTGATCAGTGGTTTCTACACAGATATTTTGCATTGAACTTTATTGTCGTTTCTTTTATTTGTTTAGTGTTATATGTTATTTTACCGCATTTTATGCTTTGGTGATGTGTTTAAGTGTTTTCAGGGTCCGAAGAATAAAACATGACAAATCGGGGCAAAAGAAGTGCAAAAATCAGAGTATTTGAAGCTACAGAGGTCCTGGCACGGCCACCCGTGTCAGAAAGGGCGTACTAAGGCAACTTGGGAGAAGAAATAGGCGCTGACACGGGTGTCCGTGTCAGCTAACACGGCCCGTGTCAGAAAGCGTGGGAATGACGTTGAGAATTATGATTTTTGCTATTTTATAGTGTTTTGGATTATTAAGGGTGTTTTGGACATTTGGTATTACTTGGGAATGACCTAACACTATATAAACCTTATTTTTAGAAGAAAAGGAGGATTTTTTGTGATCGGAGAGAATAATTCACGATAAAAGAGCAGAGTTTCAACAGATTTGGGAACGGAGAACTCTTCATGTGCGAGAGCAATTGAAGATCGAAGACCCAGTCTATTGTAATGTCTTTATCCAATATTTTTATTATTCTACTTTTGAATTCTATGAGAGGCTAAACCCCTCAATGCTAGGGGGTGTCCCTAATTTGTTATGTTAAGAATACTGATCTCTCTGGTTTAGTCAACATTTTAGTTCATTATGCATCAATTTCATTATTTAGATTAATTCGTAATTTGACCCTATGGGACCATAGGATTTCAGTATTTTAACACAGTAGAGTCGGACGGTCGTGTTAAGGTTTTCTAAATAATGATACTATTAAGGATTTCACCTAGGACTAGGGTAATCCTATTCTAACTAGAATAGTTCTTGGTAATTGCATGCTTAACCTTTCTACTAATTTAAATGGAAATTGAAATTAGGAAAGAAGATTAAAGGTTTTGTCACTAAGGAATTAGGATAAAATAATATTGAGAATCAATAATTGAGGATGATGAACTTGTTGAATAAATCAAAGAGTGAAGGTTATTACATGATAAATTATACACTCACCCTAGCATACTTTAATCAAACGAAAAGTCAATTTTTACTTTCTGCAAGGATTTATTCCACCCAATCTTAAAACTCTTGTTTTTGTTCAATTGAATAAATCATCTAACTCAGTATTTCCTACGCAATCCTCGAGATCGATACTTGGGGTAACTCTCATTATTTCTACATCGGTAAAAATCGTACACTTGCTATTTTTCCAATCAAGTTTTTGGCGCCGTTGTTGGGGATTGCCAAAATATAGAGTTGATTATAGTTCAATTGAAATTTTATTGCTCTGCAATTAACTTTTATTTTTCTGTTTATTTTATTATTATCACTAATAAATTGTCTAATCTTTGTATGCGAGGAAAGCCCTCAGCTGAATTTATTTTTGACGCAGATATTGAAAGAACTTTTCACGAAAGACGAAGACAAGCTCAATTAGCCAGACTGGCTTCTGACGAAGAAGATTCTGTTCATACCAAGTCAGAGTCAGAAGAGGAAAGACCATGGCTGAAGATCTACTAGAGAGACTTCTTGGGGATTATGGTGGGGCAAATGCATCGGATGGAAGATTGATAATTGTAAACCATCTAGTGAATGTGCCCAATTTTCAAGTACATCCTAGCATAATCAATCAACTTGAGAGAAGGTCTCTCATCGGAAAGGTCAATGAAGATGCCAACAAACACTTGCAGAGATTTTTGACCATGAGCACCACGTTGAAGATTGACGGGCATACGGACGAAGCAAAGAAACTAAGAATGTTTCTATTTACCCTGTCTGAAGATAATGAAGAGTGCTTTTACTCACTACCTGCTGGTATTATTTCTACTTAGGAAGAGATGGAAAAACTGTTTCTTGATGAGTACTTCCCTGCTTCTATTTATATTCGCAAAAGATATGAAATTGTGAATTTTAAGCAGAATGAAGGAGAGTCACTTGGTGATTCCTATAAGAGATTCAAGAGGTTGTTGGTAGCTTGTCCCACTCACAACATGGATCGGTGAACAAATCTGGATGTTTGTGAATGGCCTCGAATGAAGACAAAGCAACTTATTGACACGATTCTTGGCTCATCCAACTTTACGACCGGTATTAAGAAGATCATTGAAGCCATTGCTACAAATGAGCATTTGGAAATGTATGACAAAGCTACAAGTAAACCAGAGGGAGTGATTGATTTAAAGTTGGAAGTTAACAAACAACTCAAAATCGAAGAGGTGATTGCTGCAGAAGTGGAGAAAAAATTCAAAGCTATGAACATGGGAACTCAACAGGTAGCACGGGTTAAAAATGTGATTTGTGACATTTATAGTGGACCACACATGACTGTGCAATGTCTTGCAACTCCAAAACAAATTGAGGAGATAAAGTTCTTGAAGTAGAATAATCCTTATTCTAACACCTATAATCGTGGGTGGAAGAATCATCCGAATTTTTCCTGGAAAGATCAGCAGCAACAAACTCCTCAAAAGGCAGAATGGGAGGTAGCTATTGAAAAGATGGCTGCCCACACTTCCCAATTCCAAGAAGAAACAAGAAGAAATCAGAGAAACACCACAGCTGCAATTAAAAATCTAGAGGTCCAATTGGGGCAGATTGCACAACAAATAACTCAGCAAGTTCAGGGCAATCAAAAGAGTCATGAGAATGTGAATGCTATCACAACAGGGAGAAGTGAAAAGGCTGCCAAAGAAAGAGAAGACGAGGTAAAATTTGATGATACTATTATAGAAGTGGATTTAGAAGTGAGAGAGAACAAGAAAAAGTAGGAAGAAGTGGTGCTACTTGTGAAGCCAGCAGAAACAAAGATTAAACTTGAGATTAGGCTGCCATATCCCTCTTGAGCGACAAAGAAGGACACAAAGGAGAAAGAATTTGATAAATTTGTCAAATTGTTCAATAAGCTGGAGATTAACATACCTTTCTTTGAAGCACTTGAGAAAATGCCTTTCTACCAAAAATTCATGAAGGAGTTTCTATCAAAAAAGAGGCCAACAAGTGGTGAACATGTGTCCGTTGATGAGAAGTTGTGTGCAATCGCGTCCGAGAGAAAAATACTTGTCAAGCAGAAGGATCCTGGATCAGTGGCGATACAATGTACCATAAAAGATAGAATTTTTAAAAGGGTTCTAATTGATTCTGGCTCTAGTGTGAGTTTAATGCCATTCTCAATCTTCAAGAAACTTGATATTGAAAAGATAAACAGAAGTGGAACAAAATTAAAATTTGTTGATCACACCATCAAGAAGTCATATGGGATAGTTGAAGATGTTTTTGTAGAGATTGAAAATTTTGCTTTTCCAGTGGATTTCCAAGTCATGGACATACTTGAAGATAAAGAGACCCTGGTCATTCTCGGTCGACCTTTTTTGTTGACTAGCAGATGCAATTTTAATATCGAAACAGGTCATTTGATCTTAAAACATTTTGATGAGAAGATAACCATGAAGGTGTTTGAAGTCAAGAAACAAGGTGCAGGTGAAAAGAATAAATTTTCAGTTGGTATGGTCGAAGTAGAAGGAGAAATTATGAGCAACAAAGTGTGGAATAAAAAGTACCCCCATAAGGGGATGAACCGTCGAGCCAGGCGATGTTAAACAAAGCGCTTCGTGGGAGGCAACCTACGCTTTTCATAACTTAGTTTTCTTTTTGTTTAGTTGCAGGTAATAAAAGGGATCCTTTCTTGCGAAAGCTAGGAGGCAGCAACTGGTGTTGCGTTACCCTCTGTGAGTCACTTCTCTTGAGTTTGGTTTGAAACATTGAGGCCAATGTTTAGTTCAAGTTTGGGGGAGGTTTTATTGCTTTGTTTGGTTTCTTTTTACTTGTTAAGTTGATGTTAAGTGTTGCGTAAGACCATAAGGAAAAATTCCCCCGTCATTTTTAATTTTTATTGCTTTGTTTGGTTATTTTTTTTACTTGTTAAGTTGATGTTAAGTGTTGCGTAAGACCATGAGGAAAAATTCCCCCGTAATTTTTAATTTTTACTAATCTTGTCTGAAAATTTTGGTATTGATTTGCTCAAGAGCTTGTGTTTCTGAAATCCCATGAATAATATATAGAGATAAAGGGATGATTGTTTGAAGGAAGGAAGTTCGGAATAATGTGACAATGATACAGTCTAACGTGCAGAGTTGTACCATAGTATTTGAATCCTGAAAAGTACTCCTTGAGTAGTGTATCCACACAGTCTGGCATAGTCTTGATTCGCATGCAGGTCAGATTGGTTGTGAAATAAATAAAGATGGCACCAAATGATGAAAAAGAGGTAAAAGGTAACTGACCGGCTAAGTTGGGTAGCCCTCACCAGGTTATTCAACCCAAAGGGAGTTGATCCCCAAACGTCGTCGAAAAGGGAAATATATAACTGCAAAGTTTGAAAATTTCATCGGTAATTAAAAGTAGCAAATGCTGCTCATTTGGTGTTGAAATAAGAAAGTCTGATTAGTCTCTTGCATGTGATGATCATCTTAATTCTTATTGCCTTAATTTGATTGTACGAATGAAAAAGGAGGAAAATCGGGATAAGACTTAAGTGGTACAAAGCATAGTTGGAGAGGTATCTAAAGAGGAAGCTCCAGGTTAAAAGGTTCGTACCGAAAACTCTTCGTGTCATGTGAAGGCTGGACAAACTACCTTTGGAGCAATGTGAACTGAAGTCTCATGTATGAGTACCGGATGCTTTGATTCCTATGAGTTCTTTTATTTGTCGCTTGCGGACAAGCAACAATTTAAGTTTGGGGGAGTTTGATCGATGGTTTCTACACAGATATTTAGCACTGAACTTTATTGTCCTTTCTTTTATTTGTTTAGTGTTATATGTTATTTTACCGCATTTTTGGTTGTGTGTTTAAGTGTATTCAGAGTCAGAAGAATAAAACATGATGAATCGGGGCAAAAGAAGTGCAAAAATCAGAGTATTTGAAGCTACAGAGGTCCTGACACGGCCACCCGTGTCAGGGGACACGACCCGTGTCAAAAAGGGCGTACTAAGGCAAATTGGGAGAAGAAACAGGCACTGACACAGGTGCCCGTGTCGAAAGCGTGGGCAAAGTGTGCATGGAAAAAGGCCGACACGGGTGCCCGTGTCATCGGACACGGCCCGTGTCAGCCATGACGTTGGGATCATTAAGGGTGTTTTGGACATTTGGTATTGCTTGGGAATGACCTAACACTATATAAACCTTATTTTGAGAAGAAAATGAGGATTTTTTGCGACCGGAGAGAATAATTCACGATAGAAGAGCAGAGATTCAACAGATTTGGGAACGGAGAACTCTTCATGCGCGAGAGCAATTGAAGATCGAAGACCCAATCTATTGTAATGTCTTTATCCAATATTTTTATTATTCTACTTTTGAATACTATGAGAGGCTAAACCCCCCAATGCTAAGGGGTATCCCTAATTTGTTATGTTAAGAATACTGATCTCTCTGTTTTAGTCAACATTTTAGTTCATTATGCATCAATTTCATTATTTAGATTAATTCGTAGTTTGACCCTATGGGACCATAGGATTTCAGTATTTTAACACAGTAGAGCTGGACAGTCGTGTTAAGGTTTTCTAAATAATGATATTATTAAGGATTTCACCTAGGACTAGGGTAATCCTATTCTAACCAGAATAGTTCTTGGTAATTGCATGCTTAACCTTTCTACTAATTTAAATGGAAATTGAAATTAGGAAAGAAGGTTGAAGGTTTTGTCACTAAGGAATTAGGATAAAATGATATTGAGAATCGGTAATTGAGGATGATGAACTTGTTGAATAAATCAAAGAGTGAAGGTTATGACATGACAAATTATACACTCACCCTAGCACACTTTAATCAAACCAAAAGTCAATTTTTACTTTCTGCAAGGATTTATTTCACCCAAAATTGTTGTTTTTGTTCAATTGAATGAATCATCTAACTCAGTATTTCCTACGCAATCCTCGAGATCGATACTTGGGGTAACTCCCATTATTTCTACATCGGTAAAAATCATACACTTGCTATTTTTCCTATCAAACATATTAAGCTCTCTAAAAAGTCCAAGATAATCCTCAAATGTTGAGAATTGAGCAAGATATGATTGGGGTAAGTTTGAAAATTTTGAGAAAGTGCATGAAGTACAATTTGAGCAATCTTGGAATTTTTTCAAATGGGCCTATGTTTTAAGGTTTGGAACATGTTCGTAATATTGTCAAGGCCCTCTAAACCCATCCATGCATTATTTTAATATTTATTTTATTAATTTTTAATTTTATTCATTTAAATTCAAATTTAATTAAATAAAATGTAAGAATAATGTATGGAGAGAGTGAAGCCTTAAATCTAAGTTGCTTGAGATTCAAACAACACTTAGTAAGCTGGAAAAAACGCACAAGAGTGATTGGTATGAGATTGACCATGACGGAAGTTATTTTTCAAGATTGAAAAATCAAATATTTTTTCATCAATACGAAAGATTTCTTCCATATTTGTTGACCTAATACACTCCTCTATATAAACACAACAAAGTCAAAAGCCTCATGGATGAAATTTTTGCCCAAGAAACCTAAGAAAATTTCTCAAAAAATTCAAGAATTAGGGTAAACACAAACCCTATTCTCTAGTCATTCTCAAGTCGTTCCAAGTACTCCATCAATCTCCTGAGTTTCCCAGGAGTCCATCCTAATCATTTACCAAGCCATTCCCCGCCCAGAACCCTCTCTCTTAAGAACACTAGTTTGGTAAGGTTTGAAAAATTCGAATTTGATAATTCATGCATTGTTGACATTTTTTATGTGTTTGTTTGTGTTAAGGACATCCATTAGAACATGTTTAATGTTTCACGTGTGAGATTTGATGCTTAAATCACAAGATACCATTGTTAGGGCATCACAAACTGAAACCTTTGAACCCCACAATACAGGGACTTTCAGGCCAGATGAACACCACCATTGAACTTGCAACATATGATTTAGGGGGGAGGGGTAAGGTTAATCTCTCACTTTGATTCTTGTTTTGCAGGTTGGAGTTTCGAACCCATCGGAGAAGATGAAGTTGACCCACATAGGTGGTGGTTTGAATATTGACTCCGGTGGCCCCAGGTGTTGCAACATCTGATTCGTCTGTTCAAACTCCCTTGGTCTCACGCGTACGTTTTTTATTTAATTTTGATTTCACTGATTTAGTTTCAAATATATATTTATGGTTGTGGTTTAATACTCTGATGTATCACCACCCCAGTGGTAAGACGTGCACACATAAGGCTTTCACCTCTCAGGTCGTGGGTTCGATCCCTGCCTTTTGCAACTTTTTTTCTCATGTTTTCTCAATTCTTGCAGGTACCACATACATATTCCATAGGTCAACATAATAATACCACATACATATGGCCTGGTGGTGAAATTTTGAGCTAGTGACCTTGAGGACCTGAGTTCAATCCTAGGCAGCCTTACCCTATTTTTTAAGCACTTGTTTTCTTATTTTCTATTCCCTTTTTAATTTTCTTATTTTAATTTTAATTTCTTTTTTTAAAATTTCTTTTAACTATTTCAAGAAAAATCATAAAATATTTTATTTTTAATTTTAGGTTAATTAAAAATTAATTTAATTTTTGATATAAAATATTTTTTATCTTAATTAAATTTAAAATTATTTTCATAATTAACTTGTAAATAATTAGTTTTATTTCTTTTCCCATTTTAATAAATCATAAAAGTCACAAAAAAATATTTTTTAAATACTTAGAATATTATGGCATTTTGACATTTGTTTATTTATTTTCTCATCTTTATTTTTCTGTTTTTGTTACCTTTTAAATTCTAGAAAACGATGTATAGGTCGCACGGTTATTTTATAATAGCGTGGATTTACCTTTCCTCGCATTTTTCCAATTATGTAACTACTCATGGGATGTAATAACTTAGGGTTTTACTTTTCCGCACTTTACTTTCCACACTGATAAACTATATGCATGTATGTATATAACTGCTAGTAACTAGGTGTGTATGGCAAGACTAAAACTAATATAGAATAACCCTAATTTCAAGAGATAAATATATGAATCAACACACTCTGTTCACACTTGCACCCTTAGAGTATCCTCTCTTGTTGCCTTATAAACAATGGTCATGTCCCTCGAACGTAGGGATACCATTAGCAATGTTGCCTACGAATAACATCATCATAGTCCCTTTGATATAAAGATCATAGTCCCTCGATGACCCCCTCAAAGTTTTCTACAAATACATGATCTTGTCCCTCGATTGTTACCTACGAAAAATGATGATAGTCCCTTCGAATCGCTAAGGTATCTTTACAATGTTGCCTTCGATGAACATACGATGACGTTACGCTTGTCCCTTCACATCCAATGGACGGGGCTACCTACCAACTAATGGTAGCACTATCCCTAATGGAGAAGGAAAATAACAATGAATGACCTTTCAGTGGGTAAGGAACTCTTAATTTCTTGCTCACAACAATTTTAAAACAAATACACCTTTATACATCACATTTTAAACAAATATTTTCAAACACTTCGTACACATTTTTGAGGAGTGATACAAGAATCATTACAAAGTTAAAGTCAAAATATTTTCAAACAAATCACACACAAAGCAAGTTTTCAAAAGTGAGCTAAGCAATTAAGAGCCCGTAGATAACTACAGACAAAAAGGGTGCTAACACCTTCCCTTTTCATAACTTACCCCCCGAACTCAAAATTTAACAAAGGTCTTTCCTGTTCTTTTCACCTTTCCTTATTGGATAAAAGAAAAGTCAGTGGCGACTCTTGCTAACCGCAAAATTTGCAAAAAAATGCAAAACAACTAAGTCAGTTCTCCTACCGTATTACACAATCGATTGTCAACGACTACAAAAATAGCTTCTTGCCTATTTTTGATAACTTGGTCGTTACTCTTTAATGATTTATCGATTGTGGCAATCGATTAGTAACATTCAAAAATCATTATATTCTATTTCCTCTTTTGTATTATTTTAACACTATAAATAGAGGTCTCATTCCTCGGTTCAAATCATCCAGAAGACGAAATGCATACTGACATACACACACACACACACACACTGACTCTCTCTAAGTTTTTTCTATCACTTTCTCTCGCTAGTTCTTACAGCCAAATGCTTTTGTGAGAAAAGATTTTTTGTAAGGAGCGATTTACGTAATTATGGATGGGTAGTAACGTATAAAGTTATTCAAGGTTTTTCTTGATTTACCTTGATGAGCATCATCCATGTTTAGGGAAAATTATGTGGTTCGAAGTTAAATCGACTAAAAGCTTTGGTTGAGAATTTGTGTGTTTAGGTTCCCATAATCTATATAACTTGGAGATTGTAAATGTTTTTGAGCTTCCCTTAAGACTATTATAGTCTTCTTTATTCAAAGGTTAAAAATCAACAATATTGTGAAATCACTGTTAGGTTCATGGTTATCCCATTATATAACCACAAGTTAGTTGATTATCTTATTAAAATCACGAGAGTTAATGAATATCATGTTAAACCATATTGAGTTTAGATATTTTTAAAAGAGAGAAGTAAAGGTACTTTAATCTATAGTTGGGACATGAGCTTGGCCACTTCGATCTCAACAATGGAGAAGATGTGAACACTTATATATTTCGTCTTGTATTATCATGGTTGTAGGACAACCAACATTTCCTTGTATAAGGGGGTTCATGAGCTTCACCTACTAAAATCTCTCAAATACTTAATGGAAACTTTCAAGACTAGTTATTAGGAAGAGGAGTAGTTCCATCAGTTTTTATCGTACCTCTATATATCGTGGTTTTCTTCTTATCCCTTAAGTTTTTATTTTCTGTATTTTATTTTAAAATTATTTTTTCGCTGCTAAGTTATAAAAAAGTTTTTGAAACCTCGATAGATCTTAGGTTTTAGAAAATGTTTTTCAAACTATGTTTTTAATATAAATTTATTCAAAATCATGTTTTTTTTCCAAACCACACAATTCACCCCTTCATGTGTTTGAAGTCTCAAGTCCAATAAGAATAGTAAGTACTCGATCTGAAGAATCACTAGAAGATGTACGAGTTTCAAGATAATTTAGAAACCCAATGCTTTGGTTAATATAAGAGAAAAGGGATTCTGAGGTGGTAGGCGAAGGTTGAGATAAAGAATGAGGAATGGGCAAAACTATATTGTTTTGTTAAGATGTATTAACATAAGATTTACTTGTAGAAGGTAAAGCGAATTGCAAGAGATATTTTGTATTATCAGGAGAAGAAGATATATTTCTCTTATTCTTGATAAGAGGTTCTTTTGGTTCATTAGGAAGTTCATAAAAATATCCAAAAGTTTCAGCATTATCATAAATGCATCTGAGAACATGTTGAGGAATCATTCCTAGATGATTCATAATAAGTGACACATCAGCTTGAGGGGACACACTGGGTGATTCCTTCTTGATTAAACACTCTTCCAAATAGGTAAGAACAACTTATGATGAATCACGAGTTGTAAACAAGTATTCAAATAGCCATTGTGTTTCACAGAAAATTATGGATCTTTATCTGACATAGTTAAGTGTTTGATAAACACTCAATACCTGAACCAAAGCTCTGATGTCAATTGAAGGTATGAGAAACACAAGAAACTAAGGGTTTGAATTGGGTTCCAGATTTAAAACAAATTCGTCCCAAGAAAAAACAAAGAACACAAGAACAAAAATAAATGACAAAATTATTTTTATCTGGGTTCACTATTAACTAAGTTAATCTAGTCCACCTGTCAAGGTGATTTTTCCTTCTCAAACAAGGACTTAATCTACTATAACCAAACTAATTACAGATACAACATATACAAACTATCAATGTTTAAAACCACAAAGACTACTCGTTGATGTCTTCTTGATAAATTATGACTAACACTTAGTCTCTTAAGGAACAACCAACTTAAGAGTTGAAATACGATGAATGTGTTTACAAAATTTCTTTTTGAAATAAGATTACACAAGTTTTAATATAATGAAATAAAACAACATTGTCAATAGAAAGTTTAATGAACAAAAGCTCCTTGCTTGCAAGTTAATGAAGAAAAATTCCTTGTGTTTACAAAAATTTACAAATGAGTATTTGAAATAGAGTTGAGCAGAATTTCAATGTAAGTTTTATAGAGAAATGAGTTATATTCTTCATTCTTCTAAGTTTCCTTTTATATCCAAAAAGAAATTCGTTGGAGGGTAGATTAGTAATACTTAATTCCAGTTGTTTTGTCCACAACAACCAGTGAGGGAGTGGTCGACAACATAGTACCATAGCACAATCCTTGCGTCCCTATATCAGGGAAGTGGGAACATTTGTACCTTGTATTATTCTCTCACGTAAACCAATTTTGATCTTATCTTCTAATCTTCATAGGCTTTTGATGGTTGATGATGAAGCATGCCTACAAGGATCAAAATTAGAATCTTCAAAACCTAAGTCTTCAGAGTCTTCAGAACTTTTTCATCTAAAACCTTATCTTTAAAGCCTTCATCACCTGGTCTTAAAAATATTTGTCTTCAGAATCTTCCAAACTTGTTCTTATATAGCCTTGTCTTCAGAATCTACAACTTGGACAGACATAATATTAGAGCCTTATAAGTTTTCATAAGCTCTTCCAATAGAGTCACGATCAAAAGCTCTATCACTAAAGTTCATTAGAACCGTTGTTGTAGAAGTATTTTATAACTTGACTGGGTCATTGTAAACACCATTGGTGTCTTCCAGAGTCAAAGTGTATTGTGTTTAGAACATGATAACGTGCCTTATCTTTAGAGTAAAAATGTGTTAGAAAAAGCTACACACTAGACAAAAGCCTTTAGATTACTAAATTTTTCTCTAAGATATCATGTAATGTTATCATCAAAACTTGAGGTCAAATGCATAACCAAATCTTGTTCTTATAAAAAGCTCGACAAGGTTCGAGATCAGCCCATGGTAAAATATCTGTTTGTTTAGAAAGTTGAAGACTAACATTTCCAAGATTATTGTTTGTGGAAAGATAACTAATAACTTCAATTCATCACTTAGGAGAAAATACACAAACACTTAATTCCTTGTCGTATAATTTGGTTGGAAGCTAACCATAAACTTCAATTTCCTTATATAAGGGGGTCGTGAGTATTATCAATTAAAAGCTCTCAAGTTTAGTGGATACTTTCAAGATCAAGTCTTGGGAAGAGGAATACGTCTTTTTGTTTGACCAAAGATCTATAATATCTGGTGTTCTGTTTCTTCCCTTAAACTCCTTATTTTATGAAATTTATTTTTCGCGGCTTAATATTTAAAATGATTTTAAACTCTGATTTTAATCCGCAAAGTTTTTCAAAACTATGTGTTTCTGAACCAAACAATTCACTCCCTCTTGTGTGTAAAGTCACATGTCCAACAAACCATCAAGAATGGTCAAATCCATAAGTCAAATTCAATCAAGGAGACATAGTCGCTAACATATAGGTGGAACTATATCCATAGGTGGCAGATATGAGCATGTCTCTTGTAACACTCTAAACCTTAAGACTTATTTTAAAAGAATGATTCATTCAATTTAGGGTGCTACTAAAACAAAACATACACACTTTCTCATTTAATTCAATTACTCGCATTAGAAATCAATTAATAATCATGTTATATCCCAAAATTTGCCCTCCTATTTTTCAAGTCAATCCACATCTCCATACTCAAGAATTTCTCAAGGGTTGACAAGATGAACCCTCTCCTAAGCAATCAACCCACAAAACTAGGGTTTTGATTCTCTCAAGTCAAAGATGATTTCTAATGCCTCAAGTGTTCATCATACCTCCTCATATGTCTCAAGGTATCATCATGTCAAGTTTTAAGCCTCACAGCTCAAGTTTGCTCAATCAATTGCTCAGATGGTCGAAAATCAGTTGTATTGGACAAAAAGTCAACTATGGTCAACATACAGTCAAACTTCATCATTTTTGGTCATCATCAATATTTTGAAGTCACATTCATAATTTTATCAAGGGTTGATCATGACTCATCAAGAAAACTCAAGATTTGTTCAAAAGTCAAAGTTTCTAAATTAGGGTTTTTGGACAAAAAGTCAACAGAACTTTGACCAAGCATAAATTTCACATACTTTATCAGAAATTTTTCGACCAAAGCTCATTTTTAAGAGAATTCAATTATCTACAACTTCATGTCTCAGAAGCGTTGGTAAAAATGCTTCTTTTGAGAGTTATGGATCAAGACATTATAGGTCCTTCTAAAATTCAACAAAAAGTCATCTTTTTGCAAAGAAATGTATATGAACATGGAAGATTCAATGAAGATGAAACCAAAAATAGTGTCTATGGGACATCTTGAGATTTCTAAAAAGTCCAAGAACACTTCAAAATGTTGAAAATTGAGCAAGATACAAGTTGTGCAAGTTTGGCATTTTTGAAGAAGTGCATGAAGAGAAATACTTAGCAAAGTCAAATTTATTCCAAATGGGCTTAAGTTTTTGTGATTCAAGCTTATTCTTAAGATGATCCATGACCTCTACACTCACTTGCACGCCCTTCCCTTATTTATTTAATTTATTTTTGAATTAAATGGCTAAAATTCAATTTTAATTAAATAAAATACAAAAATAAAAGGAAAAAGTGTGTGGGCTTGATATTTGTATGACTTGAGGTCCAAGATAGCTCACATAAACTGTAAAAATGTACAAGAAGAATTAAGGCAAGATTGAGCCAAATATGGAAGATTTTGATAAAATATTTCAATCAAATATTTTGCATTCAAGTTGATATATTTTCCACAAATGCTTGACCTAATTCTCATGCTCTATATATACTTCACAAGTTTAGACATCAAGGACACAGAATGCTTGCCTCCACAACAACCCTAAATTCTTCAAAATTTTCAAGAAACTAGGGCACAAGCAAATCAAACTTCTATCCATATTCAATCGATTCCAAGAACTGCATCATACTCCTGAGACCTACAGGAGTCTGTTCCAATCATTCTTGAAGCCTACAACACGTTGGAACTCTCTCACCAAACTACACCGGTTTGATAAAATTCTTGATTTTGAGTTCTTAAAATTATGCATTGTTAACTAATTTGATGCATCCACATGTGTTTATATATGTTATTAGAACAGGTTTGATGCATAACATGTGAGTTTTGACGAAGAAATCACAACTTGCCATTGTTAGGGTTCCAAAACGGTGAAGCTTCGTATTGAATGTTACAGGCAGTTTCAGACCACGAAAAGCATACCATTGGATTCGTGATGCCCTAAATATATAATTTGGACACTTTTCTTTCATTATTTGATCGATTTTACAAGTTTCCAGAATCCTCATCATCAGAGAAGACGACCGGAGGGTTGACTCCAGCGTCACTGACGTCCTTTGACTTAGGTGAAGCCTACGTGGCATGTAGACATATCGTGCTTCACTCGTTCCAATAACTGGGACCCACTATTGACTTGTTTTGAAAAATCAAAATGAAACGCACGAAACGAATATGATCTAATGGATGTGATTTAATAACAGATGGATCACATAGCTCAGATGTCAGCGCGCGTTCAAGGGTAACCAAGGGGTCCTGAGTTCGAATCTCAGCGACCCCATTTTCTTTCTTTTTTCCAACTTTCATTCCTTTTTCCAATTTCCTAACATTTTTATTTTCTTTTTATATTTTTAATTTATTTTCATAAATTAATTCAAACATTTTCAAAAATCACAAAAATAAAATAATTTCAGATTTAGGTTAATTAAACATTTAATTAATTTTATACATAAAAATAATTTATTTTTCTCATGATTTAAATTATTTTTCATAATTAATAATTAATTAACTTAGAAATTAGGTTTTATTAACTAAAATCGATTTCAAAAAATATCAAAAAAATATTTTTCTTTTACAATTAGGGTTTAGATGTACTCTCTTATCCTTAGACATTTTTCTTTCAATTTATTTACTTTATTTTGCATTTAAATTCTAGAAATTGATGTATAGGTCGCAAAGTTTATTTTGGTAATAACGTAGATTTACTTTTCTCGCAATTTACTTTCCTTACCTCAATTATGTAACTGCCCCAAAGCCATGTAATATCGTAGGACATTTACTTTTCGCACTTTATTTTCCTGTGAATATTAAACTGCTTAGATGTATGCTAACTAGGGTTTGTATGGAAAGATAAAATCAATCTTAGATCACCCTAATTTGAAGATAACATACCTGAATTAAACACACTCTTTCACACATGCACCCCCTTAGGGTATCCTCTCTTGTTGCCTTTCGAATACAATGGTCATGTCCCTCGAACATAGGGGTACCATTAGCAAAGACTCTTACAAATAACATCATCATAGTCCATTCGATATAAAGATCATAGTCCCTCGACGACCCTCGATGTTGCCTGCGAATATATGATCTCGTCCCTCGATTGTTGCCTACGAGTAAGTGATGATCGTCCCTTCGAATTGCTAAGGTATCCTTATAATGTTTCCTTTAATGACCATACGATGACCCTACGATTGTCCCTTCACATCCAACAGATAAAGTGACCTACCAACTAATGGTATGGATAACCTTATTCTAAAGGAGAAGGAAAAATAACAAGAAATGACCAATCTGAGTAGGTAAATAAGACTCTATTGCTTGCTCCAATCAACAAATACTTTTCACACCTCACACTATTTTCAAAAAAAATTCCAAACAAACACTTTGTATACATTCCAACGAGAATCCTTACAAAGTTAAATATTTCCCAAACAAATATTTCCAAACACTTCGTATACATTCCAACGAGAATCATTACGAAGTCAAAGCGAAATATTTTTCAAATACTTTTCAAAACACATAGACACAGAAAGCAAGTTTTCAAAAGTAAGCTAAGCAATTAAGAGCCCGTAGATAACTACAGATGGAAAGGATGCTAATACCTTCCCTTTTCATAACTACATGCCTTACTCAGAATCTAACGAAGGTCTTTTCCTGTTCTTTTCACCTTCCCTTTATTGGATAAAAGAAAAGTCAGTGGCGACTCTTGCTATCCGCAACATTTGCGATAAAACGCAAAACAAACAAGTCAGTTCTCCCACCGTGTTACACATCATAACTCCAACTATCCTAACAAAAAAAACTTTAACAAATTATCATAATCCAAAAAATAACTCAACAACAAAATAAATGCCCCGTCCTCGTTGTTACATATTAGAGCATAACAACCAACTAAGTTTGATAACAATAAAAATATATAAAGATGAGCTCCTAGGCCACCTTCCAACTCAAAACAGCTATTGCTTATGTTCATGAGTGTATGTACACATCGTACATCAACACACAAACACAACAACAAAAGAGTGAGAATACGCACAAAGATATATAATGGTGTAAAATAATGAAAGGGTAGCCTTAATCATAACATCAACTTCATATGTTTCAATTAAAATATTTAACACATTTTAACTACAATCAAAATTACAAATCAACCACTCAATCAAATCATTCAATTAGCAATCATGCTCAACCATAATTCGTAATGTGAACATATATGCAATGTGACAAGACCTCGACTCTATATGCATGTGGTACTAACTCGATAATGGTTCTTCGTATGAATCGAGTCTCAACATCTAAACATCGAGCCCCCTCATCTAAGCTCCCTCATATGAGCTTAAGACTAGCCATTAATTCCCTCAACTAAATTTGTGACTCGTCTCTTTCCAAACAACGACAACATATGATGCATGTCATACAAGTAAATCCAACAATAATAATAATGTCTAAGTTCGCTCTTCCGACCGTAAACAACATGCATTGACAACAGAATATTATCACCCTCATCTGAGATACCATACAAAAATAACAACAATGGAAGTACATAATTAATCACCATACAACTATTCACATACAACACATAGTAATATCCACAACATATCACCAAAAACATCATCAAATATCATTACAAGCATTTACACCATTGATACGCAACTCGACAATAACAACTCAACGATGATTATAGTTCCACATTTAACTGTAAACAAATATGCATTTAAAATTCACCAACCGTAGTCCCAACATTTGAACCACATATCTCAATCATAAACATATCACAAATGTTCTACACATAATATAATTATCTTACAACCAAAACATCCCATAACAACACAATTATACATGTAATTCTCATCAAATATTCAGGTTATTACATCACATTCAACCTCTGAAAACATTACCATTTGATATTATTTTGCGTTACTTTTTCAACGCTTCAAACCGCGCCTCAAACAAAATCGTGAATCTCAAGTTATAACCAAAATTGTATTTGGCTAAAAATTCAAAGGTGCAATCGATTGAAGGGGACCCATCAATCGATTTTTCCCACTCTAAGACAATTTTCACGTTTTGGACAACTTCAATCGATTTGCAGGGCTTGTCAACCGACTAGTCTTATTTTTGTGCACCTATTGTTACTTTCAAATTCCACTTTTTGGCTAAGAACAATCGATTAATTTCCCTCTATTAATCTAATGATCTTTTTTCATTTTTCACAATTATAAAAGGATCAATCGATTGACACAATGGTGCCATCGATTAACATTAGCCCATTTTTCAAAAATACCACACGTACAGAAAAATCAATTATTTCTAAACCTCGCCCGAACACTCCGTAATATTCCAAAGTAACTTATTTTGAAAATCTAACATTATAGGTCAATTATCTATTGTTATTTCATACTAATTCTATCAATTAAAACATAATTTCCATAACTTTTGTCATTAACAATAATTCATCATGAAAATCATAAACATGTTCATCATCACCAACATATTCAATTCTCAATCAACATGAATCAACCAAATAATCACATAGGATTCATCAATTCCACAACACACCTTTTAAAATAACAACACAAGATCACTTTGAAACAATAATCACCATCATAACCTTAATTATTCATATGCATAACACGTTTTTCACACAACAATGGAGAAAGAAAAACCTAAAGGAGATTAAGGACTTATCCCTACACATAATTCAATTGACACCATATTTTGGAGTAATTCCCTTTACCTGATTTTCAGTAAAATAAGTTCTACAACAATTGTGATATTTTTCTACCTTAAATCCTTTCTCAATCTCTCCCAATTTTATTTATTAGAAAATCCACTCTATCTCACTTTTCTCTTTTTAAAGCAAAACTCAATTTCTAATATTCTTCTTTAACCTTACTTATCTCAATAATCACCATATCACCCTTATTCCTTCTATTTTATTTATTTTTATTATTAATTCTAATTTTACCAAAATATAATAAACCTCTTATTTTCTAATTATTCTCCACCACTCTATTTTATTATAAAAATATATAACTATTAAATCTAATCATTTCTAATAATTTTAATTTCTAATAATTTTAATTATTCTACCAACTCATCCATATTCTCACTACACCCAACCGCATACCTCATACACAAATAAAATCACCATTTATGTAGTTAAAATACGTACAACATATTAATATAATGAAATAAAAGCAAAAATAATTTGATTAAATAAATTAATCATATTTTAGAGTGTTATAGCCACTGTCTTTAGAGTGTTACATCCACTCCGCTCTATGCCAGACAACCCGCAAGCAATTGTAACATTTTCTCTTATATAAATGTGACTCAATTCAACTCTTACTTGTATAGTCCCACGTCAATCTCATATTGACTTAAATTTTGGAGAGCTAACATTTGTCATATACTCTCTTCAATCATCGAAAAACTATCATCACCACGCCAAAAGCATCTTTAAAAATCTTGACTGGCGCACCAAAAGCCTCTACTCCTATAAAAATATTAAAAAAATGTTTTTAATTTATAAAAAATGTTTATTTTTTTCGTTCAATATTAATTTACTAATCTCTGATTTTTCTTAAATTACTTATCTATTATAATTTTTTTGATGACAAAATAATATATTAACATAGATAATATAAATATAAATACATATTATTCTCGTTATGTAGTATTATTATGTCACATTTATATGTCTTACATCTTTTATCTTTTAATAGTAAATTGTTAGTGGTTAATCGATAGTATATATTTGCATATTTAGCAGAACTTAAATTTTGGAGCTCCAACTCCTTTCAACTTTTAACTTAAAGTGTTTTAAGTCTCTTTAGCTACTCATCCTACCTTACATGTCTTACATCTGAATATCTCAAATATTTTTCTTATTTTTCTTTGCACTGTACTCTGGGATCACCAATCCATCACCCTAGTTTTCTTACAGAAAAAAAGATGTTACATTTTTTTTAGGAAAGTGAATTTAGTGGGCCAACATATGCCAAAATTCATTTAAGAAACTGGGTCATGTTTGGTACTCTAATAAGTACAAATGGGCCTCTATTTTTAGAATATTTTCTTACCCCCTAAATCTTCTCTCAATTGGTTTCATCTAATTCTCTTATCCAATACTTCTTTAATCGCAAGAACCATTATTTGGTTTTTCTAAGATCCTCCACAACATATTTCTTTAATGGTAGCTAGCAATGTTAAATAACTTCTCTTAATCAATGCTAAAATCTTTAATAAGAAAAAAAAAAAAAACACACACACACACACATATATATATATATATATATATATATATATATATATATATATATATATATATATATATATATATATATATATATATATATATATATATATATATATTTATCAAATAAAATACTATGAATACCATATTAAAACACTACAAGAGTGCAACCACAAAAAAAATTAAAAAAATAAAAATAAAAATTTACTTTTAATTTAATTGCTACAATTTTGACTCATCACTATCAATGAGATTAAAAAGTAAAAGTGAAAAGTAAAATTAAAGAAAATTCAATGTTAGAAAATGGGAGGAAGATGCTCGTGAACTATCCATGTCTTCCAAAAGTGGTAACTGAATGAAGCAGACAATTTGTTCGCAAGTTATAATATCTATTTCAATCTCTTTCTCTGTATTATATTGATCAAATTGAACATGCTACTCTTAAATGAAAGAAAATGGCACAGGTGTGTTACTGTTTGTATAATAGAAACCGCAAGTCTCAAAACAGTAAAGTATTTGCTTTGTTTGGTTTATATAGTGTATTTCTCACGGGAAATAAGTGAAATACATTTTTTCAAAAAATCAGTTGTTTGGCCAGAATTGGAAATTATTAAATGTTATACTACGTCTACTTCATATATAGCATAATGATATTGGAAATAATAGGGCATATGTTAGTGAGGTAATTTGAAGTTAACATCCCTAGACAAACAGGCCATATGCTATTAAATAAGTTGGGATGGTTTAAGGGTTTCTTATTAAATGATACATTATCCGGTCATTATTATAAACAACGATAAAAAAATTAGATTTATTAAATAAATAATATATTTGATCATTATTATATATATATATATATATATATATCAGATATATCAATTGTTTGTAGTGTTGGACTTGAGTTTTATTCCTTCGTGGAGAAATGTTTAAATATGAATAACACATTTGTCTCACTTATATAAGTGAGTCTCAATTTAGGGTTAAGAGACATAGAGAGAAAATAAGGATTTAAAAAAGAGAGAAAAGATGAGAGAAACTCATTTATATTTTTTCTGCATCAGTCTCGCTAAAACAACGATCTCTGATTCGTTCACCGTCAGATCAAGTTGAAATTTAGTGGACTTGTTCGCAACATATATATCTAACTTTTGACTGTTAGAATCTTCAAAATACGGTTTGAGTTGAGAGATATCGGCTTCAGACTGAAGCTGCAGATTTGGGAAAAAGTTTCAGCTTTTTTATTCTTATTGGTATGTCAGTTTGCTTTGTGATTTGTGGTTGTTATCACTATTTTGTGAATCACTTTAAGACTCTCTTGTATCCTCAATTGATTATATAGTTGAGTTTTTTCTTTGGTTAGGACGACTCGTGGTTTTTATTCTCATATTGAGGGATTTTCCACGTTAAAAATATTGGTGTTCTTTTGTGCCTTATTATTAAGTTGTCGTCTTATATTTGTTGTTGATCCTCAAAGTTCCTACAAGTTTGGGAAATATTATATCTGTTGCGTATTAGTCTATTATTGTGTCTTAATTTCCCATCAGAGTGGTATCAGAGCTCTTAATTAATGGTTGTTTTACTTGTTCAAATGATGGAGTCAAATACAAAGATGAAGATTGTATTGTTGAATGTGTCTAACTACCACTTATGGAAGAGAAATATGAAAGACTTACTATTTATGAAGAAACTGCATTTAGCAGTTTTTAGTTTCGCAAAGTCGGATTCTGTGTCTGATGAAGAATGGGAGTTTGAACATCAACATGTATATGGTTTTATTTGACAATATGTATAATACAATATTTATAATCATATTGCTCATGAGACACATGCAAAGGCTTTGTGGGAGAAGATAGAGTCCTTGTATGCCTCTAAACCAGAAAATAATAAATTGTTCTTGTTGAATAACTTCATAAAGTTGAAGTATAAGGAGAGAATTTCTAATTCATATCACTTGAGTGAATTTCAAGGGCCCCTTGATCAGATTACAAGAATGAGGATCAAATTTGATGATGAATAATGATGGTGTATCTAAGGTAATTGGTGTTGGTGATGTTTTCTTGCAAACCAACATGAGAATGCAATTGTTTCTTAGAGGTGTCAAACATGCTCCAAATGTCCGCTTTAATTTGATCTCTGTGTATATGCTTGATGATTGTGGTTATGATAATCACTTTGGTTATGGAAAGTGGAAACTCAAAAAAGGTAACTTGGTTGTGGTTAGAGAGGAAAAGCTTTCTAAATTGTATTAGACAAAAGCTTTGATTTCTAGGGACATTGTGAATGCTACTGACATAGAAACATCTTTGTGGCACGAAGGGTTAGTCATATTAGTGAAAAAGAGGGTTAAATGTTTTAGCCAAAAAATGATGTTCTTCAAGGATTAAAGAATGTAAATTTAGAGATTGTTCTCATTGCATGGCTGGTAAACATACTAAAGTATCTTTCAAGAGAGGAAAATAGGTCTTTTCTCATTGAACTTCAAAGAATAGGTGAGACCAAGTGTTGGAGAAGTTCAAAGAATTCCATGTTTCAGTAGAGAGGAAAATAGGTGAGAAGCTTAAAATGTGTTCGTTCTGATAATGGTTGGGAGTATTGTGGACCATTTGATTCCTATTGTAAGAAACACGTTATTACACATGAAAAGACTCCTCCTAAAACTCCTCAATTGAATGGTTTAGAAGATAGGATTAATTGAACACTAATTGAGAGAGTGAGGTGTTTTCTCTCTAAATCTAAGTTGCCAAATCATTATTGGGGTGAGTCACTTTACACGAAGATGCATGTTCTTAATCTTACTCCTACTATTGTTTTGAACTGTGAAGTTCCAGACAAAATTTGGTTTGGAAAGAATTTCAAGTATGGTCATTTGAGAGTCTTTTGTTGTAAGGATTTTGTGCATATTCCAAATAATGAAAGATCCAAGTTGGATGCCAATTCAAAATAATGTATCTTCATCGGCTATGTGCAAGATGATTTTGGCTACATGTTGTATGATCCTGTAGGGAAGAAGCTTATCTAAATCTGCGATGTAGTGTTCATGAAAGACTAAACTATTAAAGGTATTTATAAGGTAGAGAACATCACACCCAATAAAGATATCAGTTTGTCTAATATTGATTCAATTTGCTTACCTAATTATAATCTAGATGCTATTGGTGGTGATGATTAGAATTATGAGCCATGTGATTATCTTGATGATCAACAACTTGGAGATGAGGTGAACATTCCAACTAATGATGATGAAGATGAGATTGATATGTCACAAGATGATAATCTTGGTAAAGCTCCAGAATTGTCTCAAGCTCAACTTATGAGGTCTATTAGGAAGTGACAACCTTCTACAAGGTATAATTCTAATGAGTATTTTGACCTTGACTGATGAGGATGAACTTGAGTATTTTCAAGAGGCCATGTAAAGTGATGAAAATTAAAAGTGGTTGGATGCAATGCATGATGATATAAATCATTGCAAGATATTAATAGAGTTAAACATGAGAGAAACTATAAGTCTCCAAGATATAAAGCTAGATTAGTGGTGAAAGGTTTTTGTCAAAGAAAGGGTGTTGATCTTAATGATACTTCCTCACCTATTGTAAAAATTTCATAAATCTGAGCAGTGTTGATTTTAGCTGCTACTCTTGATTTAGAGGTTGAGCAAATGGATGTGAAAACGAATTTCCTTCATGGTGATTTGGAGGAAGATATTTACATGAAACGACTTAATGGTTTTCAAGTTAACGTCCAAGAAGGTCATATTTGTAGATTGAGAAAGAGTCTATATAGGTTGAAGCAAGCTCCAAAGTAATAGTATAAGAAGTTTGAGTTTGTTATGTGTGATAAAGGATATCAGATGACTACTTCAGATCAATGCGTCTTTATTAGAAAATTTTCTAATGATGACTTCATTATCATATTGTTATATGTTGATGATATACTTATTGTAGGGAAAAATATCACTAAAGAGGTCTCTCAACTTCATCTGGTCAAGTTTGTCTCAAGGATCAAGGCTTGGAATCATCAAGAAGAATCATAGGTTCATGTGTTTATTTCCATGCCTTCTTCAACAAGTTTCATTGAGAGTTGAACTTAATCATCAAAGTTTGTTCAATATAGTATCATTGCAAGGTCTAATATTAATCATCATGATTTAATTTTCAAGGAAAGTTCACAAGATTCAAGTTTGAACCAAAAGGTTTAACCTAATTGGGACAAGTCCTTAATTCTATGATCATAACTGCCCAACTCTCTCAATTGGAAATATTTTGAGGTGATTTTTTTTTTATGTATTCTTATCATCATCTACAACAACTTATCTTCACATGGAAAGATCCATTTGTGTAAGGAAAACCATCAAAAATTAGTACTTTATGAATAAGGGTTTGTTGACTTCCAAAGATCATATCTTGTTCAATTTTTGAGATTTTGAAGTGATTCCAAAGCCGTGATTCTCTTAAAGGATTCCTTAATAACTTATTTTCAAGGTTCAAAGGCTAATTTTGAATGGAAGATTATTTAAGATTGAAGAACATTACAAGTCATTTAGAAAAGCCATTGAATTCTATGATTGGACTTTAAATGATCATAAATTGGTCAATTTTTGTCACCTTGAGCTCATTATTTTTCCTCAACTTCATAAAATCATAACTCACTCAATTTTTATGATTTTTTAGTGATCTCGATTCCACAATTCAATTTGAAAAGTTTACTTAATTTCATCTTCAAGGATCAAGAGCTATTTTTGAGTGGAAGACCTTGTAAGTTTCAAGAACATTATAGGTTATTTTGAAGCTCTATAGTTAGAATTTTTCTAAGTGTCAAAGATCCGTGTGTTTTTCTTGATTTCAATTGGACATAAATCTTTTCTCAAGAATCCAAATTCTACCTTCCTTGGCACATTGTGAAGATTGTGGGACGATATTTCTATTGCAAAAAGAATTATTCCATAAAGGTCCCCACATTGCTTGCCACAATTCCTCTCAACTCTCATCACCATTCACTTCCTATAAAAGAAGCACCAAATTCCACTCATTTCCACAAGCTTGGATAGCCAGAATCACCCTGCCAAAGTCTCTTTCCAAGCTTGAAATTTTAAAATTGATTTCATTGTTTCAAGCCTCCTTTGTTTAAACTCTTTTAAGAATCTTCATCCTCCATCATCATACAAACTCTCCATCATCAAAATAAAGCAAATCAAGCTCTAATTCAGTCTACATAAGTTCAATTTCACAGCAAATTTCTCAGACTTCGTTTAGGTGGTTTAAGGCATCAAAACTTCTAACTCAAATTACTAGAATGGTCTATGATGTTAAATGATGTTTGCTGATGGTTTAATTTGATTAATCGATGCATTTGATGCATCTATTTTTGAATTCAAAGTTTTCAAACATCTCTGGGTTTTTTTTATAAATTGAGTAAATTGTGTGAAGGAATTGGACAAACTCATCTAATAAAATATCAATGAAGTCGACATCGAACGTTTTTTAGCTCACCTAAGGATAAAGGAAAACATCGAGTAAACCTAAAAGGTGGAAATCATGGTCTTACGATCAAGAGATCGGGTAAGGGAGTCAGTTACGTGAGGGGAAGATATTAGCACCCCACGCGTCTGTAGTACTCTATGGTATCCACTTCTATTTTCTATATAATGAGTGTGTTAATCTATTGCTTAATCGCTACATCTATGTTATATGCTAAAAGGATATGCATGTGAAAGAAAGAAAATAAACAAACACGGGGAAAATATGGAAGTATTTACAAAGTTTGCTCGATCGAGCCCCGTGACCAGATGCCTACGTATTTCCTCGTGTAATGGGAAAGTCAGAGAGTCGTAGTTTGACTCACATGTTTTAGTGGGTTTTGTGTTTTTAATGGAACGATGTTAAGTTCACTTCCCGCTACGACCCGACCTTTGAGGTATTATTTGTCAGCACATAAAGGAATAAACATGTTCGTTTGAAAAGTTTGATTGATAAGCCATGAAGGCAAAAAAGAATTTGAATTGGTTGGTTGCTTTTACCTTGAAAAAAGGAGTTTGAACCATTATTAAATGTTTTGATTTTTAACTAGTTCTACCCTAATATTATCATACAATGATTGATCCTAAGGTTAAGGATAAATGAAGATTTTAACTAGGTTATCATTCATGGATGGAAATCCTAATGTCTAAGCTCGAATACTACTCTAGTCGAGCGATCCTAAGGAAACTATCCTAATATCCACTTTGGTTGAAGAACCAAGGGATACAAAGGGAGGAGGCAAACAAGTGCTTTGGCATAAGCACACAAATAATGCAATGCACAATCAAATGATACACACATGCGTGGGGAAGATGAAAGAAGTTCCATAGCCTCAAAGGTAGAGAATCACCCGAGTCAATCAGGAGCCTTCTTTCGAACGAAAACCATAGCCACTGATGGAATTACCCGCGTTAACCAGGATTTTCCTATGGGATTAAGGTATTACATCTTGATATGAATTACCAAGTGTGAGGAGCATATGAGTGCAAGCATCAGCATGTGAATGCAAACCCCATGACAAAGCGTGGAGAGTCAAAATAGGGAAATCTTACCACTTTATTATTTACTCGAGAAAGGAAGCATCACGATTCGCGTGAGCTGAGATGACACAGACTGAACTGTGTGGGGGATGGTTGTTAACCCTTTCTGCATGCCTTTCTGTTGTACCCCAAAATTTACCGTCTTCATTTTGAGGTTTTGGCTTATAATTGCATTATCATAAACATACATGTGTACACATGTATAACATTCATCATATGGTTACCAGGTTCCAAATACCTTAATTTATGGAAGAATCTGTGCGTCTCGGCTATCTCAGATCATTTTGAGCCAAAAATCGTTATTTCTCGGTTCGTATGTGTAACACGGTGGGAGAATTGACTTGTTTGTTTTGCATTATATCACAAATATTACGGATAGCAAGATTCGCCACTGAATTTTCTTTTATCCAATAAAGGAAAGGTGAAAAGAACAGGAAAAACCTTTGTTGGATTCTGAGTAAGGGAAGTAATTGTGAAAAGGGAAGGTATTAGCACCATTTACATCCGTAGTTATCTACTGGCTCTTAATTGCTTAGCTCACTTTTGAAAATTTGCTTTCTGTGTGTATGTGATTTGAAAAGTATTTTGAAAAGTATTTCTCTTTGACTTCATAATGATTCTTTTATCAGTCCTAAGCTATTACATGGCTTTGTGACAGTTACACAATAGAGGTGCAGAAAGTAAAGGTAGAAAGAAAATCTACGCTATTACAAAAATATCCTTGCGACATATACATCGATTTCTAGAATTTAAATGCGAGAAATAAATAAATAGACAGTAGAAAAAATGTTTTAAGTGTTAGAAAAAATGTTAGAAACCTAAATATTAGAAGAAAATATTTTTGAGTTTTTTAGAAATTGATTTTAATGAAGAAAAACCCTAATTATAAGTTAATTAGTAATTAATTAAGAAAATAATTTAAAATGTAAATAAAAATTAAATGTTTTTGTGTCAAAAATTAAATAAAGGTTTTTAATACCTAAATCTAAAATTTAAACTTTTCTTAGGATTTTAGAAAATATTTTAAAATTATTTGAAAAGCAATTGAATTGGTTAGAAAATAAGAGAAATAGAAAACTATGAAGGAAATAGGTGCTAAAAAAATAAGGATGGTCCTGCCAAGGCTTAAACCCAGGACCTATAGGTCATTGGTCCAAACTCAGACCATTGCGTCATCTACATGTGTTGTAAATAACACGCCTCCAATTGTATGTATGTGGTACTTGTGAAAATCAGAATATATTGAAAAATTTAGCAAAAGGCAGGGATTGAACCCACGCCTTGAGAGAGTGAGAGGACTAGCGCGCGCATGGTTAACCACTGGGGTGGTGATAAATCCATTAATTTGGATACAAGGGTAAATATATATTGGTTTTTGCTTTCTAAAAATTAAACAACAAAGCCAAATGCGCGCTAGGGCCTAGGGAATTTAAACCAACCAACCAAAGCAAGCCACGCAGGCCTTGGCCGGTTGACCTAGTGTCGGAGATGGATTCTGGTCACCTTCTTCAATCAACGCAAACATCAAACCTGCAAAAATCAATCAAAACAAAAATTAAAACAATCCAGATCCACTAATTAAGGTGTTGCGATCCTGATTGTGAGGTTTGTTTGGCCTAAAACGGCCTGGAATACCAGGTTCGAAGCTCAATGCTTCTTATGCCCTAGCAATGGTGAAACTTCATCCCTGCGTTAGACTTTAAAAATAATGGATCTAAACACTCATAAACATTAGTATGAACACATATGCATGAATCGAAACAATTTAAATGGCATGAATTGAGAGTTTGAAGTTAAAAATCTTTACCAAACCGGTGCACTTCGTGGGGACAATTCTGGCCACAGTTTTGCTTACCTAAGGAGTTGAATCAATTGCTGGAAGGCCTGGGAGGATGAATAGATCCTTAAAACTGAGTGAATACGGCTGAAAATTGTGATACGAATTTGCCCTAGGTTTGTAATTTTTTGGAACTTTCGTGTAGGGTTTTGAGTGCAGCAAACCGTGTGTTTTTCTCTTGGTCTTGTAGAATATATAGTGAAGATTGTATTAGGTCAGAAACTTGAGAGAAAATATATTGCATTCATTGGAAAATATTTGATTGAAAAATCAAATGTAATATTTCCAAAATTGCTCAATCTTTATGCAATCAGCTTTTACACAATTTGGCCAGCTATCATGGGCTTCCTTGGTCCTTAAGATACTTAAATCCAAGGCCTTACACGCATGTTCCTTGTTTTTGTATTTTATTTTAATTAAATTTGAATTTTAATGAATTAATTCAAAAATAAATAAAGTAAATAGCGAGAGGGAGTGTAATTGGACTTAGGGGTCATCGACCATATTGGGAACAAGTTTGGATCACAAAAACTTGGGCCCATTTGAAAAATATTGAATTTGCTTAATATTTCTCTTCATGCACTTCTCCAAATTTCCCAAACTTGCACAAGTTGTATTTTGCTCAATTTTCAACATTTTGAAATTTTCTTAGACTTTTTAGAAAGCTTAAAATGTCCTATAAACACTCCTTTTGGTTTCATCTTCATTGAAGTTTCCACGCTCATGTACACTTCTTTTGAAAAAGATGACTTTTTGTTGACTTTAGAAGGGCCTATAATGTCTTGATCCATAACTCTCAAATGAAGCATTTTTGGACAAAGCTTGTCAGACACAAAGTTGTAGAGACTTTAATTCTCTTTAAAATGAGCTTTTGGTGGAATTTTTTTTGATAAAGTATGTGACAGTTATGCCTGGTCAAAGTTCTATTGACTTTTTATCAAAAAACCCTAATTTAAAAACTTTGACTTTTGATCAAATCTTGAGTTTTCTTGATCAACCCTTGATCAAATAATGGATGTGACTTCAAAATCTTGATATTGACCAAAAATGATGAAGTTTGACTGTATGTTGACAACAATTGACTTTTTATCCAATACAATTGATTTTCAACTATCTGAGCAATTGATTGAGCAAACTTGAGTTGTGAGGCTTGAAACTTGACATGGTGATACCTTGAGACATATGAGGAGGTATGATGATCACTTGAGGCAATGGAACTCATCATTTACTTGAGAGAATCAAAACCCTAGTTGTGGATTGATTGCTTAGGAGAGGGTTCATCTCGTCAAACCTTGAAAAATTCTTGAGCATGGAGATGTGGATTGACTTGAGAAATAGGAGGGAAAATTTTGGGGTATAACAGTATGGCTATCGCAATATTTTCTGGTCAGAAAGCTATTTTGGTTTGATTCCATGAGCATTGTTGTTATACCAATTTATTCTCCAGCTTATTAGTGTAGATCAGAGGCCGTTTCGTCAAGAAAAAAGATTTTATTTGCTTATTTCTCAATAAAGTGAATTTTGGGTTTTTGATGCATTTTAGGTGCTCCAGAAAGCATATCTCTCAGTCGTCTGATATTTTCTGATGATTTTTGACAGGAAAGTCCCTCTCACTATTATCTACAACTTTTGTTCACGAGCCAGACGCGAATTATGTGAAGAAGATCCCCAAAGTAATTGATTTCTCATGTGATACGCGAAGTTTAAAAAATCATATATCACTCAATTTTAATTGAAACGAGGTGGGACCAATGCCAAAAGTTCAAAAAATTTGTTGGCTTAATTTGTATCAGAGATACTCAAGTTCAAATTTTGATCAGAAGACCCTCGTTCGAGGCAATTTCTCCGAAGTGCGCAAATAAAATTTTGAATGTGTCAGACGCTTAGAAACTCTGTTGAAACTTCAAAAATACGTATTTCCTGGAGAGTTCACCTGATTGAGTCAAAATTTTGACTCCCACAAACAAAATCGCGTTTCGAACATTTTCCGTTTAGAGTCCAACTTCAAATTCCTTACGGATCAGGATTTTTGGACTAATTACGAAAATTATTCGGATAATCGCGATTTGGGCTTAATTGTGGATCCAAGGCACTCTAAGGCCCAAATTTTCACACTATAAATAAATTTTTTCCTTAACAATTCAAAGAAACACAATCATTTTCTCAATTTTCACTCAAAAAACTTTCATAATTCTCTCGACTCTCTCTCAAGGCAAATCTAGAACAAAGAGCAAAGTCATAAGAAACTAATTTCCCTCCCTTTCTCAAAACCGCTCGCCGCCTCTCTCCTTGATCGATCACCGGCCAGCCTCTACCGAAACTGACTGGAACCACCGCCCAGCCATCGGAAAATATGGCCTCCTCACCTCAAGGTCGATCGGCCTCTCAGATCTCCCTCCTCCCTCCGCGCTCGGAAACTCCCGCCGTCGGTCTCCATCTGGGTTTTCTCCCTCCTTTCCGATCGGTCAAGCCTCGTCCGACCTTCTCCTCCTCCTCCTCTGGCCACCACACAAGGCCTTCCAGCTCCTTCTCCTCTCTTAAAGATCTCAGCCAAGCAAGAGGGAGATCATCCTCTTCACTTTTCTTCCAATTTTCAAGAATTCAAGTTTTCCTCTTTCGATTTCAATTCCGATTTCGATTATTATCATCAATTGAAGGAAGATTTGGTATTTTGTTTGAAGAGTGCAAGGAATTCCTCTATAATTTGACTCAAACTTCAAGTTCAAGGAAGTGATTAATTCAATTAAGCACTTATTTAAAGTGATTTTTCACTTTTAGCTTTTCTTGAAATTCAATAGTCGAATACATTGAAAATTATGTGTGGTTTCCGATTCTTGAATTTATTTTTTTGAATTATTTGATTTGATTTTGATTTTGTGACGTTAAAGTGTGTCAGTGTGAAGGAATTTTGTACATAACACACACATCCACTTGTGTAATTATTTTCGTTTGCATTTAGGCCACTAATTTCTACATTTTGAATCATCTATCACATGCTCATGCATTAGAGAGCATATAGATTGATTAAATTGCATTGGAACATGTGAATTAAGGCATAATTTGCATTCTTACTTGTGTCGAAATGTAGTATTCATTGTATTTTGATTCTTAGGTGCATTTATATTGTACATAACACATATACATGCACCTAAACTCGCACTTAGGATATAAATTGCATCCTTATATGTTCATACATGTGCATATGTGATAATCAATTCAAGTTTATGTGTTTGTGTTTAGTTTTTGTGACATTAATGCGTGTTGAAACTTCACTTTCACTCACGTTTCCACATGTTTGATTTCACAACAACAACACACATCACATACTTGATTCTTATGGACATTAACACATGTTCTGCATAGCATTTAGATAGGATTTGCATTAAGTATATATCATTTGCATATGATATCACATACCCTTGCATTTCATCAATCATAATGTCATAAAAAGGTACATAAAATATGCATTTTTTGCACACTTTTTTATCCGATTTTCGATCGAACTTGTACATAACTTGTGTTTCTTTTTGTTTTGCCTTTTTGATTACATGTAGTGAATTAAAATCCGGTTCATCTCACATTTCAAAATCAAAACAAACTTGAATCCGAATTTAATTCAAAACATGAATTTTGTTGTTCCGTAAGCATTTTTAGCACTTTTGTACATCGACACTCACTTTTCCTTGAAAGTCCAAAGTAACGGTTCATATTCCCTATGTTTTGGCACATTCTGGAACCGATTTTAGAGGTTTAAGAACCAAATTTCAAGTGCAATGTGTTAAAATGGAGTGGCTTCCCCATCACTTTAACATCTAAAAAATGCCACTTCCACTCGGAATTAATTAAAACCGCTCACGTTTTTGAATTCGTTGACGCTTTTACAAGCAACTATGCGATTCTTAATCGATTCCGAGAAGTTGACTTTTTCGCTCCGATTTTGGAAAACCGCCTTCCCATTCCGATTTTTGTGATTTTATTTCACTTCTCACATGATTATACTAGATTATAATCATATTTGTAATCATTTTTGCATTTGGTGCTTTATTTCTAACACTTGCTTTGTTAATTTTGACGCTTTATTTCATGTGTAAGGTACTTTGACCTCTTTTGCATGAGATATGGACTTCTAGCATCATCATTTTGCGCTTGCACACGTGCGTGTGCATTCTATTGTATGTTTGCTTGGATTGACACCTTCTTGCAGGTTATCTGATTGTTTGAATGCGTACGAACTTGCATTCTACTGCTTGTACATATATATGTACATTCTATTGTCTACTTGTTTGGGTTTACTCCATTCTTGCAGGTGCTTTTGCTTGAATGCGTACGAACACGCATTCTATCGCTTGTACACATACGTGTACATTCTATTGTCTGCTTGTTAGGCTTTACTCCATTCTTGCAGGTGCTTTTATTTGAATGCGTACGAACTCACATTCTATCGCATGTACACATGCGTGTACATTCTATTGTCTGCTTGTTTGGTTTTACTCCATTCTTGCAGATGCTCTTGATTGAATGCGTACGAACACGCATTTTATCGCTTGTACACATACGAGTATATTCTATTGTCTGCTTGTTGGATTTTACTCCTTTCTTGTAGGTGCTTTTGATTTGGAATGCGTACGAACGCGTACTATAATCCTTGTTTGCGTACGAATGCGCATCCTATTGTCTGCTTGTTTGGTTTAGCTCCTTTCTTGCAGGTGTATGTGTGTCAATTGTGTATGAACACACAATTCGATACTTGTTTTATGTACGAACGTGTAATACTTTGTCTTGATCATTATCTTTGATAGATTTATTGTTTCAGATGCGTACTAACGCATACTCCACATATGCTTTGATGCCTCTGCGCATTTCTCACCGGTTTACTCTTATTGCTTGGCTGCGGTACTCGAAGTTCGTTATCCGTTCGGTATTAGCTATGCCTTATTTATCGCATTCTTTTACAACTTTCCTAGATATCATGAGAAGTAGGAGCTTACCGTTTTCTTTTCCATGATTAGGATTGGAGCGTTGGGTTTAAAGTCGCTGTTTAAAGACCTGTAGCTAGGCATTGCACAAATTGTGTGCTAATTGTGTTTGGTTTGTTTAGAATCCTTTTCCATGCATAGGGAGGTAATTCTCAGTAAGTGTTTATATTTGTGCTTGCATAGGTTAGAGTGGTTAGACAACCCAGAGTGGCATCACCAAATAAAGTCCCACTTTGATACTTATTAATATATCATGATGATATGATGGGCACGCGGAAAGGGTCCGCATTCGACCCTTGCACAGTTCTAGTCCGTGTCAGCTCAGCACACGTAAATCATGTTGCTTCCTTTATCGAGTCAAATAATAAAAGTGGCAAGATTTCCCTCTTCTGACTCTCCACTCTTTCTTGCGGCTCACATTTACTACTGAACTCACATCGTTTTCTCTTCACACTTGACAAATCATGTCATGCGGTGATACCCTTCACGAGAATCAGATGTGTTGGCTCCTGTTTGACTCAGGTATATTCGTTACCGACGTTGGCTATGGGGCTTCCTCCTTTTCCTATGCTTCTATGACATTTGTTTGTGCATTGCATTGCTTGTGTGCTTATGACAAAGCACTTGATTGCTTCATCCCTTTATATCCCTTGGTTTTACAACCAAGACGGATATAAGATAGCTTTACCTTAGGACTGCTCGGTTAGGATAGCTTTCCCTTAGTCTCCCTTTTGTTTTGCTTGTTTCTTTTGCATCCTTGCATGTAATTAAAACTAATACTTGCTTTCTTTTTCTTTTGAAAAATCAAACACCTAATATTGGTTCAAAACTCCTTTCTTAAAGGTAAAAGAAATCAACCAAGACAAACTCTTTTTCGCCTACGGGCGCACTCTTTCTTTTGTGTTCAAAACCTTTTCATAAGTAAAAAAACATAAAACCCACCAAAACAAGTGCGCCGAACTATGGAGCTCTGACTTTCCCATTGCACGAGGGAATACGTAGGCATCTTGTCACGGGGCTCGATCGAGCTAAACTTTGTAAAAACTTCCTTCTTTTCGCCGTGGTTTCTTTATTTTCCTTTTCTTTCTCATGCATTGTAGCAATTAAGCAATAGATGGATATAACACACCCCTTAGCTAGAAAATAGAAGTGGATACCATAGATTACTACGGGCGTGTGTGGTTCTAATCCCTTCCCCTCGCGTAACAGACTCCCTTACCCAGATCTCTCTGTCGTAAGACCGTGATTTCTTCCCTCTCAGGTTTACTCGATGTTTTCTTTTCTCCTTCGCGAAATAAAAAACGTTTGATGGAGACTCCATTGATATATCCTATCATTCGATGTTCATCCAGGTGGTTTCAGTTGGCGACTCCACACTTTTATTTTCTTGTCCATTGGGTGTTTATCTATTTACTTGCTTTATTGCACCATCCTTTGTGTGTTTGCATTGCATTCTATGTGATATTTTCCTGCTTTTAAACATTGGTTGGATGTTGTGTTGTGATTTGTTTCTGGATTGGGTGGGTGTTACAAGAGATAAAAGGCCTCATACCCCCGCCAGAGAGACATATAGGAACATATAGGACTAGAGTGGAACATGGCGGTTACGGATGTAGATCTAGTAGTGCGGTCATGTTGTCCATGCTCAGGGGAGGTTACAAATAGGGTGTTATCGTTATCATGTAGGTGTTACGATGGTAGTATTCCAGGGAGGATCTGATCCAAGAGTTACCTTGACCAAACCCAGACCTTAGTCTTACCCGTGAGTGGGGAAGGATCATCATGATTATTACAGGTACCGTTGGTGACTGTTGGTGACTTGATACTAATGGTGACTTGGTATTTTCTGTTGGCGACTATGGTTCTATTAAGTGGTATTTTCTAGCCATTACTTTGTCCATGATCTTTATTTTCTTCGACCAGTAGTAAACCCCTGATCAATGCATAATGTACCTGCATCATAGAATGTTTATTTTCCTAAAAATAAATGTCAAAAAAATATGTTATTTATCTAACCTGCATGCATATCATTTCTAGGACTTTCTGTGATCATTATCAGCATCGGGATGGATACCAACAAGAAGACCAACACTGAGGTTCTCAAGAAGTCTTCAGTGTATTCTTTTTGCTCATTTGACATTTTTGAAGTGAGAGCCAGAGGCGCTCTTGTGGACGGACCAATCGAGAAGCAGTTCCAAGATATTTATGGGAACATATTGTCTTTGCTAATGGAGGATTACGAGTTCTTCTCCATGCAATGTCTACTTCAGTTTTATGATAATGAGCTCAGATGTTTCACTTTTCAGGATTATCAATTAGTGCCTACTCTTGAAGAGTACACTTTCCTCTTGGGTCTCAATATCATAAGCAGTATGCCTTTTGTCCGGGTGCCTGATACTCCCAATTATGAAGCCATAGATAAAGCGCTTTATTTGCACGTTAGTGATGTGAGAGATAATTGGATTCCTAAGGACCGCACGTGTGGACTTCCGTTTAGTTTTCTCTTGTTTAATTGCCGATGAGTATGCAAAAGACGATAATTGGTTGAGCTTCAACGCTGTTTTGGCTGCCATGATCTATGGCACAGTGATATTTCCTATTGTTGAAAAGTTTGTGGATCTTGTCGCCATATCCGTATTCATGAACAACAACCTGATTTCCACTATCTTGGCTGATACATATTTTTCTATACACTCTCGCCATGGCAAGAAAGGGTGTGTCATCTGTTGCATACCTTTGCTTTATCAGTGGTTCAATATGCACTTACCAAAGAAGGGTGCATTTGTTGATCGTGCGAAGTCCATGAAATGGTCCAATCGGATCGCTGCGCTCACATCCTATGATATAGTGTGGAACATGATGTCAAGCGGAGCCGAAATCATTGTCAGTTGCTGAGAGTTTCCAAACATTCCCTTGATGGGAACTAAAGGATGTATCATCTATAATCCTATATTAGCTCGTCGTCAGTTGGGATATCCTTTAACAAAATCGCCTACTTCTCGCAAGATAGCAGAAAGTGTGTTCTTTGCAAAAGGCGAAGATCCGGTTATGCTAGATAGAATTGTTGTTGCATACTTCATAAAAGGGGCACGGTTTTCTTCGGTAAGAAAGGAAACTATGCACTTGATCCTTATGTGAGCTGGTTGAAATATCGAGTCTTAAAGAATTTGTTACCCTTTAAAAGGGAAGCGCCATTGTATCCTCATCCTGATGATTTAATCAAAGATTCCATACCAGATATCACCTCTTCTTCTTCATCGTCTGTTATTTCTATACCAGGTTTTGTGCGTACTGAGTTCTATAAACATCTCCACTCAGAGAATCTAGCTTTGAAGGCACAACTGCAAGCTCAAGCCATGGACTTAGCATTTTCCCTACAAGGCAAGAAAAAGTTATCTGTCGAGATTGAGCAAAAGGATCATGTTTTGAGCGCCTATGGCTTACTTGAGAAAACCAAGAGGGCTAGAAGCGGAAATTCCTCCTCTTCCGATCATTTGTCCAAAGAGCTTGAGAAGACCCAAGAAAGATTGGAGAACCTGCAAGTGGCTAATGGGAAACTGAAATCAAAACATGGCGAAGACATTCGAGTCTTGAAGAAACAACTCCGTAAAGAAGAATCTGATGCCAAGGAGTCGCTCAGACAAAAGAAAGAACTTGAAGCTGAAGTCTAGGGTCGAAAAAGCAGATGGTTATCCTTTCCAAAGAGTTTCAAGGATTGAAATTTCAGTTGCAGACATCCAGAGACGAGGGATACATAGTGCACTCTATGCTCAGAGGCTGAGATATCCACATGTCTAAGTTGATGGCTGAGATCCAAGAGCTTAAAGCACAATTGGCTTCTTATCAAATTTGATGCAACTTTATCTGGTGTTTATTTGTATTTAATTTGCTATGTATCACCTCCAAGATTGTTGGATGGGATTCGTTTGACATTTTGTTTGTATTGATACTCTTTGATTAAGGGATTTTGTATGAACCTTTATTTCATCTATGCAATGAGAAGTTGATTCTAAAATTAATGGTGTGTTTGGTCTTGATGATTATTGTTGTCAACTATCCTATCATCATTTGATGCTTGATAAGAAATTGCAGGGACATCCTGGAAATGATCATTTCATACATCATGCATTACATTCATTCATAAATCATGCATAACAGGTTATGATCAGAATTCTCATCAATGGCTTCTGCTTTTATTTAGCAAAAAATTGCAAACTCAACTATCCATCGTTACTCAACTAGAAGAATTGAATGCCTTCAAATAGAGCAACTCCAAGCAGATATGGCAGCTATGAAGGCACAGATAAAAGCGCAAATGGCACATTTTATGGAAGTGATCACTACCATGAAATGTGGTCAACAGGAATTGAGAGCTCTTGTGGAAAGACCTCGTGTTGAGGTTGAGCTCCATGACAATCCTTTTGATGATTTCTCTGCGGGGCAGCCGCGTGTAATCAATGCTCATAACAATGATGATTTGGGTGTCAATGATCACCTTCGTGATTATGGTCTGCATCTGAACAATGGTCGGTTTCCACCTCCACCACCTTCACCTCCAGGACCTTACTTCTATGATAATGAAATGCATGAGCATCACGGTAGAGGTCGACCCCGCTTTCAGGGTCATAATTTTGATCAGAACGAAGAAGTTTACTCTGTTAATGGTAGTGAGGCTAGTTTCCCAGCTGAGGACCAGAAGTAATGCTTGCTTGAAGAAAGACTGAGAGCCACTGAGGGTCAAAAGATGTTCGGATTAGATCTTTCTGACTTGGGTTTAGCGTTGAGTGTAACACCCCTTCTAATTACCCGCGTTTTATCAATATTAATCAGAGTTTTTAATCACAAATCAAGAGGCGTCACAATTTAAATAATTCAAATTAACCAAAACAGTTATCATGCGTTTCACTGAAGAAATCATAAAATAAAACGGACCAAAAGTTATGTTTAACAGCAGAAATGAAACATAACAAATCCTGAATACATCAATCATAAATATTCCAGGACATAAATCAAAGCATCAACCAAAATCATTAACTAAAATCCATAAAGAATTCCTAATCGATCATTTCCCAGTGTTACATCTACCAGAGCATGACACTGACACGCGGTTTGACTAAATAACACAACTCTAGGAGTTGTCCTCACCAAACGTGAACCGAGTTCACCCTCTGTTCCATCACACTCGGGAAACAGCGGAAATCCATGATTCGCCCATAACCACTGGGTCAAGAATCTAGCCTCACTACCTCTGAATCATGGTAAGTTTATTGGCTCTGCAAGTTCACTTCCGCACAATGAGAAGGAACCATAAACAATGCTTATGCATGCATCATAAAAGCATGCAACATCAATTCACATATTATGATCTCAACATAACTCCATATAATCCCAATCACCAATGTATCACATGGTATCAATTCAATCATAATGAATATCAAGCACGACATATAAGCATTATATTCAATTCACTAAATCAGACAATCCATCTACCATCGTCCTTAAACTATCAACGTTTCAAAAATCGGGAGCTCGACTCTTTTTAAAATAATTTTCACAAAATAATATTTTTCTCTTTTTATAAGATAGTATTTTTAATTTAAGAAATACTGCCGAAAATGACACTCGAATCGGAGTTACGGTTTAGAAAATATGAATTTTTAAAGTTTTAAGTGTTTTGAAATTCAACACAGTGGAACTCGGTTCCTCCCTGGGAGAACCCGGTTCCCACCTTTTCAAAAAGTCATGCTCCTGGAATTTTGTATGGGGAACCCAGTTCCTCCATACTGGGAACCGGTTCCCACGTTGAAAAATGGCTAGTTTTGAAAGTTTTGAGCTGGGAACCCGGTTCCTCCCTGGGAGTAACCGGTTCCCACGACCTGCAGAATTAAAAACTGCTATTTTTGACAACATCATGCATTCCAAACCATTCCCAATCATTCCTATATGAATTATAGTTTCAGGAACACCAAAATACAACCATTATACATCATACATCATAAATTCATTATTCCTATTAATTGTTTGACACACTAATGGTTCCAAAATCTTATACACCGACACAATTAGGGATAAATCCTATAAACCTATATTATCTAATCTCAAGTTTCCCAACATACCCAATCATCCAGTTGATTCCCAAAACCTATAAGGCATTAAAATCGAATGAAATCACCCCTTACCTCGCGATGATCTTCGACTTTCCCGACGTTGGCTTTTTCCTCTCTTCTCTTCTCTTCTCCAATTTCACGTGAAATAACTTTTCCAAAATAACCTTCTTTCCTTCTTTTTCCTTTTTATAATCCTTGTTATATTCCTTTATTATTTCCAAATAAAATACATAAATTAGTAATTAGTAAGAGTAGAGTGATTTACTCCTCACACCCTCTAATTACTCTTCACACCACCAACTCTTCTTTTCTTTAATTAATCCAATTAAATCCAAAAATATTAATACTTAAGTCTTTAATTAAATAAATAATTAAATTTCTAATTATTTAATATTCGAATTAAATTGGGTTGTCACATCGAGGGTGAGGCTTCCCCCAAAATTCAAAGTTCCCACCCTTGATAAGTACAACGGAGCTACATGTCCGAAATAGCATATTATAGCTTACTTCCGCAAGATGGCGCTATATACTGAGGATGAAATACTCCTTATGCAATTCTTTCAAGAGAGTTTAATTGGAGCTTCTTTAGAGTGGTATATGCACCATGAAAGAAATCATGTCAGGACATGACGTGATCTGGTTGATGCCTTTATCTAGCAATATCAGTTCAATATTGATATGACTCCAAATCGTACTCAATTATTGAATTTATCTCAAAAGTCTGGTGAAACCTTTAAAGAGTACGCCCAAAAATGGTGTGAGCTCATTGTTAGAGTTCAACCACTCATGGTGGAGCGAGAAATGATAGACATGTTTACCAACACTCTTTCAGGACATTACTATGTTGCTTGTAGCACCTCTACCAACTTTGCTGAAATGGTTCGATATGGCGAGAGGATTGAAAGTGGTTTGAAATCCGGAAAGATCCAGTATACTGAAGGTAGAAGTTCTTCCAGTACTAAGAAAGCATGCAGTGGTCATCCTAAGAAGGAAAAAAGATAAATCAGTGATGTTTATGGAAACAGAGGCAAGACCCAAGTCAATGTTGTAACTATTTCTTCTTCTCAATCGCAATCTCAACAAGATCCTCCTTAGCAATATCAAGGTCAGCAGAATAACCGCACACCGAGAAGATTTGATTTGGTTCCAATGACTTATGCTGAGATATTGACACGATTGATTGATTTGAAACTGGTGGTCCCAAGAGCTGCGTTACCTCCACCTTCTTTTGACAGACGTCCAAGGAATTATGATGCTAATGCTAGCCGCGAATTCCATTCCGGTACCGTTGGACATGGTATTGAGAACTATTATGCTTTCAAGTGTAAAGTTCAGGATCTAATTGAATCAAAAGCCATTCAGTTTAATGCCCAACAGCAATAGCCTAGGCCTAATGTAATTTAGAACCCATTGTCGTAGCATGCCGGTGGGGTATTCCAAGCGATCATGGAAGACGATGAGGTCCTAAACTTGATTAAGGATGTTAATTTGGTGAAGACACCGCTAACTTTTGTTAAGAAGTATCTGATCAAGAGAGGCGTCTTTGTGGGCTATGGATCTGATTGGGTTGAATGCAAAAATGTTCAAATGGCTGTGGAGGTTTGAAGAATGGTATTCAAAGTTTGATCACCAGTGGTGAATTATAGTTTGATAATATTAAAAAGGGTAAGAAAGGCGTAACACGAGACGTGTCTGTGATTTCTATTCCCTATACTCCTGTTGTGATATCTGCACCTGTAAAGTCTGTTCTGTTGTTGATCATGAAACCTGGTCCTATCCCGTATGTGAATGATAAAGTTGTGCCATGACGCTATGAATGGGATGTCTATTACCATGGAGTCAAACAGGAAGATGGTCCCTCTTCTTCCAAGAAGGATGATGAATCTGACATTGCTAACACTAATAACTTCGCTGGTAGTGGCGGAGTAACCAGAAGTGGTCGGATTTTTGTTGCTCCAATTGAGGCTACAAATATAGATGCTTTGGCGAAGGCCAAAGGTAAGAAAGCAGTAAAAGAACCTGAGTTGCAGGTCACTAATCCTGACTTGGAGAAAGATATTGAGGAAATAATGAGATATATCTGCAAAAGTGATCTTCGTGTCATTGATCAACTTGCTCAAACCCCTAGTAAGATCTTCATTCTCTTATTGCTACGAGATTCTAAGGAACACAAGAATGCCTTGATGAAGCTGCTGAGCATCGCTTATGTACCGCAAGAGATATCTGTTGGTCAGTTTGAAACGTTTGCGCTGGCATATCTTCCAGTAATGGCCTTGGACTCACAAACTTTGATCTCCCGCCAAAAGGCATGAACCATAACAAGGCATTGCACATTTCCATGGAGTGCATGGGCACTACACTCTCTCTTGTTTTGGTGGACATCGGATCATCCCTAAACGTGATTCCTAAATCAACCTTGATGAAAATCGATTATGGTGGTCTTGAATTGCAGCCCAGTGATCTGATTGTGAAAACTTTTGATGGGTCGAGACGCTCTGTCTTTGGAGAATTGGACCTTCTAATCAAGATTGGTCCCCCAACTATTTACCACTACTTTCTTTGTCATGGACATTCAACCTACCTATTGTTTCCTTCTTGGACGTCCATGGATCCATAAAGCTAGGGCAGTTACATCCACTCTCCACCAAAAGCTCAAGTACCTTGTCAACGGGAAGACCATTACAGTTTGTGATGAAGAAGAGTTCGTCGCGAGTCACCTCACCTCGCTCTGATATGTTGAAATTCACGGTGAAGTGCATGAAACCCCTTTTTAGGGATTTGAAACTGTTCATATGTTGAAGACTCCTTAGCAGAAGGAGAAGAAAAAAGACAAGCCTGAATCCTCAATGGTTTCCTTGAAGGATGCAAAGGCTGTAGTTGAAGCAGGACGCCTTGAAGGCTGGGGAAGTGTAGTGGAGGTGACGCCTAAATACAACAAGTTAGGGTTGGGCTTCGACCCTGTTTTGCGTCGTCAAATCCTCAAGGCGCCTAATTTGGCCATGCCTATCAAGTTCTCAAGCACCGGCATCAGTTTTGGACAAGTGAATGCTATTGATGATTCTGATAATGAGTTTGACATTGATAAGTGGATCCGCCCCAATGTCCCTGGCATGGAATTGAATAATTGGACTGCTAAAGATTGTGTCCTAGTCACAATAGTCAAAGAGTAATTTTCTTTTGATCTCTCTTATCATGCAATAATTCGTGTGCTTTTCTCAAGGCACAGTGAATCATATGTAGGGTCACCTTGTTTGCATATGCAATGTTTTTATCATGAAATAAAGAACGCCTTTTCATTCAAATATTTTGCTCTCTGTCTTTCTATTTTACATCACAATTTTATAACGCAAAATGGCAATGCTTTATTTTTATTTTTTCATCCAAAAACTAAAATAAACATAAAATCAATCATGCAGATATAATCCCACAATCTTAACGGATCCCTTTGATAACGACTCTGCTATCACTTTTTATGACTTTGATAATCCGATCAACCAAGCCGAAGAAGAAGGTGAGGAAGATTGTGAACTCCCCTAAGAGTTAGCGAGATTGTTAAAGCAAGAAGAAAGGGTTATCCAACCGTATTAGGAAGAGATTGAAAAAGTGAATCTTGGCTCCAAAGATGTGATCAGAGAGGTTAAAGTTGGGCTGCTCTGGAAGATAACGTGAAGCAAAAACTGGTTGAATTATTCTGAGAGTATTCAGATATCTTTGCCTGGTCTTATGAAGACATGCCCGGGTTGGATACCGACATTGTTGTGCACAAGCTGCCCTTGAAAGAAGATTGTCCTCCTGTTAAGAAAAAGCTTCGAAGAACTCATCCTGAGATGTCTAAGAAGATCAAAGAGGAAGTTCAGAAATAGCTTGACGCGGGATTCTTGAATGTCATTTCTTATCCCCCATGGGTTGCCAACATTATGCTTGTACCTAAAAAGGACGAAAAAGTACGAATGTGTGTGGATTATCAAGATTTGAACAGAGCTAGTCCAAAGGATGATTTTCCGCTTCCTTATATCAATATATTGGTGGACAATACAGCTCATGCAAAAGTATTTTCGTTCATGAATGGTTTCTCTGGGTACAATCAGATTAAAATGGCACCGGAAGACATGGCTAAAACAACTTTTATCACCCCGTGGGGGAAGTTCTGCTATAAGGTAATGCCTTTTGGATTGAAGAACGTTGGGGCATCATATCATCATGCAATGGTGACTCTTTTTCACGACATGATTCACAAAGAGATTGAAGTGTAAGTCAATGACATGATTGCAAAATCTCAAGACGAAGAAGAGCACCTGGTGCATTTACAAATTTTGTTTGATAGGTTGCGGAATTTCAGATTGAGGTTGAATCCAAACAAGTGTACTTTCGGGGTCCGATCTGGAAAATTGTTAGGCTTCGTTGTAAGCAAAAGAGGCATCGAGGTTGATCATGCTAAAGTAAAAGCAATTCAAGAAATTCCTAAATCAAGAACTGAAAAGAGGTCGGTGGCTTTCTAGGGAGGTTAAACTACATCTCTAGATTTATCTCTCACATGACTGCCATGTGTGAACCGATATTCAAATTGTTGCGAAAAGATCAAGTGGTCAGGTGGAATGATGATTGTCAAGTCATATTCGATAAGATAAAGGAGTACTTGTAGGAACCTCTGATCCTTATGCCTCCCGTGGAGGGTAGGTCATTGATTATGTACTTAACAGTACTTGAGAGCTCAATGAGGTGTGTATTGGGACAGCATGACGAGTCTGGTCGAAAAGAGCATGCAATATACTACCTTAGCAAAAGGTTTAACGACTGTGAGAAAAACTACTCACTGCTCGAGAAAATTTGTTGTGCTTTGGCTTGGGCTGCTCGACGACTAAGGCAGGATATGTTGACTCATACTACTTTGTTGATATCCAAAATGGATCTGATTAAATACATCTTTGAAAAGCCAGCTTTGACAAACCAGATTGCTAGATGGAAAATTATTTTGACAGAGTACGACATCCAGTATACTACTCAAAAAGCTATCAAGAGTAGTATATCACTACGCCAGGCAAGCACATAGACAGCGCTTATCCTACGCTGCTATAGGTTTAGGCAGCGTTTTTTTAATGTAAAAGCACTGCCTTAAGTCTACCTTAGGCAACACTTTTTTAATCAAAAGTGCTGCCTTAAGTCTACCTTAGGCAACACTTTTTTTAATAAAAAGCGTTGTCTATTGAACCCCCTAAGACAACGCTTTTTTAAAAGCACTGCCTAAGACCTTTTTAGAATTCCCTTATTTTCTGTTTTAGGCCGCGCTTTCTTATAAAACGCTATCTAAAGGCATTCTTAGGTACCCATTAGGCAGCGCTTTTTGATAAAAAGCACTGTCTAATGTCCACGAAATTTTTTATATACTAGACTCATTTTCACATACAGAAAGCGTTGTCCAATATATACAACAAATTTTCACCATATTTTGCACCAAATTTTACCATATTTTGCACTAGAATTGGAAATTTATGATTTGCACCAGAAAAAAAATCTACATATATTTAATTGATGATATATGTACAACAACAACTTGAAATTCTACATATTTACTGTCTTCGAAAATTTCTAAAAACAACAACAATAATGAACTTGTTAGCTCTATCTTCTACATTTGCACATAACCTGAAACAAAATCAAAAGTTCGAAATTCATATCATGATAAAACAAAACTTCATGAGAAATATTAAAATAATTCCTAAGTTAGAAAACCATACCGTGGATTGAATCTCTATTCAATCCAAAAGAAGTGTTTCTTTCAAGAATTAATTCCATTGAAATCTGAAATGTATATCGGGAGTTTTAATGATTAAGTATATGAATTAATTCTATTGAAATCTGAAATATATATCGGGAGTTCTAATGATTATTAACATAACCCTAACGTGAACTTGTATATATACTCATGTTGATGAAATGAAAAAAATATATAAATGTTGAAATTAAGCGTTGATGACAAATGGTGATTATAAGCGTTGATGACAAATTCAACTCACCTTCGATTGTTTGCATTATCATTTCTTTCTGAATACATAATAATAACACAAGAAATTTATCATCATTAATCTGTTACTTTTCTTCCACTTGCATACACTTATAAACACTAAAATATTTGTGGTAAATCAATAATGCAGTTTCAAAACTTACGTCATGATATTGATACTAAGTTCTCCTAAACTCTGCGGTTCCACTGGGTGTGATATTTTTTAGGATTATCTGCAAAAACAAAACCATAACTTTATATTCAAACTCACTGTATAGCAGTATTCAAATTCTCCAAAGTTTCTGGGTGATACTCAACATTGCACCATTTACATACATTAACCGGTCCAGCAATTTTGCAAATAAAACTTTGAGTAAGAATGAAATATCAACTATTATCTGTGAGTAATTTAGATGATTTTATCAGTTGTTATCCTACAGTTACTGAGAACATCAAATGTATTCAAAGATAAAATCTATCAGAAACCCCCAAATTTGTTTAATTCAATTCCTATTCCAATGATATCTTACAAAATCAAGAACGTATTTTCACTACTCTATAATTATTTATGAACTCAGAACTTATAACTTAAGATATTTATCAAAATCATTACCATGTACCTAACACCATCTAAATCCTAAACCAGAGATTAGTAAACGAGAGGGTTTGATTTACCTTCATATAATGAATCGTTAAGCCATGGAGAAAATAGATAAATGAGTTTCGTCGATGACTGTTATTAAGCCACTGTTTGGTATGTATTAAACCTTTGTTCGATAGGGAAAAACATGAGTCGTTAATTGAAGATAAAAAAAAAGATAGCTAACGGCGGAACAATGAATTTTGGAGCCATGGAGGGAAAGAGTAAAAGAGAAGATCACCTTTGAAGACAGAGAAAGAGAAGAAAATAGGGGAATGACTGATGACGGTGGAAGCGAGAAAGCCATTGAGTAAAACCCTAAGATGAAATGGGTGATGGAGACGGTGGCAGTGAGGGTGTGGTGTTGTTGGATGAAGGGTTGTGGGTGACAATGAGTATGTTGATGGTGAGGAAAAGGATGGCTGGGCGACGGTGGTAGTGATGGATGAAGGTGGAATGTGAGAAGTATGGAGGTTTTGTAGAGAAAAAGGGTTTTGAGAAATTTGTTAGCAAAAGAAAGAATCAAATGAAAATAGGGATATGTTTTATTTTTTAAAAAAAAAAGGTCTTAGGTAGCGTTTTTCAAGGGGGCCTTGGGGAGCGCTTTTTGAAAGCGTTGTTAAAGGGGTCTTTAGCAGCGTTTTTTGAAAAGCGTTTTCTAAGGGGTTCTTTTAGTTGTGCTTTCGCTGTCCAAAGTGTGCCTTAGGCAGCGCTTTTGCTGGAATTTTTCAAAAATTTCCGCGTTTTTTTTTTATTTTAGCTTTAGGCAACGTCTTTTCAAAAAGCGTTGTCTAAAGTGCATTGTCTTTTCTCATTTTTAGCGTAGTGTATTGGTGGATTATGTTGCCCACCAGTCTGTGGATGATTATCAACCTACGAGGTTTGAATTTTTGGACGAAGACATCATGTATATCAGGAATTGTAACATTCCTGACCCAGATGAAGGACCTGAACCGGGACCAAAATGGTCATTGGTATTTGACGGTGCCTTTAATTCCTTGGGCAATGGTGTCGGTGCGATAATCACTGCCCCAGATGGTCATCACATCCCGTTTACAGCCAGAATCTGCTTTGATTGCACCAATAACATGGCTGAATACGAGGCTTTCATATTTGGTATCGAAGCAACGATTGACTTGAGAATTAAGCGTTTGAAAGTGTATGGAGACTTTTCACTTGTGATAATCCAGATCAAGGGCGATTGGGAGACTCGTCACCCAAATTTGATCCCTTGCCGAGAGCATGTGATGAAATTGGTTCCTTACTTCGAGGAGATTACTTTTGATCACATCTCGCGAGAAGAGAACAACCTAGATGGTGTTTTAGCTACCACGACATCAATGTTTAAAGTCAAGTGGGATAATGAAGCGCCCTCGATCACCATTCAGAGATTGGATGAGCCAGCCTTTTGCTTTGAAGTTGAAGTGGAAAAGGACGGTAACCCGTGGTTCTATGACATTAAGTGAAACCTTGAAACTCAAGAGCATCCTGAGGAAGCTTCTGTGACGAATAAGAAGTTCTTGAGAATGTTTTCAGCGAAATTTTTCCTCAGTAACGGTGTGCTATACCGTAGATATCATGACGGGATATTGCTCAGATGTGTTGATAAATACGAAGCCTCAAAGATCATCGACGAGATGCACAAAGACTCATTTGGAACTTATTCCAATGGGCATACCATGGCTAAAAAGATTTTGCGAGCTGGGTATTATTGGTCTACTATGGAGGTTGATTATTTTAATCTTGCCCGAATCTGTTACAAGTGCAAGTGTATACTGACAAGGTGCATGTGCCACCATCACCTTTGAATATTTTGACTTCTCCTTGGTCGTTTGTTATGTGGGGAATTGACATGATCGAAAACATTGCGCCAACCGCGTCCAACAGACACTGATTCATTCTGGTTGCTATAGACTACTTCACCAAGTGGGTCGAAGTCGCGTCTTATGCAAACGTCACCAAACAGGTGGTTGCCCGATTTATCAAGCACAATATCATCAGTCATTATGGGATTCCCGATAAGATAATCACTGATAATGGGTCGAATCTTAATAACAAGATGATGAAGGAGCTTTATGAGTCCTTCAAGATTAAACATCATAATTCGCCTCTATATCGCCCGAAGATGAATGGTGTTGTCGAAGCAGAAAATAAGAACATAAAGAAGATCATGCAGAAAATGGTAGTGACCTATCGAGATTGGCATGAGATGCTGCCTTTTGCTTTGCATGGTTATCAAACTACCGCGCGTACTTCGACCGGGGCAACCTCGTTTTCTCTAGTTTATGGCATAGAAGCAGTACTCCCCATTGAAGTTAAGATCCCTTCATTGAGAATAATGAAAGATGCAGAGCTCGATGAAGACAAATGAGTGTAGAATCGACTAGACTAGTTGTGCCTCATTGATGAGAAAAGATTAGCGGTTGTTTGTCATGGGCAGGTTTATCAACAGAGAATGAGAAAAACGTATGACAAGAGGGTGCGACCTCAAAACTACAAGCCTGGTGACCTCGTGCTGAAAAGGATAATTCTTCCTCAGGGTGATCCTCGGGGAAAGTGGACGCCGAATTACGAAGGATCGTTTGTTGTAAGGAAAGTTTTCTTTGGTGGTGCCATGATGCTTGCAACAATAGACGAAGAAGATTTCCCACTACCAGTAAATACGGGTGTAGTCAAATACTACCCATAGACTTGTTCAAGTCGAGAAAGGAAATAAGAGCAAGCGATTACATCCCGTGTCGGATCAACGGTTGCACCTCATTTCTGCATCATATGGCTACTCCAAAGTGCAGTGATCAGTCCAGTCATCTTTTTCGATAAAGCGAAGTGATGAGATACTCGGAGTTATAAAAGTGATAGCAGGGTTGAAACCCGATGAGGATTCATTGTGGCATTTCCATACGTTTTAGTTTTCCTCTTATTTTACTTTTGTAATTGCCTCATTCCAGGAATTGCCTCTTATTGTATTTGCCTATTTACGGGCCCATTTCTAATCAATAAAATGAGTTTTTCTTGTCAATTAATTTCTTGCATTTACTAATTTGATTGCAAAAGGCGTTCAGAGTTTTGTGATAAAATTTTGCATATAGAAACATTGATGGTTTTACCATGATGAGAAACTTCTAAATTTACTTCGAAACTTGTGTAACTCGGGTGGCTAACAAAGTTGTCATACCACACCTGGGGCATTCCACTAACAATGTATTGCAGGAATATTTGTTTGATTGCATGTATTCAATGTACCGTCGCAAGAGTCAAGAACATTTCTTCCCAGTGAACGTGAATGAATGTTCCCCAAGTGAAGATGCTTTTCGCAGAGGATTAGAAACAATGGTTATCATCAACATGGTATCCTTGATAAATTCCCCAACAGATGTTATCATTGGCAGATAATTACTACAGAGTATTGCACAAATCTCCGGTGCAAATTGCTAGTGCTTATTTCAGTTGGAATTCCCTAGTGAATACTCATTGGAGTTTCAAATTCTATGATAGAAGGTTGCAACCCTTATCCTCTATGAAGAAAGCATTCGAATCATTGGCCAAGGATGCTTATCCCCAGTGAGTTCATACTTTATGATATCCCTCAGCGTGCAAGTACCTGTTTATTTTGTTTATTCCTCAATTGAAGTCGTAGTGGATCGCTCTTGATATTTCCAGCGAGGTTGTATTTCATCTTATTCCTTAGTCGAAGCATGTAAATGGGAATTCCCGGTGGGGTTGTCATACGACAAAGTCTGCATTGTATGTTTTCCAACATATTGAGGTGTAAACAGTTGTTTTCTTCCCCAATTGAAGCCATGTTGTGTAACGGTGGAAGCCTTTCTTCAAGTATTTTCGATCATTTCCCAATGGATCATTGTTCAGCAGATGACTCCCCATGAAGTCATTTTCCCAGCGAGGTCATTTGATAATGGTTGGTTTCCTCAGGGAATTGTATCCCCAAGAAGTCTGTTACTAAAGTTTCCCCAATGATCGCTGAACCAATAGTGGTATACTTGCATCAACATCATGCCTGTGTATTCTTCTCCAGAGGAGTTTCCTAATCTAAGCTCGATCATTCTGTGACCTATGGTCACCAGTTACTCATTTTTATCTTTGCGCAAACATGCATCATTACATCGCATTACTTCATAGAAAATTCATACATTGCATGGAATTATAAGCCAGGAACATAATCTTTGTCCCCAATGACGCTCTTGCAATTCTTTGAAAATCCTAGCAAGGATGAGCTCTTTGATATGTTTATATCCCTTTAGAATCAGTTGCGTTTCCAGTTATGCCCTGGCGCAATATGTACATTTTCTTCCTTGATTGTTGCACTACCAGTCTATCCTTGGTACAACACCTTTTGGTCAGGCTATCCCTGTACCTATTTTGAAAGCAAGCCCGACACTTGTTTTCCCCCTCAGGATATAGCATTTATTCTTAGAAAATTCCCTTTTGCACAAGAGTTGAGTCGCTACCATTTCTTGAACAGGTTCGAGTAACACGCTCCTTCCTATACACCATAGTGTAGGCTATCCATGCACTATATGTGGAGTCTGGTCAGCTTTTCCAATCTTTATTTTTTGTTGCACTACCAGTCATTCCCTTGGTACAACACCCTTAGGATAGGTCCTTCCCCCTATGCCTTTCGAGAACAAGTTTCGCCCTGTTTCTCTTCTCAGAGTACAACGTTTTGAGTCTGTAAAGCCTAATTGGCGTTTTCTAGTCTTTACTCCGCTAACTCATTCAGGTTATCCCTGACGTAATGTGGATAGCCTAGTCAACGTATCTAGTCTTTACTCCGTGTGTCATGTTCAGTTGTTCCCTAACATAACGCGGTTGAATTGGGTCGAGGCCATTCTTTTGGGTGGGGTAAAACCTGTGCCTATCTTCAAAGAATTCAACAGTGTTCTATGCTTTCTTTTGTTGTGATCAAGTCGTTCCCCAACACAACATATTCCCTTCTCTAGTAGGGCTCATTGGACTTAGAAATTCTCCCGCGTGTTTTGGTTTAACACCCGAAGTTCGCACTTATCTGTTGTTACAACTTTTTTGGGATTCAGAGCGTAAATTTTTTAGTCCATTTTGTTATTCAATCACCTCTTACCTTGTCAATTGGAAGGCAAACGCCAACCTCGCTCCCAAGTTAGAGGATGATTGAATAAGGGCAATTGCTGTACCCCAAAATTTACCCTCTTCATTTAGAGGTTCCTGACTTATAATTGCATTATCATAAACATACATGTATACACATGCATGACATTCATCATATGGTTATCAAGTTCTAAATACCTTAATTTGTGGAAGAAACTGTGTGTCTCGGCTATCTCAGATCATTTTGAGCCAAAAATCGTTATTTCTCAGTTCTTATGGCTATCACAAGATTTTCTGTCCAGAAAACTATTTTGGTTTGATTCAATGAGCATCGGGATTATACCAATTTATTCTCCAGTTTATCAATGTAGATCGGAGGCCATTTCGTCAAGAAAAAAGATTTTATTTGCTTATTTCTCAATAAAGTGAATTTTGGGTTTTTGTAGCGTTTTGGGCGCTCCAGAAGGCATATCTCTGAGCTCGTCGGGTATTTTGTAATGCTTTTTGACAAGAAAGTCCCTCTCACTATTATCTACAACTTTCTTTCACGAGCTGGACGCGAATTATGTGAAGAAGATCCCCAAAGGAATTGATTTCTCAAGTAGATTAAACTGAATTTTAGAGTTGTACCGTGCGTTTGGTAGACTTAACCTTCAAACCCTAACTTAAGAGGTGAATGAGATGCACTTGGCTCCATACCTACAATTTACAAAGGACAAAGACAAAAATATATACATTTTTGGATTTTGGTTAAGGGTTAGCAAACACAAAACACATCTATATAAGATACACAATCCAAGGTTCTTGGTGATCCTTCAAGAGTAAACTTAAAGATAGGAGCTAATAGAATAGAGAGAACCATCCCTAATGTATGATATTGATGCATTGTGAAACATGAGATGATAAAGAATCTTATGGGGAAAATTGGGGTATAACATCTGCCCTTATTTAAGTGTCTTCTATTTGAAGATACAAAGGTTAGAATCTTCATCTAGACGCGATTGAAGATACTTAATTAAAAAACAATCCCGATTTTTGGCCCTAAGATGCCATGCAATGCTTATGATTGTGAATGTTATACGAGCTTCAAAGTTGAAACAAAACATCATCGAGGAAGCAAAAATAATATAGACATGATAAGAAAAAGAGTTGAATCAGGAAAAATAAATCACTGGGGAATCACACCACTCTAGGAACAACGATGAATAAGCAAAGCCAACATCACAATTGAAAAAAATAGTGCAAAGTAAGAATTTTAATTAGGAAGTCCTTAATAGTGCAAGCAACAAGCCAACAAGGAGGTAAATGATTACCATCTTGACTGGGAAAAGTGAAACTTGACTCCATATGTGGAACATCAACTCTGTTGGGGAAAAGAGGACTCAAATCTATTGGCGTAAAGCCCAAAGAGGAGACAAGGTAATGTCAACTCAATGAATGAGGAAAAAAGTAATGTACAACAACGAATAACAAATAATGGTTAACTACCTGCTCACAGAGGAGGTAGAAAAAAGAGAGCAATACCAACTCACAGGGGACAGTAAACTAACAACTCAAAGGATAAAGGTAGAAAAAAGATATGGAATGATAGTAGGTATCAGATCAAAGTAAGTAGAAATATGTATCTTAATAACGAGTTTCCCAAAGTTCTGGCTTTTTACCTAAAGCAGGTCTCAACTTCTTCTTTAACCAAGATATCACTCAGAAAGGGTAACGAACTTTACCAACTTCTGAATTTCTCCAAGAAAGGTAAAAATTTCTACTTTAACCAAGATATCACTTGGAAATGGTAATTAACTATTGTAAGAAACTATCAATAAACTATCTCTCATAATAAAGAGACTACCATCCATGGAAGTACAACCATTATCAACAACGAACTATCTCCCATAATGAAGAGACTAGCATCCATCGAAGTAAATCAAATCTCAATAGCGAACTATCTCCCCTAACGAAGAGAATACTATCCATCGGAGTAAATCAAATCTCAACGACAAACTATCTCTCATAACAAAGAGACTACCATCCATCAGAGTACAACCATTCTCAACAAGAATCTATCTCTCATAATGAAGAGACTACTATCCATCAGAGTAAATCAAATCTCAACAACAAATCATCTCATTTAACAAAGAGACTACCATCCATCGAATAAATCCAATCTCAACAATGAACTATCTCCCCTAACAAAGAGACTATCATCCATCGAAGTAAATCAAATCTCAATAACGAACTATCTCCCATAATGAAGAGACTATCATCCATCGGAGTACAACCAATCTCAACAACGAACTATCTCCCATAACAAAGAGACTATCATCCATCGGAGTAAATAAAATCTCAACAACGGACTAGCTCCCATAACAAAGAGACTAACATCCATCAGAATAAATAAAACATAATATTCTCTGATAACTAACAGACTTACCGGGAAAGTACATGTTGCTCATATAAAGAGGTTGTCACTTGATCTTAGGAATAATATTGCAATAACATTGTTGGGAAATGAATTTTGACTTCTTGGATAAATATAAACACATCCCTGCTGAGGAGATAAAGTATTTTTGTGCAAAATAAATGCACTCCTAATCCAGGTTTCACAAACTAGAGAGATCAAAATAACATTACTTTCGGGGACTAAAATTCAAACTAGGATCAAACTGGAGTGAAACAATCAACCAAGACACTACCCAATATGGATTAAACTCAAAATGGGGATTAATACCATCCAAGTAATGAACTGGGTATGAAGGCTAAAACAAAATTATTCCATGAGGGGTAACTTAGTGGGAAAAGTGCAATGATATACACTTTCTACTTAAGGATGACAATCTATTGGAGAGAGGACAACACAACTCTGCAAAGAGTATGATACATCAGTGGAAGCATTAATGAATGCAAACAAGCAATGAATTTTAATAAAACTATGCATGGTGTATGTATGGATGAATGAATGAATGTATGTCGTGTATATACTGACAAAACAATCACACATAACCGGAGATAACCAGACAAAACAAAACTTGGGTAAAGACTGCACTCGGCCAAATTGCATCCAAGATATAATTTTCTTAAGAGAGAAACCAACCAACCGAGTAAACAAAGTCCTACTCCAATGCTTAACTTCTCTGGGAAGCGAATATGGCTTGGAAATAATCAAATCACAATCCTATAGCAATAAACCTTGAAGTTGCAGGGATAACAAATTCTTCTGGGTTTCATTGGGAAGTATCATACTAACTTCCTTAAGGAAGATGATGACACACTTGCTGAGGGGGACCATAAACATTCTCCAATATCAAGAATAGTGGTTGCACGAACTTCTCTAGGGAAGATCGGAGGAACTTCATGGGGATAACAACCTTAAAAAGAAACACCATCCTCGGTTCATTTGGGGAAGTTAAGAAGTTAATACCACAACAAGAAGTCAATTTTATGGGTATTTTTAAATCAAACTCAACCACTAGAGGATAACAACCTAACAATTTGAAACTTGTCTCGACACTTCTTAGAAAAGATATTCCCATTGTCGGGTTGCTCGCAGAAGCAACATGGCATAATACCACTCTGTAATAGATTCTTTATCAAGCTTCGACATGAATGTAGAAAAAAACTAACCAATTGAGCAAAAGCTTCACAACTTTACAATATCTGCTTGATAACAACCTGTCTAGGGGAAGAATCTCACTGAGCTGGAGAAATCTGAATCAAGACTCAATTGGAGAATATGGGATTATAAGCCCCAAATATCTCATACACAATTTGGAGGAATCCAAACATCAAAGTAACAACCGTAGATAAATTGTGCACACACTTGCAAAAGTAGCCAAAGAAGACGACCTAGAGAGAACTTTCAAAATTTTGGAGTTCGTCCATCCTTAAAACAACCACTTTTATTCCTTTGATTCACAAAATCAAAGTAAAAAGTAATTTGCAGATTTTTCAAAAACATATTTTATTTAAATCTTTTTGTTTTGAGGTCAAGATTTTTTCATCAAAAAATCTATTGCTTCTAACTCTGAAGACAAACTCAAGATTCTGAAGACTCGAATACTTCTTGAAATATGTGCATCTCTTCACATAAAAAATAATCCATCAGAAGACAGATTAAAGGAAAGAAAGACATTTTGGACTCATTATTATTCTACATCATATAGTACATCAAAAGACGATATCAAAAGGATGACATCTTCTAAAAGCTAAACAACACTTCTCATCAGAAGTATTTTCATCAAAAGATTGAATCCTCAGAAACGTGCGCTAGAAGAGTTAGTACAAAGGTACAATACATATTTTACTCAAATGGATGTATCGTGTACTCGTTGTCTCCCACGATTATTTCCTACCATTTGTAGTTGGCAAGATGAAAGTGACGTGTGTACTCCACTACAAAGGTCTACTTCTTCAACGCCTATATAAAGGAACAACTATTTCATTTGTAAATGGGTAAACTTGGAAGAAAAAACAATAACGCTGCCAAAATCAAACAAGAAAAAGAAAAGATCAAAACACAAGAGTCATTGCTCATTATTGTTTTATTATTATTATTTGTTTGAACACAAGAGTTGTTGCTCATGTTTGTGTTAAACAATCTGTACTTAATATTGGTGTAATTTGTTTATTCTAGAAGCACTTTTGCAAACACTATTTGATTGTAATTCTTTTAAGAATTGTATTTCTTAAGTGACTAGAGTATAGTCAGAATGCTTTAGAGAGCTAAGGTGTTTTCTCTTAGTCTATTGTTGATTCCTCAAGTGAATATGGTATAGTCAGGATACTTGATAGGGATAAGGTGTTTTCTAACTCTTAGACGTTGATTTTAATCTTTCAAGATTAGTGAATCAAGTCTTTTTCTAAGCTAAAATCACATTGGCGGATGTACAAGAGTAGCCTTGTTGAAGGTGAACTTGCATAAACCAAATGTGTAATTATTTCTCCGGGTTGTATTGATTCTATTTTTATTGATCATGTGAAGCACTTCTAAAAGAAAAAGAAATTAACACCCAATCCAAACCCGATTTTTTGTGTTTTTATCAACCTTCAGTATAAACCAATCGTGTCGATTTTATTTCTTAGCTTGTATATATCTTAATTCTTTGTGAGAAGCACTTCTAAAGAATTTTTTTTTGAAAACTCAATTCAAATCCCCTGTTTCTCGTGTTTTTCTCAACCTTCACATGCCTTAATATTTTGATAGTGAAAAATATTTGTAAGACTTTTATTGTTTTGGTGTTGTGAAAATATTGTAAGTTAATTAAGAGGGTTGTCTCTTGTGAAATATCTCTGAAATAATTCTTTTTTTTAGCTAAACTAATGAAAAACTCTATTTAATTCTTGATATTAGCCGGGTAAGATTTTTGTTTGATTCATGAGCTTAACCCGTTAAAAATTTATGTTTTATTATTGAGTTTAGTCATCAAAACCTGTTTTGGGTACCTGAGCTCATCATAGTATAAAAGCTTTTTTCGGTAATGAGAGTAGTTCAGTGGAAAATCTCTCATTTGATTTGGGAATTAGACCGTGTAAAATTTTATGTTTGATTGTAAGAAGGTTCGTGGACATAACTTATGAAAAGCTCACATCTCATGTAGGGAAAACTACCAAAAAGACATTATTAGGAACAATGATATGTCAAATGGTTAGGTCAAACCTGTATAAATCACATGTGTATTTGTCTTTTTCATTTTCTCTTTTCTTTTTTAGTTATTTATTTCTTTCCACAATATTTCCATCTTTTTATTTCTTTAATTTTCTTTATTTCAATTATTTTGTTGCATATTATCTATTTGATTTATAAAATTCACTTAAAAAACTTTTTTAAATCAACATTTTCAAAATTGAACATCGTTTTTCAAACTCCATAATTCGAAACCCCCCTCTTTATTTTGGAGTCACATGTCCAACATCTTTAAGAGACAAGATATAATTAGTAAATAATGTGCCTCTTTTAGCTTCTTCACTTCCTCATCGACATATATTCTCCTCTTCACAACCATTTTTTGTTTCTTCTATATGACTTACTTAATGTAGCTAATTAAGGTGACACAGTTAAAAATAACATTAACATCTATCAATGACATATCATAATAGGTTTCAGGAGAAAAGGACCACATGTTGTTGTAGTAGGCAAATTAACTCGCCTTCTTTGAATTTTGTTATAAAGGGGCCTTATTTTGTGGTTTGAAAACTTTGAGCTCAAATTAGACCCCGTTAAGATGTTCAATGGGGACTATCACGTCTTCAATATACTATTCTCTTATATTTCAATCCACAAACTTGGTGATGTGGGTGCTTGGTATTGGTGGCAGGTTGTCAATCATTACTTCCTTCTTTATTTTGAAACTATCTTGGGAACATTTCTCAGGTATCTTCTGATCTTCTTTTATGACCCCTTACATGTTAGGCGTCCAATGATTATATTATATGATTAAGGAGAGTTTACTACAAGATATTTAACTTTGATGGTTTATGCAAAATTTGTTTTGATGGACATGTATCCTCTGACATGTGTCTACTTGTCTGAGAACCCTACTATGGAGCAGGTTGTAGATGTTCATATTCTACTCTTATAGAAGATCCACTTGTTATGGTATTTAAGATATGGTGAACACATTCTCCTTTATTTCTAATTATTTCTTCTAGTTTTTTGTCCTTTTTAGGCTATGTGATCTTCGAACCTTTCATGGCCATATGGTCGGTCAGGTTCTAGATCCAACTGGAACGACTTAGATGTATTCCCTCCGTCCCACAATAAGTGATTTAGAAGGAATGAAATAGTATCCTAAAATGAATGATTCATTTTAATTTTTAATACACTTTTTTCAATTCTACTCTCTAATCAATTAAATTTTCACAATTTCCAATACATAATTAAAGGCACTATAGTAAAAATAGTATTTTCTCTCTTACTTTTCTACATTTTTCTTAATATGTGTGAAATGATATGCTGAATCACTTATTGTGGGATGGAGGAATTATCTTTTAAGGGGTCTTCTTGATTGAGGCAACATATTTTCTTCTTTAATTTGTGACAATCATATGATTGTGGCCCTTTACTTTGCGCTACTTAGGGTGTGTATGGAAGGAAAAATCAATGTGAAAATAATGAAAAAGTGCTTTTAGTTAACTCTACAAATAGTAGCTTCACAATTTCCACGGTACATGACATTCAGAAGTACGGTGCCAGCAAAAATAATTAAAAACAAACACATGCTTATATTATTTGTTGGTTTTGTTTCTCATAACCTCCCATCTTAAGACTATGGGTTTCAAGAATGAACGTTATAGACTATCGTCAGTTTGTTCTCGCCTTTTAGGTGATGGTTCGAAGGTTTCTTTATCTTTGAATGGTTATAGATAATTACTCATGCTTTGATTAGATGATTAGAGGAGTCAACCCACCACTACTTTTTTTCTTTGCTTTGATTAGATGATTAGAGGAGTCAACCCACCACTACTTTTTTTCTTTGGCATCTCCATAACCCTTTTCCATGTACTACTCTCCTTGCCTTTGGCATAAAACTTCGCTCTCGCCACTATCTCCTCCATGGAATAACATGTTTCTAAGAAAAAATTCATTGAAGTGTCCAACCTTTAACTCATAATATATAAAGCCCTCACAAACATCTCTTAGTCATGATTCATCACTTTAATGGTGAATTCATTAAAACATGCTAAGTATTCATGTAAGGGCTCAAAGTGCCTCCGTTTCACATTAAAGAGACTCGTGGTTAACATCTTACTATGTTTACTAGACAAGAACTAGTGGATTAGTTTCCTAAATAGATTCTAATAACTATTCACGAAAAATCTAGAAAGATTCATCATGTATCAACGAAAGATTGCATTTCAACAAATCTATGTTAAAGACAATGACATGTCTACCACACCTATAATCTCCATATGCATATTAAAGACGATGACATCTCAATCACACCTATAATCTCCATGTTCTTCATGTTTGGTTTTCCCATCAAACACTATCAATTGTTTTCTACAATAAAAATTCTTGTTATAAATAAATAGTGTATATAAACTCAACTTTTTGCTTGAACGTACAGTTCAATAATTACAAACAATATAAAGAATTAAGAAATTATATCTCTTGTACCACCACCACCCCACACACCAATCGAGGATCATAGCGCATTGAAAAGAAACACGGGACCCAAATAAATAAAAAAACGCACAGTCCTTAACAGTAACAATAGTAATTAAAAACCACAAAAAGTTTCATTTCCAAATAGTACAAACAAATAACCAATCAATTCAAAAGCCACTGTTGACTTGACTCTTTTGTTTTGTCCATTCATCCGATGTTTGTTGTTTGTTGCTTCAATTCAATCAATTGAACTTGGAATTTTCCAGAAACCATTTCTGTTCTTGATTCTGGATTCTCTCTCCTCGAAGAACTTCTCCAAAATCCAGCACTGTAGAATCTCTCCCACATCTCTTTCTCAAGAGCTATAGCATTTTCATCGTTGTTATCCTCAAACGACCCTTCGTGCAGTCGTTTTATATCCGAAGCGTCGTTTATACACATAGGGTAAATACGAGGAACACCGTTAACGTCGTCGCAACAACCGCAACAACAGTTACGACGCTTCGGTTGTAACAAACCTTCTTTCATAATCCTCCGCCGCCGTCGTTTTCTTAGGATTTTCCGGCAAAGACCCGCCGGGAGTTTGTAAACTGCTAACAAGAAAATATTCGCTAAACCGCATGGACAGCAACAGCCCACCGCCAAGCACTCCGCGGCGGTGCTTCCGATTACTTCGCCGACCATGACTGTTTTCGATGATTGGCTATTGAGTAACGGTTGTCGGCGGTGAGTCGACGCCGCTTGCCGGAGAACTATCTTGTTCGACATTGAAAAATGTTGAAAAATGAAAAAGATTGGATTTTGACGCGATTCTTGATGCGGGTTTTCGTTGTTTGTTGAGAGAATTTGATAACGGAGAAATGGGTGGGTGTGGATCCTGAAAATTTGAAGAACGAAGAACGAAGAAGAAAAGATCCACACCCTTGTTTTGATTGAACGTTAAAGCGAAAAGTTAAGTTTCTTTCTCATGGTAGAGAGAAAGAAGAAAGAAAGAAAAAAGAATAAAAAGAATGGTGAAATGGGTTGTTGAGATTCAAAGAGTGTTGAAAAAGAAGGAAGAAAGAGATGGTGAGAGCCAAATTTAGGGTAAAGATGAAGAAGAATTGGGGTGTCGTCCTAAAAATGAGGGGAGGAAGGAAGTTTGAGTTTTGGAGAATTTTATGTATTTTTTTTGAGTTGGAATGAGTGGAAATTTGGTGTGATGTGAAGGGCATTACTTGGTTTTTGGTTATGTTATGTAGCTATTCTCTCTCACTTACGTAATTAGGTTATAGGCTATTTTTTTGTTTGTTTTGTTTTTAGATTGAAATTAGTATACGTGGTGTGGTTAAAGGAAGAGAGGGAAAATAGAGAAGAATATAGAATAGGTTATGTACAAGTGGACTTTCGGATAAGCTATCAATAAATTTAACATCGTTATCTTATGTGATTACATGTCTATCAAGCCACCGGTTTGGGCCCGGAGTTTACTTTTTAAAAACATTTTGCTCGTTTTCAAATTTGATTTAGTATGTATGATGTTTACAAACTAAAAAAAAATCAACTCTTCATTATCTATTGATATATTATTCTTGTTATTAGATAGTACGAGTACGATTAAAAGAATTAAATGACCTTATGTATTAAAATTGACTTTCTTTTGCAAAAAGTTAATTATTGTGGAACATATGGGGTTAATGATAATTAACTACTCTCATCAATTTCCACTAATTTGACTTTTATGTTGTTGTTGCCATAACTTCTATACATCTTAAATGTGACTTCACTTTGAAAAATATCAACTTTATTTGTTTTACAAATTGGAGATCAAAAGTGAGATTTGCGGTTGTTTAAATGAGTTTTAGGACTTGTTATAATTTGACTTTGTAAAATAATTTGAAAATTTGAAAATAATTGGTATTTTAATTTTATAAAACTATTTTTGCAAACTATTTTTTATTTTTTATTTTTTATTTGAGAGTTTTAAAATTTAAATAAATTAAATAAATTTTAGGAAAAATTACACTAATCTCCCATGAGATTTATTAAAATAACACATACACCTCTCTAATTTTAAATCTTGCACTAATCTCTCTTGATGTTTATTAACACAATATTGACATCCTTTTTTAATGACAACAAAAAATCGTAGGTATAAATGACATTTACCTATGATTTTTGTCTATCACTAAAATATTTTGTTGGTATAACTAATTTTAAGGAAAATTAATGCATACTTTAAAATAAGAGGGGGTGTCAGTATTATTTTAACAGGACTCAACGGAAGTCAGTATGATTATCTCTAAATTTTATTGAATTTGATCCTCTTCTTTTCTTTTCTCTTCATTTCTCTCCTTCTATATCTCTTTTAATTTTATTTTCTCTCTCTTCATTATAAAATTATTTTTATTTTACAAAAAGTGAGATTAAGAGAGAGATAGAAAAGAAATGAAAAAGTAAATGAGAGGAGAGGCAAAATAAAATTGTATAGGTTTTGATTTTTGAGTTTTAGTTTTTGAAAATTAAACAAAAGAAAAATAAATAATAAATAATTCACTTTACATGATAAATTTGTTTAATTTTAAAAGTTTACAAAAGTAAAATTATTAAACATGTTTTTTTTTCATCTAAAACTGATTTATGAAATAAGTTTTAAAAATTAAAACTCATTAAACAAACCCTTGATTTTTAGTTTTAAAAATTATTATGTAAAATTATTTTGAAATTATATTTATCAGGGGACAAATACTGGAAGATTTATGGGATAAATTGTCTAACTTGTTAAATCAGACTTCACACAATATAACAACAACGCAAAATTAAAGACAACACAATAAAGAACACAAAATGTTTATTAATCCATTTCACTTCAAACAAGAGCACTCTATCTAAGAAAGAAATTCACTCTTTAATAGAATTGTTACAAAGTGTCTTAGATGAACAAGTCTCTTGTTGAATGTCCATCTTTCTAATTCTACCCTCAGTGTTTTTTTATTTGGGCATCCACTTAAATATGAAAAACTCCTTCTCATTTTCTCTCGATCACTAGCCCCAAATGACCAACAACAATAATCAAAGTGATTAATGTTAGAACTCAACTAAACAAACATATTACTATATCTTATGAATTAATCAATAGCGTGGTGAATAATTAACATAAACAAAAGACTTGGCATAAACACAAAATAACACAAAAGCTCGTGATCTTCAACGCATGAAAAGAGTACAATATGTATCAATCAATTCTAGGTATTTCTCCTTTTTTATATTTGATTTGATTTCGTCCAAAAATAATGGAGATTCAGTTGGAATTTGTTTTTCCAAAAGAGTTTCATTAAAAAGATTTGATTTATTTTAAATCTCTATAATTTAAATTTAACCTAATTAAATAATCAATCAAGTTAGATTGTTAAAAGATAACAACAACCCTTATTACAGAAATAACAAAAAAATGTGTTCCAAGTAATTAAAAAACATGCCCACACATCAGCACCCTTGTCCTACAGACAAGGGACAAATGATGCACACATTCTTGGACATTTGTTTTCACACGTCCACTTCTTTACAACAAACAGTTTCTACATACCATGTTGTTTTATATAATACAGTCAATTCAAAACGAACAAATTTTAAAAAATAATTTTAAAGAAAAAAACATGTTTCATAATGTTACTTTTATAAAAATTATTTTAAAATTATATAATATTATAAATTTATCATTAATGAAAAGTGTATTTTTTTTCTTTTTGATTTCTAAAAGTTAAAATAAAAAAATATTCTATAAAATATATTCTAACTTATTATCTTTTAAAATTCTTAAATAGAAAATAATTTTCAAAAATAATTTTGTAAAATTGGACTATCAATTTTTTTATTTTTTTTTTACATTTAAAAAATTACAAAACCAAATCAAAAAAGACTATTGATGCTTGTTTGATTTAGTTCTCCAAAAACAATTTTGATTTTTTTTTTAATTAAAAATAAATATGTTTTAAACATGATTCTTTTGAAAAGTGTTTCTAAAAATTATTTCCAATTTTTAGGTTTCTAAAACTAAAAATATAAAGTTGTTATTTGTTTTTTAATTTTTGTTGTGAATATAAATTGAAAATTAGAAACATTAGTTTAAAATGACATTTGTATAATGACCTAATACTTTAATTAATGTATAGTATAATCGGAGTTGATCCGTAAGTGAGAATTTAGAGCTTGCTGCAATAGTTTTGAGTTTCTGATGCGTTGGAGAAGGTGTTAATTAACTTGTAAGTTTAAAACTAAAACACTCAAGTCAGTATGAGAATGAAGATCGGTGTGTGAAGGAGAAAGAATATTAATACCTGAGAAATGACACACTTTCATCTTTAATTAAAGAAACAGTTGACAACTGAATGCATGGGCCAAGGCATGGAATGCAGCCAGTCGTCAGATTTAATTTGGGCGGTTAGTAGGATACTCGTGCAAGGGATTGCCTAATCAGTGGGAAAAGTCTACATGCTCTGCCCTTATGTTAAATGATGGTGACTTATCAAGAGGGGGTGAATAGATCACCAAGACAAAATACCAATTAAAATTAGAGTTTTTTTAAAAAGTTAATTGAAAAGAGTGCAAGCGAAAGGTTTTAATATAAATCGATAAAATTCATTTATACAAACCTAGTTATTGAAAGTCAGATTGCAATTTAACCTTATGAAATGATAACACAATAATATGAATTTATACACTTGAAGCAAGCAACACAATATTATTCATTTATCGCAGGCTACTAGCAATTTTGGTTAAGGTTAAAGAAAGTCTGAACTCTCAACGATTTTGGATGTTTAAAGAATGTAATGCTCAACTAGATATCATGACATTGTTTTGTTGAAAGCATGGTCCAAGAGCCCCAAGGGTGATAGTGTGCATAGCATGATAAGTACTTTAAATGGTTTTTGGTCTATCATCTTGCTACAGACATTTGTTGACACTTCCAAGGTTGTGTGTTTAATAAACTCTAGAAGGTGTGTTTATCCTGACGTAAGAAGCAAGTAACTTTGAAGGGCAGGTTTGGAATTGCAATACTGAAGAAGGATTGTAGGCTTGAGTGGACAGTATGGCTACATCTAGTGTCACATGAAAAATGGTTTTCAATGGTATGAAGAATGCCCCTCATGATGTTGAAACATCTCTGAAGTCAAGGCTTGGAAATAGAGAATTTGAACAAATCCATGTGTCTCTCCTGAAATGACTGGTGCATCATTAATAAGTATGACTTTATCTTTCTTGAAAAAACACACAATGATTGGTCTTGATGGTACAAATAAGGCATCGTTACAAACCATAGTAAATTTCCTTGTGAATAAATCTCCCTTACTTGTTCTTTCCTCTCAAGTTTTTTTTTGTCTCTCTCGTCTATTTTTTTGTTCCCTTTCAGTTTTGGTTTGGAGTCTTGCATTGAGTTTTTGTCCATTTTTGGCTAAAAAAGGGAGAGTTATGTCATTAAGTAGTATTGTTGAGTTCGGTTATGTTGAGTCTTGTTAGGGTCTATTAGGGTTACTTCTCCTTGCATGCAACAATTAAAGAGGAGTATGACCATCTACCATAAGGGTTTTCTGCTCCTTCGTCTGTCGGTTCTTATGTTGCGGGTATATAGAAGATGTCATACCAAATGTTCTAACATTTTTTCTGATGTGTTCTTTTTGTTCTTATGTCACATGTTCTTCTAATATGTGTTTCTTCTATCACATGGTCTTCTAACTTGGATTAGTCAAGTTATATTTATTTATTTTTTGGTTTCTTGAGGCTTTAGGAAAATTCTCTTGGAGCTTTGTGACAAGAATTGGTTCTTTGGTTTAGGGGGAGTAACTTGGGTATTCTTGGAAATGCAGGTTATCTTCTTCATCGTGTACATCTCTCTCTCTCTCTCTCTCTCTCTCTCTCTCTCTCTCCTGGGCTATTTGTGAAAAAGATGTTTTAGCCAAAATTTTCCAAAAGGAGGAGAATGTTAGCTCCATCTTTTTAAGGGTTGGTATAAATTTTGCTAAAACATGGTGTGGTTAAAATGTCAAACTATGTGTGTGTGTGTGTGTGTGTGTGTGTGTGTGTGATTGATTTTAAAACCTGAGATGTTTTGTGTACTAAGTTGTTTTAACCAAAATAATTCAACGGAGGAGATTGTTAATTATCTATTTTTGTGATTGACATTATGTTTGGTATAACTAATTTAGTAGAAAGATATTGAACAAGATGTTTCAACTGACAATTTCAACATGTCGGATGTGATGTCCTAACCATAAGAGTATGACATCTGGTCTGTCATATTTTGGATATATGTGATTTAAATTACTTAATATTATGGGAATATTAAGTAATCCTATGTGGTGTCTAAGATGGAGAAATCACATATATTAAATTAAGATGTTCTATTAACTGAAGAAACAAGTTGAATAAATATGTCCAATGCAGACTCATTCGACATCGTGACTGCGATCACCTGGACAATTGGATTTGTTTTGTTTGTTACAGATGCACAATATTTTGGGAATATTATGTTATCTTATGTGCCACTCTATTTAAGGAATAAGATACTCAAGGTGGATTCGAGGAGTATTATTAGTTTCTAATTATGGATATAATTTAGGAAACATATGACTGAAGTCCTATTTTTATGCAGAAGATTTTGCAGATATTTAGCAGCCAGACTGTTGCATTTTTGAAGCCCAAAATCCAGTCAAAAATATTGTTTTATATAGAATATTTCAAACATAATTCTAGTGTAAAAATATTGTATATTTTATTGAGCCTTTAGGGTTTGTGTTCCATTGTTAATTGTGACTCACTCTTGTATTGCTTGATATTTGAGTTGGATTGTTAGTTGACTTGTAAGTATTGTCAATCAATCTTAAGCTTCTAATTATAGGGTGATTGTGTGTTCTTTAAGTTTTTCTTCAATTCTTTTGAATTGTGTAATTGTCACTATTTATGAGTGAAGGGAAGTTAGAGGGGTCTCATATTAGGAGTTCTTAGGTAGAAGTATAGCACGGGTAGTAACTAAGTCATAAGTTGTAAACGAGGGAATTTAACTTTGAATTGATACTACTTAGTGGATTTCCTTCCTGGCTTGGTAGCCTCTAGATGTAGGTGATGTTGCACCGAACTGGGGAAACAATTCTATATGTTCCTTTACTTTCAGTATTGTTACAATTGTGTTTTGTATTGTTCATTGTGTTTCAATCATATATCAGTCTCTCAACATCTCATAAGACATATGATATCTGCATACCAAAATTTCAATTGGTATCAAATCAGGCATCATGCTCTATATCTGGGTGAGATTCAAGGAACATACTTTCTAGTGTAATGGAAAAGGATGGTAAACTTACTGATGTAGTGAAGGAAGAAGAAGAATGGGGTTATTTGAAGAAGAATTATTTTGAGGTGATGACGAGTGAGGTCAGTGGTAACACTCCTAAAACAAGTGACAGATTTAAGGAATGTATGAGGTTATTTAATACGGGAAAGAGGTGGAAGACCACCTGAAGATGATCAAGATTGTTTTGTTCTCAATGTTATAGTATGCTTCTGCTGCTATTGGTGATAGTGGATTAGGATGTAAAGAGATTTCAGACATGATGTCCTGACATATCTGACTGACTGAGATGTTTTATTCCACTGCTCTTATCTTTGATATTTTAGTGTGTGAACTTGGGTAATTCATATTAGTGTAATTTTCTTGATCTTCTTGGGTCTTGGGGTTTCTTTCCTATTGAGAGAAATTTGTTTTCACATCCATTTGCTCAAACTCTAAATTAAGAGTAACAGCTAAACTCAACACAATTCTGATTGATGACATCTTTACAACAGGTGATAAAATCTAATTAAAATCAACACCCTTTCTTTGACGGAAACCTTTCACCACTAATCTAGCTTTATATCTTGGAGACTTAGAATTTCTCTCATGTTTAACTCTATAAATCCACCTATTTCCCAAGGCCCTTTTACCTTTAGGCAACTTCACACTACACCATAAAAGACCTACGAAGGCGCTTTTTGCCTTTAAAAGCGTTGTCGTAGGTGGCGCTGCTATAGGTTTTAGCAGCGTTTTTTGTTTAGGCAAAAGCGCTGTCTAAAGTAGGCCTAAGGCAACATTTTTTCTATAAATCGCTTTCTAAAGTAGGCATTTAGCAGCGTTTTTTCTGAAAAAACGTTTTCTTATGCCTACTTTAGAATGCCTTTTTATGCTTTCTGTAAGCATCTTTAGGCAGCATTTTTTCAAGGAAAAACGCTTCTAAAGGTCTACTTTAGAAAGCGCTTTTCCTTGAAAAGCGCTGCCTAAGGTATACATAAGACAGCGCTTTTGAAAGCGATGTTTAATGTACACCATAAAAAGCAGTTTTTTCTAGAAAAACGCTTTCTAAAGTATACATTAGGCAACGCTTTCAAAAGCGCTGTCTAATGTATACCTTAGGCAGTGCTTTTCCAGGAAAAGCGCTTTCTAAAGTGTCTATAGGCAGTATTTTTGGGTCTATATTTTGGTTTAAACCTGGAATAATAACACGGTCAATAATAACTTGTAAACTTGGAATATTCAATTGTAATCCCGTAAACCTATAATATACAATTATAATCCATTGTAATCCAAAATATATGCCATTATAATACCAAAATATATGCAAAAAAAGGCATTATAATACCATTACATTATATACCATTGTAATCCAAAATATATGCACACCAGTATAATTCAATTCAAATATTTTTAACAGAACCAAATCAGCCTTAACAATAACAAATTCATCCCTAACAATAACTAAATCAACCCTATCAAAATAAACCCTAAAAAAATCAGCCCTAACAACAACTAAATCATCCCTAATTAATAAAATCATTTCAAAATCGCCAAATTTCGACGAGCGGGTGGTCCTGGTCCTGCAAGGTATGAACATAATAACACGGTCAATAATGTATTCACACAATAATGTATTAATAACATTTTTCACACAATAATGTATTCATACCTTATATGATTCTTTGCTCAATAAGATATTGACACAATTCCTCTTTGATTTCTTCCAACTGAAATTTCGTGTAATATGCACACTTGTATTCATCGAAGTACTACATAACAAAACATAATATGCATGATTTAGTTAAAAGTAATAAATTATATGAAATATCCGATAAATAATAAAAAAAATCCTAATTTATAAATTCATACCGTGATTGGAATCTCTATTCGATTCATTTGAAGGATTTCTTTGATAAACTTCAAAACGAAGTATCTGCAATCTATAATGTTTCGTTGTTGAGCACACTACATTGAAAAACAAATAAGAATGTATAGTTGTCTTGTTTTATCAAGTATCATCACTATTATAAGCAAAATTGTAAAAATTAATGCATCACTATTATAAGCAAAATTGTGAAAATTAATGTATCTGCACTTTGATCCATGTAATGTTGTTGGATTTAGACCGTTGTACTCGAGCTTCTCTTTGACTTCGAAAAACTTGTATTGATCTAACAAAATAAAACATATATTTAGAACAATATCACAAAAATAATTAAATATATAAATATACATGAATATTAGAACAATATCACTTATGTATCAATCATTAACTTCATTTTCGGATAATTAGTCCAATCACCATCTACCGAATTCAAATAATAGACCACTTCTTTTATAGGACCCATAGCAACCAACAACCAATGACGTCTATAAATTAAAACAAAAGTTTATATGGAAATTTTCTACGCAAAAGAAACAAAGATTAGAATAAGAAAACGCAAAGTATACACGGAATGGATCCGGAGCAAGAAAACGCAATATATTCACGCAATTTCAGACAAATTCACCAGTACCAGTAATTTGAGGAAGAAATTTACCTCGAATTTACTGAACTCAAGAAAACGCAGAGAATGAGCGTTGTATGTCGAACTAGGTCGGGAAACGCTGCTAATTCAAAGGAAAGAAAACTTCTATTATAAAAAAATTCATACAATAAAAATCGACTCAACCACTAATTATAGTTCATTCACAAGTAGAGAAGTAAGGAACTAATTTAAGTGGAAACGATCCATCATAGCAGTTCATTTAAAGCATAACTAATTACAATGGCGAGAGAGAACAACTGATTACCTGTAGAGAAATAAGCAACTTCTAGACCCACACAGTGTTAGAATCTTGTAAACGATCAGACTTTCACACTTCACAAGTAACCCTATATATAGAAAATTCAATACGTTAGTTTGGGAGAGACATTCTTCTAATCTCGTTGGCATGCACCCATACTTACTTACATCATTATGAAACTTTGGTTTTATTTTTCAACAACAAGTCAACAAGATCATGACATAATAAAGTTATACCAAATTCTAAATTCATTTTCAAATAAACAAACAACTTAAGATTATACCATATATTACTACATAACTTGAGGAATAGAAGTGTTGTTATTACTATATTACTTGATGAATATATGTATTATTGTTACTATATTAAAGTAAAACCATGGACAAGGGAAACCGGGCAGCCACCATTCAACCAAATATACACAAAATAAACAAACAAACAGCTGAAGATTATACCATATATTACTACATAACTTGAGGAATAGAAGTGTTGTTGTTACTATATTACTTGAGGAATATATGTATTATTGTTACTATGTTAAAGTAAAACCATGGATAAGGGAAATTTGACAACCACCATTCAACCAAATATACACAAAATAAACATGACTTTTCTTTCTCAAATTTACACAAAAACAACATGCTGCCCCATAAGTTCCTCGGTTAGATTTGCACGCAAATAAACACGACATTATCGTCGCCTTCATCGAAACTATACAAATATTGACTATCACAACCAACTTCAACGTTGTTCGAATTCAAGAAAATTTAACTTTTTCTATTAAAATCACATGAAAGAAAGGAAAGACGTATTGTATCCCTAGTTTCTCGGTTATAACCTATGCGAATAAATGTGACATAGACATTAAAACATTATTGAAACTAAATACGAAAATCTAATACCATCATTAAAACTTCCATACAATTTAAAAGAACATACGATCCAGAGTCTAATCACAAGTTTCCCTTACATCCCAGTTTCGATCAATAGATAGCAACATCAAATCCGTTTCTCATCAGAATTTTATCATAATAAAGCAATCAACAAAACTGCAGTATTAAACTTAAACCCAAGAAGCAGCAATTATATGCAAACATTATTGCAAACAACAACAAATTATAACTTGAATATACATCAACCCTAAACCCAAGAACAATGGAAGTGAAAATTAAAAAATGAATAAAATTACCAGGAATGGTGGGAGTACAACGACGGTGAGGAGAAGAACCAGGAACAATGCGGCGAAGGGAGTACGAACCAGGAACAGAGCGGCGGAGGGATTAAGAACGGAGGGAGTACAAGAAGAGGGAGGAGGAGGACGGAGGCAGTACGAACGGAGGGAGGAGGAGGACGGTTTGAGGAGGAGGAGAAGAGCTGAATCGCGTGTTTGTTAGAGAAGAACAGTGAATAACGTGTTTTGTTAGTTTAGGGATTTAACAATTTTAATTATAAAATTAGCTACGAAAACACTTTTGAAAAGCGCCTTCATAGCTCCCAATTTACCAGCGCTTTTTCCCTAAAAAGCGCTCTCATTTCATATGCATATAACAACGCTTTTAAAAGCGCTTTCGAAAGGTCAACTTTAGCAGCTCTTTTAAAAAACGCTTTCTAAGGTTAACCTTTAGCAACACTTATTAAAAAGCGTTTTCTAAGGTGGGGTCATTGTAAGGCCTTTAGCAACGCTTTTAAAAAACGCTTTCTTAAGGTACCTTTTAGAAGCGCTTTTTTTAAGTGAATTTTTTTACAAGCTATAACAGCGTTTTTTTTTTTATAAAAGCGCTGTCTATGTAGTGTTGTCAAAATTGATTTTTGGCGTAGTGTCACTAAATCATAAGTGATTATCATGCAATGATTTCATCTTATCATGCATTGCATTCAACCACTTCTGATTTTCATCACTTTCCATAGCCTCTTGAAAACACTCAAGTTTACCCTCATCAGTCAAGGTCCCATACTCATCAGAATTATACCTTGCAGAAGATTGTGTTTTCTTGATATAACTCATAAGTCGAACTTGAGATGACTCTGGAGTTTCACCAAATTTATCATCTTGTGGCATATCGCACTCCCCTTCATCATCTTTAGTTGGAATATTTACCTTCTCCAAGTTATTGATCATTAACATAATCATATGACTCACCATTTTGATCACCACCACCTATAGCATCTAGATTATGATTGGGTAACCAAACATAATCAACATTAGACAAATTGATATCTTTCTTGGGTGTAGTCTTCTCTACCTTATTAATGTCTTAAATATTTGGTCTTCCATGAATAATACATTGCAGATTGAATAAGCTTCCTCCCTACAGGATCACACAACATGTAACTAAATTGATCTTTCCCATAGCCAGTGAATATACATTGTTTTGATTTTGCATCCAACTTGGACATTTCATCCTTTGAAATATTCACAAAAGCCTTACAACCAAAAACTCTCAAGTGATCGTACTTGATATTATTTCCAAACTAAATTTTGTTTGGAATTTCACTATTCAAAGCAACAGTAGGAGTGAGATTAAGAACATGCACCTCCGTGTAAAGTTCCTCACCTCAATATTATTTGGCAACTTAGCTTCATAGAGCATACACCTTACTCTCTCAATTAGTGTTCGATCTATCCACTTCTACTAAACAATTCAATTGAGGAGTTTCATGAGGAGTATTTTCATGTGCAGTATTGTGATGCTTGCATTATGCATCAAATGGTCCATAATACTCACCACCATTATCATAACAAACACATTTCAATTTCTCACTTGTTTTCCTCTATACTAAAGCATAGAATTCTTTGAACTTTTCCAACACTTGGTATTTTGTCTTCAAGGCATTAACACATAGTTTCCTGGAACAATAATCAATAAAGGTAACAAAATAAAGTGCACCACTAAAATATTTTACCTTTAATGAACCACAAACATTAGAAAGTATCAATTGAAGCAACTCTCACTTCCTTGAGGGAGGATGTCTCTTGAAAGATAATTTAGTCTGTTTACCATCTCTGCAATGAGAATATTTCTCCAAATATGCATTCTTTAACCCATGAAGAATATCCTTTTTGGCCAAAAAATTCAACCCCTTTTCACTATTATGACTAAGTCTTCGGTGCCACAAAGATGCTCCATGTTGATATCATTCACACTGTCCCTAGAAATCAAATTTTTTGTCCAATACAATTTGGAAAACTTCTCCCCTCTAGCCATAACCAAGTTACCTTTGTTGAGTTTCCACTTTCCAGAACTGAAGTGATTGTCATAACCACAATCATCAAGCATATGCGCAAAGATCAAATTAAAGCGAACATCTAGAGCATGTTTGACACCTCTAAGCAACAATTGCATTCCCATGTTGGTTTACAAGAAAACATCACCAACACCAATTACCTTAGGTACATCATCATTACCCATCTTCAATACCAAAGTCACCAGAAGTATAAGATGTGAAGAAATCCTTCCTTGTTATAAATGTAGCACCATTATCAACTATCCACATGCTCTCGTCAGATATGATATTAACAGACTCATGGTCACGTATAATAACATGATCATTACAAGTATTAGTAGTAACAATATCGTCATCATGATCATAATGATCTCTTTGTTTAGACTTACCTTTCTTACATGTTATCCTTTTTTCACTAATAACAATACTTTTGTATGTGTCTAGTTTTATGACAATAATGACACTCTAGATTCTTGCATCATGGCTAGGACTTGCTTATGTTATTCTCTCTACTATCCTTCAGTTCCTTTTGCTGACTTCTCCCCTATTTCCAGTGACAAGTGCATAAAATTGAGATTAATAACCTTGTGTCTTCCTTCTCGTCTCCTTATTAATAATACCACCCTTAGTCGTTTACAAAGAAACAACACCTCTAAGAGAAGAACTTGTAATAGAAACTTAAAACATATCCCAAGACTCTGGTAAAGATGACAATAGAAATAATGCTAAAATTTCATCTACAAATTTGATATATTAATCCTCAAGTGATCTGAAATAGAATTCCCATTGTTATACTTCAAACTTATGAAGCTATTTAATAAAAACAATTTATTATTCCCTAATTTAGAGACATACAAGAAATTTATCTTCTCCCACAAATTTTTTTGCATGTGTCTCATTAGCAATATGATTATAAACATTATTTCTACATATTGCCAAATAAAACCACATACTTTTTTATGTCCAAAATCTCATTCTTCATCAGACACATAATTCAGCGTTGCAGGATTAAAAACCGATAATTGAAATTTCTTCACAAATAGTAATCCTTTCATCTTTCCCTTCCATAAATAGTAAATAGAACCATTCAACAATACCGTTTTCAATTTTGTATTTGACTCCATCATTCAAACAAGTAAAATAGCCCTTAACCAAGAGTTTTGATACTACTTTGATGGGAAATTAAGACAAAATAACATAATAATACGCAGAGGATATAAAATTCCCCATACTTGTAGGAACCTTGAGGATCAACAACAAATATAAGACGGAAAACTGAACAAATAAAGGCACAAAAGAACATTGATATTTTTAACGTGGAAAATCCCTCAATATGAGAGTAAAAAGCATGAGTCGTCCAGAACAAATACATAGCTCCACTATAATTAATTGAGGTTACAAGAGAGTCTTTAAGTGGTTCAGAAAATAATGATAACAAAGCAAACTAGCTTACAAAAAAGAATCAAAAGTTGAAAAATTATCCAAATCTGCAGCTTTAGTGTGGAGTAATTATCTCTCAACTCAAGTTTCATTTTAAATATCCCAACGGTAAAAAATTTAGATATAGGTGTTGCAAACATTCCCACCGGATTTTAGATTGATCTAATGGCTAACGAATTAGGAATTGTTGATTTAGTGAGACTAGTGCAGAAACACGGGAATGAGTTTCTCTCTTTTAAATCCTTATTTTCTCTCTATTTCTCTTTATCATAAATTTACACTCTCCAATTAAATAAGTGATACAAATAGGCTATATATATTTGGATCTTTTTCCATATAAGAAGTGAGGCAAAGTCCAACAGAAACATCTACTAGATTTCTTTTCAACAACATTTCTAATTTCAGTGTTTTATCTTCTGAAAAATGTTAGTTTAAATTACATGGATGCTCTTGGGCTTGTTTGGTACTGTTCTTTTTCTCTACCTCTCTTATCTCTCTCTGTTAAGGTTGTATAGTATTTTTGAATTTTTATTTTGTCTTTCTATCGATACTATCCTCTTTCTACCTCTCTTATTCTACCTCTGTTAGATTTATTTAGTATTGTTGAATGCATTTATTTTCTAATTTATATTGTTGAAATTTGAATGTTATTGTTTGTGACAAATCTATGGTTGGTTAGCAAATCTAGAATTTTGTAAATTGGTGATTGAATAAATTTCCTACATATAATTTTGTGATGTGTTGAGGTTGTACCCTTGTACAATAATGGAGAGAAGTGGATATTCATGGGATTAAACTATTGTGAACTCTTCATCTTGTTGTAATAAAATATTATGAACTCTCTCATTTGCTACCTTATTGTACTTTTAAATTTCTATTTACTATGAAACATTTTTATAGGATTTTTAGCAATAAATATTTATTGCTTATGATAGAAAATGGAAGAGATAATAGCAAAATCCATTTAAACTTTGTCTTCAATCATTCTAATTGTAGTTTTATATTATAATATGAATATATTATTTCCAAGTATATTGTTGCGGTGGTATAGTGGCAAGCAAAGAGTTGGTATTATTTTTACCGGGTGATATATACCGGTTAGGTTATATCGTATCGTGTCCACAGAGATTGGTTATTGATTCGTCGTTCGACAATTCTATCATTAATGAGTTTGAGATTAAAAGAAATGAAAATAAAAGACAAAATGTAAATGAACAAAAAGTATAAAGGATAGACAGCTTATCCGGAACGAATGTAAACTACCCGTCACAGACTTAAATCTACCACCCATGTTATACTCGGCCTACGATATTCGTTTGTGTCATCACATACCTCTCACAATCTAAGCTATTTCTAACCCAAATTGAGAATCCTCCTAAATCATCTCAATATCCATTCCTGGCATACCTCGACAACAAAGAAGTCAATTGCGTCACCTTCATACCCATTCCTAGCATACTTCACCGACGCAGAGGCATTAAGTTCGGATACTCTATAGTGAATGTTAGCTCTAAACCTATCTCTAGCATTCAGAAACTAACAGATAATCATCCTAGGTAAGAATCTAAGCAATCTATCCCTAGCAAAGCTCAAATCCCTAACATAAAGTAAAAACCTAAGACAATCACCAACACAAATTAGTAAAGGAAGCTTTATATAACGCCAAGGGCGACAAATATACATGAGTTAGAGTAGATATACATACAAAACCCAACAAAAGAGATTACAAAGAGAAGAGAAGAAGAGGAACCAAACATTTCTTGGTTTGTCAACACCAATCGACGAGGGATTCGACTCCGGATCATCCAAATGCAAGCTCCAATGTTGTTTTCCAAGCAAATCTATCAAAAATATGAAGGTGATGATGTTGGGACTCAAAAATACCCAACCCATAACCTAAAAATGTGTTTTTAGCCCCTTTTAAAGAATTGATGTGAGGCGCGCTAAGCGTCCTATTTTCAACATTTTATTTTTGCCGTATCTTGAGAACCGTAACTCGGAATTGAGCCCGGTTTGAAGCGTTGGAAAGCTTATTCAATGCTCTATCCAAACATGAAGAAATATTAACCAAATTGATGATTTTTATTGTGTTGAATTTGAGCTTTATTCGATGACGTATTGTGCAAAATCGTACTCTTGAAGCTTAGCCTTTGGCCTTTATTACTCAATGCTCCAATTATGAATGAATACCTATAAAAGAGATGAAAAACTATCAAATGATACAATATTTACACTAAAACTCAATTATTCTATTATGTACACATTTATACTAAAAGCGGGGATTTATTCGAAGAATATCAACAAAAGAACGGATAAGTGCCACAAAATGTATATACAAAATAACTACATTTTGGCACTTATCATTAACCTAATAAACCTATTGTAGAGCATTCATTGGAATCTAAATGGATAAGTAGATAAAGAACTCCTCTCATATTCAATGGTGTAGTTGTAGGTTGAAACATTGTTACTTGTTTTGTGAGATAACATTAATATTTTTTAGTCAAAGGTATATAGAGTATTCTTGCATCTTGCATGGGCCATTGCTCGGGCTCTGGCCCAACTTTTTTTTGTCAATAATAAAAGATAGTAAAATTTAAAAGGAAAATAAAAAATAAAAAAAGAAAGGGAAAACAATTGAAAGGGCAGCAACGCCAGCCAAATAGCCGATGACACACCCACTACTAGCATAGTAGCCAGCAGCACCACACAAACCCTGAAACTTTTGTCGTCGACTACATCGCTCCTTTTCCGCCCACCACGCTCTCCCTTTATTTCGGTTAGTAATTATTCTATTTAAATTGTTTGTGGTTTTATATTTTATTTATGTTATTGTTGATTTGATGAAAAAAATGGTGAAGGAAAGATGTTGTTTGATTTGAAGAAGTGAAGAACAAAATAGAGGAATGGAAGAACAAAGGAGAGAGATGTTGTTTTGATTGTTGTTTCTTCTTTTTCCTTTGTTTTTTGTTTTGTCTGCTTTGTTTTTTGTTTTTAATTGATAACTTCCACTTGTCATGCTCTTTGAATTAAAATCTTGTTTGCCATTTCCAGAGTTATTTTTATAATTGATGATAATTAAGGTATCAACAAAATAATTATAAAACTTATAACAATATAATAGAATAATATGCTTTCTTGAGAATAATGTCTACAGTATAAGTATGTTAATTGTTAGCTTATTAGTATTGGAGTAATAGAGGCAAGGCAAGACAATATTGAATATTAAATAATATTACTACCATGCTCCTACTATTTGTAAATCATAAGAACTTACTCTTATTTTGTGAAATTACTCTTATTTAAATTTGGATTCTTATGATTTTTAATTGTTAACTGTTAATTGGGTATTAACTTAAGGTCATTTAAATTCAATGATGAGGAGATTTTTGGTTGGTATAGCAAGTATTGAAAATATGAATATTGTGCAATCGGAAGCCAAACTAGAACCACCGTCTAATGTGATTAATGAGTTTAACCTAAATGGGATTGTGTGTGATCTAGATCGTGGGAAACAAATTAATGAGTATGCTCCATATATTCAAGACCAAGTGAGGATGACATATATATTGAAGGGTCCAATGCAACCAAATGTTTCAAGCTTTCCTCGTACTCCATTTCGAAGTGTTAAAAGAGTATTGAGTAAATCATGATATAAGAATTGTACATGGTTAGAATACAATGAGATCAAGGATGCATATTATTGTTTTTATTGATTTCTCTTTAAGCAACCCCGGAGGGTCGGACACTTTGGTTTTGAAGTCTTCACTAAAAGCAGATATAGAGATTGTAAGCATGCGTCTCAAAGCTTGAAAGATCATGTTGGTAGTCATAATAGTTTGCACAAATCATGTGTCAAGCACTACGATGATTATAATAATCAAAGACAAAGTGTGACAAGTAAGTTTGCTAAAGCAACCAAGGAATCAGAAGAATTGTATAAGATTCGTTTGACTTGTTTTGTAGATTTTTCAAGATATCTCATGGCACAAGGCATGGTTTTCCGTGGTCATGTTGAGTCCTCTACTTCTCTAAATAAGGGAAATTTTAGAGAGATGGTAGATTTAGTAAAATCTCATAATGAATAAGTGAGGGATGCTTTTGACCGTGGTGAAAAAAATTACACAATGACTTCCGGTAACATTCAAAAGGAGCTTCCAATATGTTGTGCACATGAAGTTACCAAGGTGATTATAGAAGAGCTTGGTGATAGAAAATTATATGTGCTTATTGATGATTCATGTGATATATTCGTCAAAGAGAAAATGCAGGTGATGTTGATGTTATTAGTTAGTTGTATTTTTCAATTTTCATTACCTATTATTCTCTATGCTGCCAAGTAAACTTGTTTAATTTGTTTTAGGTTTTTGAACGACAAAGGGAATATTGTGGAACGATTCATTTCTCTACATCATGTAAAAAGATACTACATCTGAGTCATTAAAGGATGCTCTTTATGGCATTCTTGATAAGTACATATTATGTATTTCAAGGATACAATGACAATGATATGATGGAGCTTCAAATATGAGAGGTGATTTTAATGGTTTACTTAGAAAGATTCTAGACAAAACCCCTTATTCTTTATATGTTCATTGATATGCTCACCGTTTACAATTGGTTGTAGTGTATATTGCTAGTAATTGTTCCTCTATTCATGATTTCTTTGAGTACATCTCCTTGACCGTGACTTCAACAAGTGCATCTTGTAAAAGGAGGCGGTCTTTGACGGTGGCACAACCCCAAGATATTTTAAATAAACTTGAGATTGGTGAGATATCTAGAGGAATGAGCTTGCACCAATCATATAGTCTCCCTAGAGCCGAGGATACTAGATGGGGTTTACATCATACTACATTGCTTAATTTGGATCAAATGTGGTCCTCCGTGTTAAAAGAGCTTAGTATGGTTGATGAAGATAGACGCGGGCCTTCTCAAGCAGCGAGTTTGATAGAAAAAACATAGAGCTTTAAATTTGCTTTTATTTTTAAGTTAATGTTAAAGTTGTTTGGTATCAAAAACGAGCTTGCAAATGTCATGCAAAGAAAAGATCTTAATATTGTGATTGCAATGGAATTAGTTTATGACATCAAAGCTCGGTTGGCCACAATGAGAGAGAGTGGTTAGGATAATTTATTTGCTAATGTTCAAGAGTTTTGTGTTGCTAAAGGTATTTCAATGCCAAATATGGATGACAAAATACCAGTTCGGGGTCGTTCAATGGTAGAAGGGAGGACTATTACTAATCTTCATCATTACCGTTTAAAGACTTTTTATGTTGTTATTGACAAAATATGTGTGGAGATGGATCACTGTTTTATTGAAGGAAGTAACATCATCCTTGATTGCTTCTCATGTCTTGATCCCAAGAAGTCTTTCTCCAAGTTTGATGTTGATAAGCTTGTCTGTCTTACTGATATTTATCATGCACACTTTTCTAATGATGATCGTGGAATAGTAAGAGATCAACTTAACACTTATGTTCTTCAAGCGAAAAGAAATATTTTATTTTCCACTTGTGAAGATGTTCAAAGTTTGGCTATGAAGATGGTTTAAACTGAGAAATTTTTGGTTTTTTCATTGATTTACAAATTCATTGAGTTAACCTTGATATTGTCGGTGTCGACAACATCTGTCGGAAGAGCTTTTTCAGCAATGAAGATTATCAAGTCTAAATTGCACAATAAGATCAACACTATATATATAGATTTTTGACGGTCCCTTATAATTGAGGTCCTTGTAATTTTCATCCATTATGAGTGTCATTCAAATCCTGTTTACATTTTACCAATACATTCTTATAATGTTCAAAGAATTCCAACTCTTGCTTTTCTAAGTTTATCGAGGATTGTTAACTCTTCTTTTTGTCTTCAGCTAATAAAATTTCAAATGTTGTAGGCATAAAAATGATAGATACACATATTTAGATCTATGTAAATGCAACGAATCGTTAAGGAGTCCAAAAAACAAACCATCAATTTTGAAAGAAAAATATATATACATTTTATAATATTTTTCATATTCATTTAAAACATCTTATAATATATCTTATATTAATTAAGAATATTATAAATATATTCTGAGAATTTTATATTAATTTAGGTGATCTCTAAATTAATATAAAATATGTTTATAATATTTTAACATTAACGAGCAAATCTATGAATCGAATCTATTGAATTTGATATTTTTAAATTATTCGGATTAGACTGTTTTTTGATTTTATGATTTCGGGGCAATTTCAAAATGAAAACATGTTTTATATTTTTACATCAGTAAAAAATTTTAAACCATACTTCCACGTAAATCATTCTGATTAGTCACTTTAGAAAATTTCATTTCAATGAATCGTTAAATCGCATCATCAAAAAATACTGATCATTCTAATTAAATATACTTCAACTTTCTTATTATGTATACATGTCTCTTATAATCATTTTTGCAAGCTTCATATTGAACTAATTAAACACCAATTTATTAAACACCAATTTATCTTATGTGGAGTTTAATGTCATAAGGTACTTAACATTTTTATAATTTGATAGGAGTTTATTTGTAATTTATTTTTGACTTAATGATATTTAAGGGCAATCTATTAATGTATTCAAAACATTAAATACACGCATTTCAAGATAATATTTCCACAAATAACTTTTTAACATGTGTCCTTAGGGCACATATTAACTTTTTCCATTAATAAATACTATAAAAAGATTGATGCTTAATTCTTCTTGGTATTTTCATTTGGGGTTATAAAGAAAATTGTGTTCATAATGGACAACATTTTTGGATATGAAGACTATAAAAAGATTGATGTTTAATCCTTCTTGGTATTTTCATTTGGGGTTATAAAGAAAATTGTGTTCATAATGGACAACATTTTTGGATATGAAGATATCTTGATTATTAATGTCAAAGAGAATCACTTCTTTGACACCTTGTTTGAATCCTAAAAAAATGCATTTCCTTTCTCTAAGATCAAGTTTGGTACTATGTGATTGTAGAGTTAAGGCATGTGATAAGGTGCCAAATACCTTCAAAGTTTGTATATCAGGTTCTTCTTTGAATAATATATAGTGAGGTGACTTGTTATTGAAGATAAGGCTAGAGACTATATTTAGGATATAGACAACATGAATGACTTTATATGACCAGAAAGATTAGCTTGAAAAATTAAAGCTCAAGCAATGTTAAGTATGTGTTGGTGCTTCCTTTCCACCCTTCATTTTGTTGAGGAGTTCAACACAACTGGTTTGATGGGAAATGTCTTTAGAAGCATATAATTGAGGCATAATAAACTCAAGGCCATTGTCACTTCTAATGGTTTTAAGGTTAAATCTATGGAGTATGACGATCATTTTGATAAAATTGATGACATTTTGTTTGGTGTCAGATTTAGTTTTCATGTGAGTGATCCAAGTATATCTGCTGAAATTATCTACAACAGTAAAAAATAAGAATGATCACAGTAAGATTTAACAACTATGGGGCCCTAAATATCAAAACGTACAATATCAAAAGGCCGTTGGATTTATTGAAACTTTATTGATAAGGATTTCTTTTATGTTTGGCATAATGTCAAACATCACTAGCTGCATTCTTATCAATAATAAAGAGAAAAATAGTATGAATGAATTGCATCATAGTGGGATATAAGTGTCCGAATCTAAAATGCCACAAAGAATTTTCAGGTAAGTTGTAGGTTGAAAAGTGATATGTTGCACGAGCATCCACATGCTTGTCTTTGAGGATTAAGTCATACAGTCCTTCAAAACTTTCAACTGAACCAATCATCTTCATTGCTATTGGATATTGAATAAAACAATGATCATGAGTAAAACTAACTTTATACTTGGATTGTTGATATAAATTTGAAACATAAATTAAGTTGATAGAGAAATCAGGTATATAAAGCATATTATGTATGGTAAATTCAGAAGTGAACATAATTGAACCTCATGTTTGGTAAGGGATCCATCACTAGCATATTCCATATGTTCCATGCGCAGAAGAATGGATCAAAATCATCTTTTAAAATTGGTATTGATCTGTTGATGAACTCGAGCTTCATTTTGCTACCAAGATCTTTACGCATAAATATCGCCCATGAATGGTAGTTGAAACCTTCAAAAATGGGTGTAACCTTAACATAAGAGGGTCCATCATTAGGATCAACATAGTAGGGACTAGTTAGATCCTCTTGAGGATCGAGACGAGGTGGCATGATGAAAGATAGAACAAGAAAAAGAAGAATCAGAAGATGGAAGAATATAGGTAGATCGATGAAGGCGTAGATACCATGTTAAGAACTTGGAAACTCCATGAAATGAGCTTAAAGCTTGTTAGAGAAGAAGAAAGACTCCATGGAAAGAGATTCGAAGAAACAAGATGAAAGTTGAAGCAAAAATCTGTTAACTTGGTTAAGGCATCAAGGCTGCATGGTACAAGTATATATAGTTGAAGAGTTAAGCTTCTAACTACAAATAACAGCCTCTAACAAATTCAACTAACTAAAATTTAACAAATTTTCAAAAATGAAAAGAAAAGCTAACAAATTTTTAAAACCTTTCCAAAACCAGTAAGTTATTGCACTAAGTTGAAACTAATTGATATTAAAGTTATCTTATACAAAATAAGCTTTAATATTTGAACATATTTCTCATTTTTTAAATAGTTGTGTCTAATTATTATAATTATACCTTAGATATAAGACGAGTTAACCAATTAGTCACGACCAATGCTTGTGTCATAACCCCACCTTTATTTACAAACTTTTAATGTATTAGGTTAGTTTATGACCAAAGAGTATTCTAAAGAATATTAATCCATAATATCACAATTAAATAAAACACTTATAGCTATTATATGTAGCATAAACTTACTTGAATACAAGTAAATTGTTAATAGCATAGATTAGTACAAAACAAATTATATAGCTCAAGCAGCTAAAAATAAATTCATCTTAAGACATATTAAAAGAATGTTAGCTACTCAAATTAGATTAATCATATCTAAAAAATTTAACAGAAAACTCGGTCTTTTCTCCTTCAAATCTTGTAGCCGCACTCTATATCATAAAATTTGGAACAATTGTAAATCTTTTATCTCTTCCTTTTATAAAGTAGACTTATAAGTAGATTTTTATTGAGTCGTATCACTATTTAAATAAATATCTCTAAGATTTCTCATTAAATACTTCATCGTGCGACAATTTCAAACAATAATGAGACAATTTACACATAACTGGACAATTTTTTCAGAAGTATTCATCGCACCACAATAAAAATAAATCGCCAGATAATTTACCTAGAATTCATCATTTTCATCTTCTTTATAATCTGTCTGTCTTTTTACATTTACCTCTCACTACCATAACATCTATAATATATAAACATCGTAGAATTGTATGATTAGAATAATTCAAAGTATAATATGACAAAATTTACCTCTTACCTCTCATTATGATGTAATATTCAAAATTTCAAGTAAGATACTCTAAAAATAAATAAGAAATACTATTGACAACGTGTCATCACTTTAAAAGCAAATGGTAAATATTTTAATCACAATATTGTAGAAAAAGACATGTTAGATGTTGGTGAACTTGGATTTTTCACAAGAGAGAAGGAAAAAAAACATATATTATAGTTAGAATATTGAGATAATTAAAGTTTATAAGAAAAATGATTGAATTGAAACTTTTAAAGAGGCATATATTGTTCTTTTTGTTAGTCTTTTTTTTATTTGAGGAAAGAAGAAACATCTTTCTTTTAATAGAAATATGCATATCAATATAAATTTTTAGTTGAAAAAAAAGAAAATTCATCAAATAAAACGAAATAAAATCATAAGCATTCATAGAACCAACAAAATAATATAAAAATTAAAAAAATCATCAAGTTATGAATGTAAATTTTTTCCAAAAGTCTCAAAATATATGTCATAGTGAATAGAGTGTTACAAAATTTATTATTGAAAAACATAACCAAATTTTTTCAGTTAAACTATTAATGCATAACATATAATATAACTAGAAAAACATTTGAAGCATGATTAACACATATTTAGTGACAATACTGTCACACATTACAATGGTAGACGTATTATGGTACATTAATTTTTAAAACGCACACACAACTAAGCATTTAAAAACATATTCTCATGAACCATATTCTAGTTCTTAAAAAAGAATTCAAAAACGAATTCTTCCACTACTAGTTTCATGCCTATAATTCATAATACCTCTATATAAAACTGCCCTATTAGGAGGCATAGTTTCCTCTAATTTATTCACACATCCAGATTTCAAAGCATTTTGTATGACCCAAACTTGTTCATCTTTCACCCTTTGAGCCCTTATATCATCCTTATTGTTATTATTACTCTTATTCTCCATTGGAACACCCTTCATATTTTTTGCAAACCTCACCCTTTTCTTTGCTTCATTATGTTTCTCATGACCTTGAGAAAACAAATAAACCACTATGTAATATAATGTTTATCAACTATGCAAGAAATTCATAATTTAAGAAAGAAAGAAAAAAAGTAGAATGAAAATTTTACCATTTAATTTTTTTTGGTTGTGTGGATATATGATACCTCCCATTTCAAACTCAAATTTCTTCATGAAATTAGATAGTATACGTTTATGAACTTGATGAGCCAATAAAACCATGCTTCCAGAAACTGCAAAAACAGCCATCATGCCTAATTTCATTGAACTCTCCATTTTATTATATATTTTTTTCAATTTGTTGAATTTTGGATTGTGTTATATGGATATATGAATGTAAAAATCATGTGACATGCTAGAAAAAAACATTGAAATGGGTAGGTAGGATTTGGGAGTATTAAGGAGAGGAAGAATCATTTTGCATATGCAAGAAAAAGATATGGTGAAAGGAGAATAAGAAGGAAAAGAGTTACGGGTATATAGTGATTTGTTTATAGTTGATACTTTATATAGGAAACAAATGGGCAATAATAACAACATAAGAATCTCTTTTGATTTCTTTTAGCATCTATTTTAAGTTTTAACTATGAAAAATCAAAAGTACTTTGTTGTCAAGAGAAGTAAAATCTTAAAATAGTGTTAACAAAATTGATTTTGTATATTTTGTTAATTTTGGACATGTTTTTTTTTATTGGGGGATTTATTTAAATTTTTCTATTTTGAATCTATCAATTCTAGCCATGAGTGTCTCTCAATATTCATCATTTGGAAATATTTGTTTTGGTAAATTGGGTATATTAAGAGAGTAAATCTTTACTATAATTTTCTTTCTACTAATATAGTTCTTTTTCAAACTAAGATATCTCTAGTATTTCAAGTCTAACAATAAAATGAGAATTTTTTTTTTGCAATAAATTTTTTTTAAAAAAAATACAAATAATCAACTTTTAAAAAATTTACGCAAATAACCAATTTTTAGGACTGAATAACACTTAGGCGCCATCTGAGATGGCTCCTGCATTAAAAAAAATGTATGTAGGCGCCGCCCCACTTGGCTCCTCCTCTTATAAAAGCAATCTCAGATGGCGCCTCCCTTATGTAGGTTACATGTAGGAGCCATTTCAGATGACTCCTACGTGTATTTGTATTTTTTATAAATACAAGACCCGTGTCTCCTTCATTCTTCACATTTTTTCAACTTCTCATCTCATATTCTCTCTTATTTTTCTATCATGACATCCTCATACATCCATACCAAAGATGGATACGTTGTTTTCTCGGTCTCCAAACCTCCAATGAAAATGAAATTTTGGAACATATTTACCATGACCAAACTGAAAAAAGAGTTGATGCGTTGGTTAGAGGGAGAAATAGAAGTTGGTGAAGAAATTAGAAGGATCCAGAGGAAGAGAACAACCATGAACTTCACAATTGGCCAACCTCGAATTTGGTTAGAGGAAGTCAAAACAGACATCGACGTTATTGCGATGATGTATGGTTTTGATGAAATTGTTTTGACGGTTGTAGTGTCTTAAATAATTTTGTGTGTTGTTGATGCTACATTTTCATGTTATTGTTTTAATCGTATAGTTTTTTATTTTGTTGTCTGCGTATAGGTGTTTGTAAGAAATGTTATTAATGGAAAGAAGAAGGTTTGTTACAATATTAAAAAGTGCAGATAAATTAAATACAAATTTCAGGATGTTGAGCTTGTAGCACGTTGGGGACAATTTTTTCGATTGTGTCCGGGTTGGCGACATAGACCACACTTTCTTTCTAGTTTGTCAACGTCGTCCATTTCAGTTATTATACGTTTGATCTTGGGACAACCCTTTTTATTTCTCCGCATTTGACTGTTATTCCAAACTATTTCCCCTTCGTACGCAGGCCAATAATCTGGTTTTGCTACTGGTTCGAAGGCATTGTTGTATACGTTGAGCAAGGTCTCAGACTTGTAAATGGGAGAAAGAAGTAATAGTGCATCTTGATGAACATGTGCACACACCGCAATAACATGAGAGCAGGGCATTCAAAAGGCCTAAAACTTTCCATAGTCGCACAAACGAGATAGTAGTTTAACCCTGTACTCTTGTCTAGGCAAACCCTCATTGTGGTCGATTGTCTCTTTGACAATGAAGTTATGGTTATGTCGGTCGAATCTTGTAACTTGATGAGTGCTAGCTTTGGCCCTTTCGGCCTTAATAAATTTCAGGCAGCTTTCACTTCACACTTGTCCAGATTGTACCACCGCGTTCCACTTTTCACCTCTCTCTACAAACAACGAGGTCATCCTAAAATATGTTGCACTCATCAAAGCAGTTATTGGGAGTGCTCTCATGCCTTTGAAGACGTTGTTCATTGATTTGACTAGATTTGTTGTCATGTGGCCCCAACGCACTCCATTGTCGTATGACCGTGTCCACTTTTCCATTTGCAGATTATTAACCCACGCACCTACATCTGGGTTTTCCATTCTGATCTAGCTGCGATAATATGTAAAACCTGGTTGTGTTAGTGCGTACGTTGCGTTCATAAATGATTTCCAAAGACGCTTATCTTTGATATCGCGCATGAAATTTTGAACGATATGTCTTGTGCAATAAACATGTGTAGACGGTGGGTCGTGCCAACCGTTAATGGGATTATTGTACACACTACCAATTAAAGTATGTCTGTCAGAAATCAGACAAAGATCATGTTGTGGAGCTACGAGTGTTCGAAGATTCTTTAGGAAGAAACTCCAAGTTGCTCTAGTCTCTACCTCGACAAGAGCATAGGCGATTGGGAACACGTTATTGTTGCCATCTTGTGTGACGACCATCAGTAGGGTGCCCTTGTATTTCTCATATAACCATGTTCCATCTATCTGTATGATAGGTTTGCAGTCTGCAAACCCAGTGATGCAAGGTCGAAAAGCCCAGAAAATTCTATTGAATATACTATGTCCGTTGACACAGGTATCGTCTTGGGCATACGCCAGCATCGTCTCCATAACATAAATTGTTCCAGGAGCATACGTTCACAGTGCATTCATGTAGCGAGGTAACTCTTTGTATGAACCCTCCCAGTTTCCGTAGATTTGCTCAATAGTCTTGTTTTTTGCTAACCAGGTCTTTCTAAACGATGGAGTATAGTTGTATGTTGTAGTGATGTGCGAGATTATTATTTTCACCTTCAATGAAGGATCGCAGCTAACAAGAGGTAAGATTTCTTGACAAATGAGATCATAACTCAATTTGCGGTGATCCTATGATTGTGTGGAATTAACACAAGTGTGTTCCTTCATAGAATCTGTCACCCAGGAATCACTCCTCAATCTATACGATGCAGTTAGATGGAAGTTACACTTAGGGTGGGTACAAATGATCTTGTATCTCTCTGCATTTGTTCGATCCACATGAAACTCATAGTTGTTTATCATGCGGAAATTTTTTATTGCTCACACACAATCTTCTTTTGAACGAAATTTGTCTTTGACTTTTAAATTTGCATTTGACTGCACTTCAGGGTTGTAGAATATATCAGATGATGGGTCATCTGTGCACATGTTGAGGGTGGTCATGTATGGAGGTGGTGCGTAGATCTCATGTGGAGGAAGTTGGCGTTCTTCATCGGCCTCTAATTCTTCATTTACCATGATGTTGAACTGCATCTCGTCAGCTTCCTCTTCTTCGTCAACAACATCCACCTTAGCTTGTTCCTCCTCCGTGGGATCAACCCTCTCTGTATCCTAGAACATAACGTACAACTCAATCGAGTCGTACCCAGAATATTCATGATTACAAAACATATTTTTCAAATCTTCATCGTATTCAACAGCTACCTGGTAAAATGTTACTTGGTTCTCACCAGTAAAAACAGGATTTTGGTAGAAAATGTGTGACGTTGGACCTTGCCGAAGTTTGGTCTCGAGTCTTTTTTTGAAATACGAAAAAATTCGCATTGCTATTTAGACAAAATTGGATATTTTCAGTGTTTCTGAATCAAAAACCTGCTACCTCGCTATTGTATGTCTCACCATTGAATTGTACAGTGATAATATATTATGGTGCATATGACATTTTTTTTGGGTTTGAGTGTTTGAAATTAGAGTGTTTGAAATTTGAGTGTTTGAGATGTTAGTGTCTGAAAATGTTTAATTGTGTGAGATATTTATAGATGGTGTAGATGATTATATGAGAATATATGGGACAAAATTCAAATTTCAAAATGACATGTACAAGCTATATTGAATGGCGCCTGAGTGTCTTTTTAAAAGGGAGGCGCCATCCCAGTTGGCTTTTTACAGGCCTGGTAATAATTAGGCCTACCACCTAGCGGCCACCCTAGTCTACATGCATGCAACCTGCCACCTAGATGACCCTAGCTGCCACCTAGCCTGTCACAAGCCATCTTGAATGGCAGTTTAGTATTAATATAGAGAGGAGGCGTCATCTCTCTTGGCTCCTCCCTAACACGTGGCTTGCATGCATGCAAGGCCCCAACCACCTCATTTATTCCTCTGTTCCCTGAATCGCCTATAAATATGGCTCCTCATTTGTGTTTTTCCATCACCACTCTTCACTCTACCTCTACCTCTAATACAATTCTCATATAATCAGAAAAAATTTCAAGCATGAGTCTTTTGACGTTAGGAGAATCTCACCGAGGAACAAGGGCAAACATTGCTACCTTCGTAAGTTTTATTCGTTATATTCGAATTTTTTCTTACATTCTTTTTTTATTATCTTTTTAATATTGTTTACACTTTCTTACACAATTTATTTTCACGTTATATTTAGGACACGAAAAAATTTAGATGCCGCTCACATCATTATGTTGCTCCCGATCCATTAATCATTTCATACCTTGTACGTGTCGGTTTTGGGGATGTTATTAAAATCTCCAATTGTACAATCGATTCAAAGTTTATTCTTGCATTGTGCAAAAGGTGGAGACCCGAGACACATATCTTTCATCTGCATGTAGGTGAATGTACCGTCACACTTGAGGACGTTTACATGTTGATGGGTCTTCCGATTAATGGTAAGGCAGTTAATGGTCCGATCCAACATGCAAATGTGACACCCCAAATAATTCAATTATTAAAATGATTAGAGTTTAATTATTAATTTAATTAAAAGTTTAATTATTACTATTTTTGGATTATTAGATTTAATTAATTAATTAAATGAATGGAAGAGTTGGTGGTGTGAGGTGTAATTAGAGGGTGTGAGGAGTAAAGTACTCTACCTATTCTAATTATTATTTATTTTTATTTATTGGAATAATAAAAGGAATAATAATAAGAAAAGAAGGAAAAGAGAAGTCATTGGGAATTTTCATCATACGTGACATTGGAGAAGAGAAGAGAAAGAGGAAAAGAGCAAAAGGTGTCGGAATTCGAAGAATCCACAAGTTAAGGGGTAATTTCGATTGATTAACATGCCTTATCGGTTTTGATTGCAATAAGATTGATCATAGCATGTTAAGAATCTCAATTTAGTAATTCTAGGTTTTGTAGGAATTATCCCAATTGGTGTCGGATTGTGTAGAATTGAGTAATTTGTATGTTATAGGGTCATTAGGAATGATCAGAGTATGTTATATTGCATGTTACTGCTGTTGGTTGAGTGATTATACTGCATTTGTATGTTTGGATTCGTATGGGATGGATAGGAATTGGAGTTTGAATGCATACTGCTGTCAAAATGCAGATTTTTGGTTCTGCAGGTCGCAGGAACCGGTTCTCATGTGGGAGGAACCGGGTTCCTGGCACAAAAATCAGAGGAGGAGTATTCTGGGTTGTTGGGAACCGGTTACTCCTGGGGAGGAACCGGGTTCCTAGTTCAAATTTTTCAAAGAAAATGAATTTTTTGTGGGAACCGATCTCCTGCCTGGAGGAACCGAGTTCCCCATACATTTTTCCAGAGGCGTGGTTTCTGAAACTTGTGGGAACCGGGTTCTCCCTGGGAGGAACGGGTTACCACGGTACTATTTTGAAAAATACAAAACTTTAAAAATTCGTAACTTTCAAACCGTAAGTGCGTTTTGAGCGTCGTTTTGGACGTTGTTTCTTAAATTAAATGCTCTATTTAATGAAATGAATAAAATTACTACCACTTGAATCTATTTTGAAAATGCGTCAAAATTCGAGTTATGCATTTTGTACTTTGTGCATATTTGGTGTATATGCAGTGTTGTGTCCGTGGTAATTGCTTGTATCATGAATTGGTAGATGAAATGCATGTTTTTATGTTGTTTGGTGTGTGCATGATCAGTGAAGATATCATGTTTTGGTTTTGATTTGTTTATGACGTTGGTGTGATCATAGACTTATTTGAATGTTGCATGCTTTATGATGTGCATGCATATACATTCTGGTGGAGTTAATTCCCATTGTGTGGAATTTGACTTGTATTGCCAATAACCGTTCCCGGGTGATGAAGGGTGGTGAGGTTGGATTCGTGTCTGGGTTATTATGGACGAATCGATGTTGGTGACTTAGTTCAAGTTTTGGTACCACATGCATTGAGTCTGCATTTGCATTTGTATGAAATTGTAACATGTTAGGATGGTTTCCAGTGTTATAATTTCATTGTTGTTGTTGTGCATAATAAATTGTGTGGTTTGCAATTGTGTACTGAAATCGAAATTATGCTAGAATGGGTGGATTAATATACTTGTGACATTATATTGTTTGAGGAACTTATAATGCATTTTAATTATGATGAAATCTCACCCTTACTTTAATGATTTCAGATTAAAGTTAGCAGCTCAGGATTGGTGAGGATGGCTTATAGAGCTATGCTAGTTAGTATCTGCGTGTCAGTGTCATGCTCTGATAGATTGTAACACTTGGTTTTGTTTCGTATTCATTTGTTCTTTGAATTATTTTGGGGAATAGTTATGATTCGAATTTATTCCAATTATTGGTATTTTTCCGCTGTGTAGAACATAATTATGGATTTTGACTATTGGAATAAAGTTCTTCAGTAAAAGCATGACACTATGTTGATATTTTATTGTTGTGTATTTTAATTAATTGTAATGCCCTTTCGTTTATGTTAAACTCTGATTTAAATATTAATTCGCGGAGTATTTTAGAAGGGGTGTTACAGCAAACACTCTATGCGAGGAGATGTTGGGTAGAGATATGGTAGAAGGTATATTTTTATCCACACTTAGAGCGGATTATTATTCCCATGGTTTGGACGAAAATTCCACGGAGGAAGAAAAAATAATAAAAACAAGAAACTATATTATGTTAATGTTTGGGAGTTTATTATTCCCCGAGAGTACAGGAAATAGTGTAAATTTCATGTACTTGAGTTTACTTGGAACCGTTGATAAGATAGGAAAATATAGTTGGGGTTCCGTTGTTCTAGCCCAGCTATACAGTTCCTTGTGTAAGAACTGTAAGAAAGACACATCAACTTTTAATGGATGTGCTTTCTTACTTCAAACATGGGGTTGGTGGAGAATGCAATCACTTAATCCCGTCAACGACTTACCGTTCAGTTTTCCGTACGCAACAAAGTAAGTACATTGCTTAATTATTAAAATGTTTATATCTTTCATATATATATATATATATATATATATATATATATATATATATATATATATATATATATATCCTAATATATTAAATGTTAATTCATTTAGGTATAGCGTAACTGGCATGGATTACGAAAATAATCCGAAACACAATGTTGTCCTCTATCGTAATCTAATAGACCACCTTGGCGCAACTGATGTACGTAATTTTGATTAACTCCAACTAATTTTAACTTTAACGTATATTATTTTAAAATTTATCATTAATCTGCATTTTTTTATCAACAATTTACATAGAGACCATATTTGGGCTTGGACCATGTACCCAATGAAGATGATGCAGAGGTTTGGACTGCGAAGACTGCTATCATACAGTTTAACATTGTGTAAATGCACCACAACGATCGTGTGAAGATGCAGTTCGGTATGTTCCAAGACATACCACACGATCTGATATGTTTGGATCCTTGGCATCTTAGAAGGGTCGATACCCAATGGGGATATGATAATTGGAAATTTTTTGCAAGGGAGTATTGTAGGATGTGGAAAAACTAAGCAGACCATATCTTACAATTTCCTATTTACGAAGATGACGAGATTATGCAACACTCTCGTCAATACATTTCTTGGTACCGTTCAGTGACAAATCCAGAAATGCATGTTTCTCATCCCCGCTATTTGGTCAACCTCGTGCGTGGGGCCAACCTTCACAACAACAACAACAACACTACAACAACAACCTCAACAACAATACCAACAACAACAACACAACAACAACAACAACAACAACAACAACAACCACACCAACAACCAACCACAACAATACTACCAACAATGGACCCAACATCCATCAACCTTCCACCAACCAACCTGAGACCACCAACACTCAATCCCAACCCCAACCTCAACCTGATTACCAATCCAACCAAATGCCCGACCCACAATTTCAATACTCATATATGCCACACACCCAAGTACAATACTCCGAACAAAGAGCATATGTCGAACCCCTCTATATGGGCCCATCAACATCTCACCTTAGTCCAGGCACTAGCTTCCCCAAGGAATATTCCTCAACCAACCCAACATACCACCAACAATCACCGTAACAAATCCCCCACCATTCATATGGGTACGAGTCTCCAAACACCCGATTTCCTTTTTACCCCACTCATTCACAATCCACCTATACGGATGACGATTACTATCGTCCCCAAATGGAACCTAACCCCCACCACAACGACCAAGCTATGAGGACATGGGAACACGTCTATACGAAAACGGTACAACAAGCAATGCATATCTTGAGGCATTCATGGATCCTGATCGCATTCACTACGAGCAGTCATCAACCCATGCACAAGGGCCGTCGACCCAACAACAGCTAGATCAAGAATCTCACATCACACGAGTTAGGAGAGGACGCGCATGTGAAACCCGTGGTCGTCTACACGTCCTAGGTCGCCGGGAATAACTTTATGTAATTATTATTCGTTGTAACGATAATTTATAATGCAAGTTTTATTTCACAACATTGTACTGCACTTTAATTTAAATTGAAAAAAAATTGTTTTATCTAATACACACATAGGCGCCATCTCATATGGCTTTTAGGGAAAAATGCACTTAGGCGCCATCTTGAGTGGCTCCTGATTCTATGTTAAACCTGAAACATGGTTATTTGGGTAATTAATTTCAATACATGGTTATTTGCGTGTTTTTTTTTAAACACGGTTATTGCAAAAAAAAATCACAAAATGAGATTGATTCAAATAACTGATATTTTTTAATGATATATTTTTTATTCACACTGATTACGTCTTTATACACGTTGATATATTTATTTAAATTCCACTTAACCCACCAAACCAGTGACAAATCATGTTTCTGGTTAAAATATTTTTCTTTTTTAAAATATTGATATAATACGGCAAGTTTAAAAATTTGATTGATTATATGTGTAATATTGATTTACACTGATATATCGATTATGTTTAACTTATCTGCAACTCCTTCAAAAATTGGTTCCAAATCACTTCTTACACCATCTACAAATTTCTAAAAATTTGTGTTCCGCTCTTTCTGATACATAGTGCTTAGGAATGTTTAAAATCGAATCGACCCAATATAAAACTGTAAAATCGAACTAAACCAAATATCGCAAAAAATCGCATTTGATACGGATGTGTTTGGGTCATTTTTAACAAAATCGTGCAGTTTAGTTCAGTTTGCGGTTTGTATTTTACAAATCAAACCAACCCACATTATGTTACAACTCAAATTTCACCTAACCCACATTTAACCCAAACTCAAACCTATTATGTCTTAGCCTTATAATTACAAATGATTCTTTCTTCCTTACATTTAAGGTTTCAATTTAAGTCTTCTCAAATATCTCATAACGGTATCCTTCTTTTCATATTCTTTTTCAAGTAAATCTCGTAACCTCTTCTTTAGTCTTTAATATCTTATGTTCTTTATTTTTCATATTATTATTATTATTCTATTGTTCTCTCTTTAAATTACGTTTAAAATTCACACTTCTCTAATCTCTCATCTCTCATCTCTTACGCTTTTTCTTATTCATCTTCTCTAATCTTTTATCTACTATGTTTTTTTATTTTATTATAATGTTTTTGATATTTTTTTATACTACTATTTTAAGTTTTCTGTTCCACTTTTCTCTAATCTTATTTTTGTATATTAAATGGAAAGTTGTTATCCAAACATGATGAATTTTGTTGTTATTTGATAATGCATAAATAACTAAATATAAAACTATGTTGTCATCTATATATGTATGTATGACTCAATTTTTGTGTGTAAAAAATTGAACCAACCGAACCAATTCAAACCACATTACTTTAATTTGATTTGGTTCAGTTTTATTTCTAAAAAATAACCGAACCACACACATTTTTTCTCTAACAGTTTGAATAAATTTTTACATCAAAATCATTCAAACTACACGGCAAACACCCTTAATAATACTAATCTTCTCAAGTTATAGTTTAATTGAAGTTTAATATTCTCTATTTTTCTTAGGTTAATTTTGAGTTTATTTTATTCTCTTAACTTAAAAGTCATATTATTTTTTTAGTCTTCAAAATATGTTAGTTTTTTTTGTCTAATTAATTATGAATTCAAAATTGATTTGTTAGTTTTTTTTATTGTTAATTAAATAAAATAACTAAAATGATAAGTTTTGATTAGGGGTGGTAAAATGGATGAATTGAATGAATATAGATTGGATTCTTAATGGATGGATCAAAACAATCCATTAATCCATTAAAACTTTCTTAAAATATATTCAATCCAATTCATCTATTTAAAAATAAAATTAATCTAATTCATCTATTCACAATATTTTAATGAATGGATATTCATCCATCCAAAAATAAATTATCAGATTTTTTTTAGTAAAAAAATATTTTATTTCAGTTTTTAAAATAATTGTTTAGTATTATCCTCTCCCCTCTTTTAACCGTCCGTCACAATTTTCAAAAACTACATAGCAATTTGTTGGTTTAGTATTATCCTCTCCCCTCTTTTAATAAGTTCAGCAGTCTTTCTTACTCAAATAATGGGTTGGATTCAATTCTGTAAAAAAAAAAAGTCTGTTATTTAAGAATTGCTTCAAGAGTTTTTAACCATGGCTATTTTTTCATAATTGTTTTTATCAAGTTTCCAGATTCTTCGTGACAATGTAATTTTGATAATCATCAAATACTGAGTGATTCAACACAAAACAACATTGAATCATAATAAATCAAATAATCCATTTATGAACAATATGATTAGTTGGCAAATGAAAAATAGTTCTCACTTCCCTCGCATGAGATTTGATTCCAAACCAATTGGTCTTTCTTTCATTTTCTTTTTAATAATCTTTTTGCGAAAACTATAAATTCAATTCTTGCTTCTAAACTTTTGCAACAACCCTTAATTCCACGCGCTATCCTTACGGTACATTAAGGTTGATACTGGCCTCCTTATGTATTATCAAACTTTTATATTTTTTTAACTGCAGTAACATGAAATATCCACTTGTGAGCAATTTAGAAGACACTTTAAAGAGTGTAAAGGTTGTAAAAGGGCACAAGGGTGGATAGGAAACAACCTGATGACACAGAAACTTAGATTCTTCTTTGGCTTAAGTTGCAGAAAATGAGATAGCTGTAAACATGATATGGTAGAGAGATAGATGAAATTTAGTGGGAACGGGGAAAGAACATGGATGCAACGGATTAAAATCCAATGTGATAATAACTATTGGAATCATATTGGTTTATTTAATCCAATGGTCAAAATTAGTGGTACACTAGTGACGGATTTAAATGAACCCTCGTCCTAGGAGTCACCTCCAAATTAACATATAAGGTGTATCCGTAATTTTCAAAAACTATGTAGCAATTTTCTGTATAGTATTATCCAAATTGATATATAAGGTATCCGAATTTTACTATTCCGTCAACAGGGCGCAGGAGAGATAATTTTGAAAATTTACAAGGTTAAAAGAAATATATAGTGTAATAAACAATATCATTCTTAACTGTTTTTTGGTTTTATTTCATAGAATCACTTTGACAGATGAAACTTGCAACCGTGTGACATAAGCATCTTCAATTACTTTGTTTTGCTTAAAATGTTATTTTTTGTATGACATTTTGTTTAGTTGAAGGAAAATGAAGTAGTTAAACCATTTAAACTATTTTCTGTTTCATACTTTTTAAAAGGAAGAGAAATTTTTTATTAGCTACCACACCTAACAGAGTGCAGGCAAAAAAAACATGTAAGAACAAGTAAACAACACAACCAAAATACACTAAAGCAAAATATTTAACTCCACATCAATCAATGAATCACGACCTCTTTTACAATAGCGAAAATTTCCATCAAACCCACCCCATAATTGAGTAGCTAGCCTTAAGAGTAGACCACTCATCATAACACAAACACCAGCTAACAGATTCACAACATCTCCCAAATTAGTTTGACGGTAAAATGTGAAACCAATGCAGGTACAAGCCAAAACATCATATAACTATACAAGATATGAAATGAAACCATGATCAGCATCAAAAACACAGTAGAACTTATCCTCAAGTACATTGCCTCCAAACTCTTCTCCAGCACTACAACCCTGCCTTAAACTGATAGATACAAACACAACCTAAGCTGATTTCACATCATTCCTCTTCCAATCATAGCAGGCAATGAGCCTAAACACCTCTACCAACCAAAAAAGAAACTGAAATATTGAACTTGCTTAAGATTAGAACATTCCAGATGAAATACAACATACACAAAATTAGATGTAGCCAAACAAATTAAGCTTAACACTTCATTTGCAAGTCTTTCTCATATGATAGTATAATTATGAGCCGTCAATCAATATCACCCTTCTTCACAAGTACTGCACTGCTATGCCAGCTATGGCTGATTTTTCATCCTCGGCAGAGAAAAATATGCCAATAAACAGTAACCAAAAACCCATGGCTATTAATTAAAGCAACAGCCCCATTCAAACCACTGTCAATTCTGATCCCATTTATGCTAGGTGCAATGTGTGCTCATATTGGAGTTTTGGCATAAGCATGTACGCGCCTGGTAGTTGAAAGATTGGTACTGAATCCAAAATAAGAATATAGGACTTTCTGTCAAATTTAGCAAGCATGTGTCAATTACTCAATCAATATCGTTATTAGGGCATACTAAATGTGGTTAAGTTAAACAAATTTACCTTTACAAAGAAACCCTGGCTAATATGAAAGTCACAACAGTGAGTGAAGCTAAAGTTGTTGCCCTTTTCAAGTCCATTATTAGTGTTGCCCCAATAGCAGGTCCAAGTCCCTATAATCATCATTAGTAATTACAAGTTAGCACTAATTAAAGACCATTTAAGTATATGTTATTTACAAGCTGTATTGTAAATTTCTACTATAATGCATACCTGAGCTGCCATGATGCAGAGAAAATTTGTAAGAAAACTCAGGAGAAAGGATCCTGCATTGAGTCTCGAACCAGCCCATGAAATAAACAACTATGAGGAAGAGCACTGGTAGTACAAGGTCTAATGGAAGGGCATTTGTAGTTCTAGCCACAAAGTACGTACTTAATCTGTACATATATGTTGCTCTTTCCTCTTATTCAGCATTGCTCTTTCTTGAGGAAATGTGAATATTGCAGTGAGCACATGAGATAATCCCAAAAGCACTTCAATAAGGAAAAGCAATCCAGCCTACAGTCCAAAAAGGTCAAGAATCAAAGTCTTAACTTCCAACACCTTCTTTTTGTCATAATTATTCGGTCTCGTCGAGGCTGAGATAAGTAAAGTGTGATAAATAACCATTTTAAGTTGAAAGTGTTTACCTAGTCTTAAAGACCATTGGGTTGCTAGCATCAGACTGCCACCAAAGTGATCCCAGAAGGAATGCGCAGTGGAAAGAACTTGTGCAATTCCCAACCAGCTAAATAGTCATGCCTACACTCTTTGAATCCTCTAGAAAACAATATTGAATATTGTTCTGACCAACTTGCTCTGCGCTATCTTTTACATGAACAAGAGAAATTGGAACCAATAGTTTTTTCTTCTCTGTATCTGCTACTTTAGTCTCATATGCCTCCACTGGATACTGTTGAAAATTCATCTATAATCAGCTACCAATTATCTTTCTAATCAAATGATTCCAAAATGCTCTAAATTGGTTTTTAGTATACCAAAATATACCACTTTTTGTTTTTAGTCCGTGTATAAATAAAAATTATTCCTTGCAAATATACTTTGTTTTGCATAGGTGTTTTGTTAGTCCGCGTAATATGTGTATTATTAATTTTGGTCTTTATGAGTACAAAAAATAATTTTTACCAGGACTAAAAGCAAATTGTAGTATATTTTGTAGAGATAAAAAACATATTTATAAATTGATCATGTGAATTTATTTACCTCTTGTACAACTGCAGCTGATGGTTTCCCATTCGATATTTCAGCTTCTGCATTTTCCATCTGAACTTTAACCTTTAACTCTGATGGTACAGAAATATCAATCATGTTTCTATTTGCAAGATCCGATGAAAACTCTGCTGGGTTCATGGTAATGAGAGGAGAACACCCTACCCCTATAAACTTGTGAAAGAGTCTGCTTAATGATTGGTGGATGTTGTCACTATAGTTTACCCAGCCTGACATAATACGACACAGAAAGTTAAGATGTCTCAAAGGAACGTGGGAAAAAAACGACAGCTATGTCGTGTAGCATCTCAACAATACTCAAGGCCGTTGTAGAATCCAAACTAGATGTTAGTTCATCAAGAAATATAAGAGAAGGATTGGTTATGATCTCATTGCCAATATAAACTCTTTTCCTCTCCACCAAATACTCCTCGAACAAAGGAACCCCCTGTCATAGTGTCTTAACAAATGCTTTCATACAATTAAGCATACAAAATATTTGACAGAATATTGAACAAATTTGATTACTGAATATATAATCAACTAACCTGAGGAATACATCGTTGGGGTTAGGATAATTTAGATGGAGGAGGTGAAAGAATTTCTCTAGGTATGAGTTCAACCGGTTTTGGAGGCTTATTCTTGAAAGCCAAGATTCAAGTTCTGTCATTGATGTTAAGGGCTTCAGCGAATTGTTTCTTGTATGGTGAAATAACCGCAGGGTTTTCGTTTCCCTTTCTACCCTCCATCGGCATGTAGTGACCGTGTAACCGAAATCCATTGCTGATCTATTTGGAATAAACATGTCCAACTGTTGCAAAAAATATATCCTAAATTGAGAAATTCTTAATCAATAAAATCAAACCAAACTAAATAAATAAAATCATTCTAAATCAATAAAAACAGTAAAAGTGAAGGAAATCACTTACGTTATCATGATCCTGCCAAGAATTCTTCCGATGAAACTCGCAACCGTGTGACATAAGCATCTTCAATTATATTATACATTATAACTTATAAAATGTTACTTTGTTTTACTCAAAATGTTATTTTTTGTTTAACATTTTGGTTAGTTGAAGGAAAATGGAGTTAAATCATTTAAAATATTTTCTGTTTCATACTTTTTAAAAGGCAGAGAAATTTGCTATTAGCTATCACACCTAACACAAAGTGCAGGGAAAAAACATACCCAAAATAGTTTATACAAAATACACTAAAGCAAAATATTAACTCCAGGTCAACCAATGAATCAACGACATCTTTTACAAAAGTGAAAATTTCCATCATAACACAAACACCGGCTAGCAGATCCACAATATTCACAAATTAGTTTGACAGTTAAATATGAAACCAATGCAGGTACAAGCCAAAATATCATAACTATAGAAGATATGAAATGAAACTCCAATGAACACTCTCAGTAACTATACAAGATATGAAATAAAATGAAACTCTAATTAACACTCTCAGTGTAACTATACAAGATATGAAATGAAATGAAACTCTAATGAACACTCTCAGTACATAGAGGCTAACCCTGATCAGCATCAGAAACACTGAAATGAAATGAAACTCTAATGAACACTCTCAGTACATAGAGGCTAACCCTGATCAGCATCAGAAACACATAGAACTTATCTTCAAGTACATTAGTCTCCAAACTCTTCTCTACAGCCGCTTGAAACCAACACTAACCACTCTGCCTTAAACTGATCTGAACAATCCCCAAGGCTGCTGTATAAGAGAAGGATTGATTATGATCTCATCTCATTGCCAATACAACTAACTCTTTTCCTCTATCACTAGACACTCCTCGAACAAAGGAACCCCCTATCATAGTGTCTTGACACATGTTTTCATACAATTAAGAATACAAAAATATTTGTCAGTATATTAAACTCTACTATTTTGTTTTCGAACATGATTATGAATAATTGAGACTCCAATGGAAACATGAATTTACCTCTCCAAGCCTAGCTCATAGATACCATATATGAATAAGCTGCATATGACAATGTTTCATTCACAGTTAGGTGACGAAACAGAACATCATTCTTCACTTGTCAGTATATTAACAGTATGAACCAGTGTTGCACAGAAAATCGTCGAAAGAAACCTACCTGCTTTTAAAGAACTTGGAATATGTTTGATCATTGTAAGTAACAGATCTGCCAATTGTTGGATGAAAGAAACCTACCTGCTCTGCATATGAGAGTCTTCATTTTTACCGGATACGGTTGAATTTTGCAAATGGCTCATTATATGCCTTTGGCGCAACTTTTCCTGCTGTTGCTGGGTTTCCAAAGACATTCCAAAACCTTAGAGTCTCATCCGCAGCTGCAGATGCCACAGTACACCCATCTGGGCTTTGTGTCATATACAGCACTCTCGAGGTGTGACCGTTGAGCTCTGCAATCTTCACCATTGAAGGGTACTTCCAAAGGGTAAGCTGGTTTTTAGTGAACCCATGTGAGCTAAGAAGCTCGCGCTCATTCTTGTTCCAGAGCAGAGAACAAACTTGAGATCCTGTGTCGACAGAATTCAGTCTGGCACCTGTGTGTGTGTTCCACAGTTTAATGCAATGATCACCCCCACCTCCACCAGATGCCAATAGGTTACCCTGAAAAGGACACCAAGCTAGTGCCTTTACAGCAGCAGTGTGTTCCTCAAACCTATGAAGCCAATTAGTAGGTGAATTTGAAGAAACCACAGACCTATCCCATATGTGAACAACATTATCGTTTCCACCACTCGCCAATTGTTGTCCTGAGGATGACCACTTGAGCCCACAAACTTCCTGGTTGTGTCCTCTGTACGTTTCAACAATGTGAGATCTCACTCTAACATCATTGTTTACTATTTTACCATTCATTTCTCCTGTTGTCAGAATGTGACTGTTCCAAGCCAGTGAACCCACTCTTGTTCTATGTCCATCCTTCAAAGTCCTTAGCTACAGAAACCAAAATGAATACAAATATGAGACTTGAGAACAATTTTAAGTTTAAAACAAAACACAAGGTTTTTAAATAAAAAAAACAGGACAAATTCTGTTTAGAACCAAAAACATATTTTGTCCAAAGCAATTTGCATCTACAGAATGATGAATAAACAACACAAACAGCACCATAAGAACAAGGCCTGATGATTTATATGCTACTTACCTATTTAGAACCAAAAACATATTTTTCCCTAAGCAATTTGCATCTACAGTATGATGAATAAACAACACAAACAGCACTATAAAAACAAGGCCTAATGATGATTTATATGATATTTACATGTTTAGAAACAAAAACATATTTTGCCCTAATCAATTTTCATCTATAGTATGATGAATAAACAACAACAACAGCACCATAAGAACAAGGCCTAATGATTTATATGATATTTACCTGTTTAGCAGCAGTTGTATCCCATATCTGGACATGGGAATTGTTCAAACCAATAGCTAAATGACGCCCATCTGGGGCCCAACTAACACTTGTTATAGGACCATATTCCTCATCCACAGTGACAAGTTCTGAAGTGGAACTATCCGAAGCATTCCAAAGATAAACAGTATTTTCAAGGGCGATACTAAGGAAATTGTCGCTACCCCAATCTAGTAAATTCAAGTAAAAATCGTCCAAGATATCAGGAGCATCCAAAGTCCTCTCAGAAGTCTGCAAAATCATTTTCAGAAACACATTCAAAACACGCAAATTAATATCAAAGAAATTGATTATTGAATTAATAAAACACAAGACATTTGAAACAAGAATTAACCTGAGGAATAGATCGTTTGGGTTTGGATAATTTGGATTGAGGAGGAGGTGAAAGAATTTCCCTAGGTACGAGTTCAACCGGTGTGGGAGGCTTATTCTTGAAAGCCAAGATTCGAGTTTCGTCGGTGATGTTAACGGCTTCTCGGAGTTTTTTCTGGTATGGTGTAATCACCTCTGGATTTTCCTTTCCCTTTCTACCCTCCGTCAGCATGTAATGAGCATAATCAAAATCCATCGCTGATCTATTCGGAATAAACCTATCCAACTGTTACAAAAATATTAAAAAAAATGAACAGACCCTAAATTGAGAAATTCCGAATCGATAAAATCAAATCAAACAAAAAAATAAATAATCATTCTAAATCGCTTACGTTATCTTGATCATGCGAAGAATTCTTCCGAAGAAGGAAGCGTTCTTGGAAAGGGGTTCGGGACTCGGCCTTTGAAAACGGTCTCCACCAGCCTGAATCCATTATGATCAAAGAAACCTGCAAGAAAGAAAGGGAGTTCAGGGGAATGAGAGAAGAGAATGGGAAACAAATGCAGAAATGATGATTGGAAGTGGTGATCGATTTGCGCAGTCTCGTATTGATGAAGATGAGAGACGAAGGAATGATGGAGAGCGTTTGATCGTGATTGATTTTTCGCAGTCTTTGAGTGATGAAAGCTTTGAGAAAAGCTTGAAGAAGAAGATAACTGTAATTTTGTAATGGGACGGTTCTGTGATTATATATGAAACTAGCCGTTGGGTTTTTGGTTTAACGGTAGTAACTCTTAATTAACTCGGTAACGTTGTTTTACTTTATGAAATCAAAGTTATTCTATACGTGGGCTTCGGCCTAAATTATTTATGGAAACCATAAAATATCATATATATTAGGGGTGGACAGCGGTCGGATTGGACTGGATTTGGGTCCAAAAATTCAATCCGGCCCAAACCACGGGTCCAAATTAAAGGTCCAATTTCGACCACTAGTGTTTTCGGTTTTGTCGATATACCGGTTTATCGGTTTCACGGGTTTCGGATCGGTTTAGCCGGTTATCCATTTGAAAAGAAAATCACATATGAGATTAAAAACTGAAAATGTATCTATTTGTTTTAAAATAGAAATAATAACAAAAGAATTTGTTCTTTTTTTTTTTGAAAGAGAAACAGAAAACAGATATCTTCACGCGTTGAATCTTTCTTGGCTTCCTTGGCTTGTTGATGTTTATTAGAGAGTGTGATTGGTCCTGGAAAAATTATTTGAGGTTAAAACTTCCAAAAAAATTTCCACGAAATTGAAGAGTGTTGTTGGAAATTGCAAAGGTATTTGGAAAAGATCTGGAAATCTTTAGAGAAGAAGAAGGATGTCTACTTTGAAACAAAAATTACAAAGGGATTCTTTAAAGATCTGGAAAAGAAGCACCAGTATCATCAAAGTGTGTTGAAACAAAACTAGCTTTATGAAACAGAGAAGAAGAATAAAAGGTGGAGAAGATGGAATGAAGTGAGCGTTACACCAGTATCATCAAATATGTGACGGCTAGGGTTTCTAATCTATGGTATATCGGTATTTTGCTACTATGGATATGTTTATTGGGCCTTAATAAAATTGGTTCAGCCCACTATAGTAGTATTGTATATAATAATACGGTCGGGTTCAGTTTTCTTTGGGTTGATTTAGTCCAACCGAACCGAACCGATACAAACCATTAAAACCCAGTTTATTTCATCTTTTAGAACCGATACCCATGTTAAAGCCGACCGCATGTCAGCGGATTGTATGGGTCGGACGGATATTGGCGGTTTAGAAAAAACTTGTCCACCCCTAATATATATATATATATATATATATATATATAATGCAATGCAAAGCATATAAAGAATCGATAAAGTTGGTAAATCAAAATAAAAGTAGTATTTTTTTAAAAAATATAATCATAATAAATTTTTTTTAAAAAAATATTTAAAAAGAAATAACTTAAAAATAATTATAATCATAATAAATATTAACAATAATATTGAATTCTCACAAAATAATTTATTTAATTTTATCAAAAAATAAATAGTGTTATAAAATTAATTTCAAGAACATGATCGCCATCAGATTTTGGATCACCATCAAAAATTGGATCAGAATCAGATTCACTATCTAACTCATTCTTAGAGTCTCCAAAAAATTCTTCATCTTCTGACTCTAACTCTTTTTCAAAACTTTCAAGTCCTGACTCATCTTCAAAACTTTCATGTTCTTACTCATCTTCAGAAGCAGAATCTCCTTGAGATTCTAACTCATAATTAAAATAACTTTATAGCTAAGTTATCTAAATACTTCACAGTTAAGTTAACTCTAACATAGCAAATACTAAGTTATCCTTCAGAACATCAGAAGTTCTAGATATGAATTACTAAACCTCAGAACTTCTGACTGACCCTCAAAAGTTCTGGATATGAATTATTCTCAACAATGTTCAATATAAGTCAGAAGACAGACCATTGTTATAATCAAAATGTTTAACAGTGTCAATATAATTACACTTTCATTTATAAATTAAAATGTATCATAAACCATCATGACAGCAAAATGATATGTTATGTTGTCATACAAAAAAATTTGGATACTTACGTCACGAAACTTGTAACACTAACATTTACCAACACTTAAAACTAAAAACTGCAAAAACATAAGAGAATGTTTAGCCACATATTGCCAAAACATGAATCAAAATGGTTGATCCCATTAAAGACTTAGTCTTATTTTGTAATGGCAGTATGTTAAAGTCTATAACATATTGTGGGTGTATGTAATGACTATTTCCTGTTATAGCATTGAAAATTTATTATAGTATGTTGACTGTGGTGGTAAAATTCTGAAAGTTTATTAAAGTATGTTGACTGTGGTGGTACCAATTGATAAAATGAGTAAACACAGGAATATAACTATTGTATGTTGCAAAATATAGCAGAATGCAAAGAACTCAGTCATTGCCACACAATTTAAGAAAGTAAACATTTAACAGCAAAATGAAAATAAGCAACCCATGTTTAAATATCAATGGACCAAATATTTACAAAATATGATTTAGTACACATAAGTTAAGAAATATTAAGAATAAGAAGAAAAAAAATAATCAGAAGTTAAAGGTGTTTCACATGTAGAGCCATCAAAGATCGTGAAAAACTTCTTTGTAAACAACGTTACTGGTAGTAAACTTTGGGTTGCGGTTGTCATCGTGTACCAAAATCTTTATCCTTTTTTTTGTAGTAACTCTTCAAAGCGCAACATATATTTGCTCATGAGTGAAAACATCCCTTGGTATATAAAGTCCTACCCAATCTAACGATTGTCCTTGTGACTTATTTATTATCATTGCGTATGAGACAATAATTGAAAATTGTCGTCAGTTTAATTTGAATGGTCAAGGTGAATCGGACGGGGACATAACCATTCTTGGAATGTAGATCAATTTTCCATTTGTTTTTCCATCCATGATGGATGCTTCAATAACATGGTTGCCCGTCTTTGTAATGATAAGTCTTGTACCATTACACAATCCTTCTGATTGATCTGTGTTCCTCATGAGCATGATTGGAGTTCCTACCTTTAACTTAATGTGATGGTTAGGCAGTCCGGAAGTTTTTAAAGAAGCAAGAAACTCAGGGCTTAGCACATCAAGGAAGTTGATGTCCTGTATTTGTGAACGATCAATAGAGTTTGAACTATAGTAGTCACGCAAATCACCTTCATTTGTGAAATATAAATATTAGAGAATTTGTATTCGTATTACAATATACAATATAAGAGTATCAGACATTTAAAGATTACCTGGCATCAATGCAAGAACATGATCATTTATTTGATCAACAACTTCAAGTGTTGAAGCAAGAATGGCCTGACTTTTGAGATAGTCATATGAAGTATAATTGCTAAGGAAGTCTGGGTAAGTACATTGTACAATGCCAACAATAGGATCGGTAAAATTAGTTATCAAAAGTTCAGTGGGCACATCAAATTCAGCAAAGTCGTCATTTGGTTCGACTACTTTTCCTTCCCCAATACGCAAAAGCCAATTAGAGAAGCTTTCAATCTCCTTTCTTTCTTCCTCAGTCGACCCACCTTGAAGTCTCATGTTTTTTGTTAAAGTCAACACCTGTACAGAATGCCATAAATATGATGAATTTATTGCATAGTGTACATATCTGAACGGCTTCCCCTGGGGACAACGGGTAATATTTGTCTGAAGTCTCCCCTAAAAACAACAACCTTCCCACCGAAGACATCTTCAGAATTAGCGTACGTACTCATGACATCTTTTAATGTTCTGTCAAGAGCCTCAAATGCATATTTATGAGCCATGGGAGCTTCGTCCCAAATAATCAGTTTGGTTTGTCGTAGGAGTTCTACGACATCGTCATTGAAGTTCACCTTGCAAGTTGAATTCTCCAATGTAGGAACAAGAATCATAAATTTGGAATGAGCAGTCTTTCCTCCAGGTAACAAAAGGGAAGCTATTCCACTTGTCGCAACTGTTAGACATATGTCATGTTTTGATCTCAGAGCACTTGCAAGTGTTCGCCACATAAATGTCTTCTCGGTTCCTCCATAACCATTTAAGAAGAAAACTCCTCCTTTTTAAGCATTTACCGCACCTATTATTTTGTTGTATATAGTCCTCTGTTCATCTACAAAGATAAACATTTACAACATTATGGTAACTGATTTGAGACTTTTATTGTTGAGTCTATGGAATGAAAATAAAGGTGGAATATTATGAGTGGTACTGCATTGATAGTGCATTGCATGTTTTACCTGTAACAGAATTAAATAGTGAATTAAATTCTGCCTTCATTGTTGGGATGTCATAATTACGTTCATCATAAATCAGACGATTTCTCAATTGTTGAATAACATATCCATCTGGGTATGGGATCGGTTTAAAGTCTCTAAGATTTCTACGATTGGACTGAAACAAACCTTCGATAGCATGTAAAGTCAAATTCTGCACATCTTTCATAAGTTATATTTTCTCCTATAATTTTAGTTCTTTATTCCTAAAACAACTAATTAGGAAATACACTTATTCTACTATTTTTCAACCATATTTATTCTGAAATTCACTTGTTAAAGGATTCCTCATTATTAATAATCTTTTACCTATTTATAAGATGAGCATTCAAAGAAATAAATATATAACAATAAATCACATGATAAATTAGTTTCTCCTCATTAAAATTCTTTAGCATCCCTCCACCAACAGAAGAAAAATCTATCTATGGAATCTCATTAACATTGAACTTGCTTTTGTTATTAGAACATGCCAAATGAAACACAATATACACAAGATTAGATGTAGCCAAACAAAGCTTTGCCACTTCATTTGGTATTCCTCTTTATATGTCATATAATTATAATTATGAGCCATCATTCCCTATCACCCTTCTTCGCAATATGTCAGCTATGGTTGAACTTTAATCCACCGTAGAGAAAAATATGCCAATAAACGGTAACCAAATACCATAGCTATCAAAGCAATAACCTCATTCATACCACTGTCAATTCTGATCCCATTTATGCTAGGTGTAATGTGTTCATATTGCACCTTTAGCAAAAGCTTGTATGTATGGTAGTTGAAAGATAGGTACCGAATCCAAGATATGAATATAGGCACATTCTGTCAAATTTAGTACCACGTGTTAATTATTCAACATTTCAACCAATACCATTATTACAACAATACCAAAAATGGTAAAATTAAACAAATATTTACCTTAACAAAGAAACCACCAGCCAACATGAAAGTCATGACAGTGACAGAAGCCAAAGTTGTTGCTCTTTTCAAGTCCATTAGTGTTTCTCCAATAGCAAGTCCAAGTCCCTATAATCATCATCAGTAATTACCCAACATAGCACTAAACACGATAAAAATTACTACTACAAGTCTACAATGAATACCTGAGCTGCCACAATGCAGAGAAAAACAGTAAGAATACTAAGAAAAAAGGGTCTTGCACTGAGTCTTAAACCAGCCATGAAGTAAACAACTAGGAGGAAGAGTACTGGTAATACAAGGTCTAATGGAAGGTCACTTGTAGTTCTAGCCACAAAATATGCACTCAATCTGTACATATCTGTTGCTCTTTCCTTATTCAACATTGCTCTTTCTTGTGGAAATGTGAATATTGCAGTAAACACGGGAAAAAATCCCCAAAACACCGCTATAAAGAAAAGCAATCCTGCCTACAATAAGTCTTTTTGTCATGAGTCATAACTATTTGTTGAGGCCGAGAGATAAGTAAAGTCTGATCAATGATTATTTTTTAGTAGAGAAGTGTTTACCTGGTCTTGAAGACCCTTTGGGTTGCTTGCATCTGATTGCCACCAAAGTAATCCTAGAATGACTGCTGTGGAAAGAACTTGTGTGATTCTCAACCAGCTAAAATAGTCGTGTCTGCGTTCTTTGAATCCTCGAGAAAACAATATTGTATATTGCTCTAACCAATTTGTTCCCCACTGTCTATTACGTGAATAAACCTTAGACTTCATTTCTTCATCAAGTGGAATTGGAACCAATATCTTTTTCTTCTCAGTTTCTGCTACTTTAGTCTCATATGACTCTACTAGATACTGTTGCAAATTCATCCATGGTCACCTCTCAAAGATTCTTTCTAAAACTACATTCAAAATTGATAATGTGAATTTACTTACCTCTTGTACAACTGCGGCTGATGGTTTGCCATTCGATGTTTCGGCTTCTGCGTTTTCCATATGAACTTTATCCTCCAACTCTGAAGGTACAGAGATATCAACCATGTTTCCATTTGCAAGATCCAGTAAAAACTCTGCTGGGTTCATTGTAATGAGAGGAGAACACCCTATGAATTTGAAGTAGTCCATTGCTTCTGATGCTTTTCCAAAGTAAAGCAAGTTCCCTTTTCCCAAGAGAATCAACTTATCGAATTTGTGAAATAGTCTGCTTGATGGTTGATGGATTGTTGTCACTATCGTCTTACCAGCCTAATAAGACACGGAAAGTTAAGATGATTCAAGAGAAGATGAAAGCTTTTCATAGTAGTGAGCAAAAGAATTACCTCAGCTATGTCATGTAGCATTTGAACTATTCTTAAAGCAGTTGTAGAATCCAAACCAGATGTAGGTTCATCAAGAAACAAAAGTGAAGGATTGATTATAATCTCACTGCCAATACAAACTCTTTTCCTCTCTCCACCAGATACTCCTCTTACAAACGAACCTCCTATCATAGTGTCTTGGCACCTGAAACCAGATATATTAATTATTCAATGAATCTAAAACGTAAATTTTTTCTTATAAATAAAACCTGAGGGGTACGTTACCTCTCCAAGCCTAGCTCATAGATAACATCTAAAGCTCTTTTCTCCTTCTCCTCTCTAGTTAATGTTTTTGGCAACCTTAAACGAGCTGCATATGTCAATGTTTCTTTGACAGTTAAGTGAGGAAACAAAACATCATCTTGTGTCACAAATCCAATCCTGCCAGATTCATTCTCCACATGTAAGTAACATTCAGAAAACGGAGCATTTTGTCGAAAGAATATACAAAAATTATGTACCTGCTTTTCAGGGACTTGGAATATGGTCGATCATTGTAAGTAATAGATCCACCGATTGTTGGCTGATGTAACCTAGCTCCAATTAGATTTAACAAAGATGTTTTACCACTTCCTGAAGGACCCATCAATGCTAAAACTTCTCCTGGATTTACACAACCAGTGATCCCTTTCAAGATATCTTTGTCAACACTCTTTGTCATGCCTTTGAGCACTACCTTGTATGTCACATCTGTGAACTGCACAGTTCAACAATGAAAAAGTAACTCATCTAGTATCATCCGTCACACATATATAGTTCAAATAAAACACAAAAAGCTATACATAAGCTCAAGCTACTGAAATATATATAGTATATATTATCTAATCTAATCAGCTAATAACACATCCATACCCTTGTTTCTCACCAAAATATGTTATAGTAGTAGTTTCAATGTGATGATGCCCTGTTTGTAGGCATCAAAAAAACTTGGATTAAAAAAAGTAGAAAATTTTTAATATCTCATGCAAGCTCTATTCAAGGTATGAACATTAGTATGGTGCATACATGGATGAAGTATATATATAGAAGTAGGACATTTTATTACACTTGTAATGTGTTACCTTTAGATATATTGGTAAAGTAGGCTCAGTTTGAAACTTTGGCTTATGGATTCCAGCTTCAATATCTTCAGCTGCAAGCAACATAGATATAATAAAATTAGTTATTTGTTCTATTTAATTATATCTGTATAATCTATATAATATATTAAATCTGAATCAACAGATAATATCACAACACGTGTTCTATTCTTTTTAGGTCACGTCATTACATAGTCATGTGACACTTGTAAAATCTTCTTTCAATAAAAAAAATTATTTTTATTTAAAATGATCTAACAGGACATTTACTATTTCAACTATCTATAATCTCTTAAATTCTAATTTTAAAATGCACATGTAAATCTAGAATTCTAAACACTGAAATTAAAATTATGTTTTATTTAAAATCATAAAAAAAAAATACTTAAAATAAATATTTTCAATCTCAAAGTAATAATAGTAAAAAAAAAAATATTAACCTATCAATTAGCTATTAACTTAGATAAATATATTATTTTCATAAATATATATTACCAAAGTCGACTATATTTTACTCTTTTTTGTTTATAATAGCGACCATAGATAGTATAATTCAAATTTTAAAATACACATGTGAATCTAGAGTTCTAAATACTAAAATTAAAATTATATTTTATTTAAAATGATAAAAAATAATGAATACTTAAAATAAATATTTTCGATCTTAAAGTAGTTATAGTAAAAAGTATATATATTAACCTATCAATTAACTACTAACTTAGATAAATATATTATTTTCATAAATATATATTACCAAAGTCAACTATATTTTACTTTTTCATTTATAATAGTGGTCATAGATAGTATAATAAAAATATTGAAAAGAACATCTAAAAAAAGAACGATCATGTTTCAATTGAAAATTTTGAATTATGTTTTCTTTAAAATCATAAAAAGTTGAATACTTAAAATAAATATTTTTTAATCTCAAAATAGTTGAAAAATATATTAGCCTATCAATTACCTACTAACTTAGATAAGTATGCTATTTTCATAAATATATATTACCAAAGTCAATTATATTTTACTCTTTTTCTTATATAATAGTGATCATAACAAAGAGAGTATACTAAAAATATTGAAATAATATATAAAAGAAAAAAAAGAACGCTCATTTTCAATTGATATCAATAATAAAATAAGATAAATTTTTACAAACTCATTAATAAACTTAAAATGATTTTATAAAAATAATAATTAAATTGCTATAGGAACTAGCAGTTTCAACTTTTATTCTTTATATGACTAAAATTTGACAAAAATAGTTATAAACTTATAAAGCTAGTAAAATTTTATTCGATAATAATTAAAAATAAAATTATAATTTTATACATTCACAACCTTAACAACTTAAAATTAAATATATAAATCAAAGACAACTACTAAAAAGAAATGATAATAAAAAAACAAAATAAAAATCATTTTATAGTTATTTGAATTTATAAAATTAATTATGAATATCATTCTCAATTTACAAGCATGCATTTATTTTAAAATAAAATTTATCTTTCATTTTTTAAATTCACAACTTTCACAACTTAAAGTTAGATATCTAAATCAAAGATAACAAATAAAATGATAAGATAATCAAAATAAATCAAAAATTATTTTATAATTATTTAAATTTGCAAAATTAATTACAAATATCATTATCAATTTACAAACATGATTAATTGATACATGATTAATTTATATTATTATCTCAATTATATTTCACAATAAACTTTTGTAATATAAATTTAATAATTATGTATTTTTTTTAAAATAACCTTTTTTAAATTCAATTAAAAATTAATATAATAATTTACTGCCGTAGTTATAAGTAAAATCATTTAAGTGATTAAGTTGAAGTGAATGCATGAAAACGTGCATGAAGTGATGATTGGAATATGGATTAATTATTAAACCGACGTTACTAAGTACGTGGATTGGTTGTGGGGATCCATATGGATACAAGTGGATGGTAAGGAAAAACACTGTGTCTTTTGTGGTTTGGGTTGTAGGAAGCATTGTGAGTCACTTGTTATTTGGAGCGTTGATCACGGGTTTTGATTTGTAGTTAGAGGTGGTTGGTTTGATTTGATTGGACACAACTAGGATATACCTCCACGTAACTCAATGCAATTCACATCACCAGCTAAGATAAAATGAATAGTTATTCATCAACTACTAAATCTTACAAATATATTAAGAAATTCCTTATAAAAATTTATAAACAAATATAAAAATTTAGATAATATGTACAGACAATAAATAAAAAATATTTTATTTATCATAATTATTAAAATTTTATAGTTTTTAAATTTATTCCAATCACCTTTAAAATATCATGAATGATTGTGGTGAACTAATCGTATAAAATTATTATATTAATAAAATATATCAACTAATCTTTATCCTAAGAATTCAGCTAGTGTATTAGACTAAGAGATGAAATAGTTCATTTGGTGGTTAAGACTTGTATTGTTTAGGTTCTACAAAATTATTATAATGAAAATATTTGTCATTGTTATTAAATCAACACATATTTTTTAATGCTTTTTATTAGTCATGTTTAAAACATTACAAAACAAAACTTTACAAAACAAAAATGATAATCTTGTAGAAATAAATAAAAAACATATTTAATTCTATATTAATTGTTTTTAATTATAAAAAAGCATTTAAATAAGACAAGTAAAATGTTTTGCAGATATAAAAATATACATCAATTTCATCGGCAAAAAAATAATATATCAATTAACATATTTAACACATGAAATTTAAATAAAATATTATTAAGAACATATATTAAGAAGACTTCAGATCTAATTTTTCTTTTTGGCAGTAAGAAGACCTCAAATATTTTGGCAGTAAGAACATATATTAAGAAATAAAAACATACTATGATACTACTACTGGTACTAGCAATAGTTTTCCCATAATCAATATCAAAATAGTAGTTAACTTTATTCCACGTAAGAAGGTATAATTTGTGGTTACCACATTGCCACACACAAATTGAGCAAATATTATTTGTAACTTTTGTTCTTGAAAGTGATTGAAATCTATCAAACTCGTGAACATCTTAAAAGGGAAAAAAATATTTATACACCAATTTTTTAGTAGTACCAAACCCTTTCATATCTAACTTGCTCTTAAATTTTTTAACACTCACTTACTATTAAATCACCTCTTAATTAAATTCTTTAATATAATTTATATCACCTATAATAAATCCCTACTAAATAAAATAAAATAAAATAGCAAAAAAACTTTATTATATATAGATGAATTTTACTTACGTATATCTTCATCATCACTGAATGGTTTGGAGCTACTGATTTCATCAAGAGGAACAGAAAATCCAGTAAAAGAGAATGAGAGTCCCAAACTCGAAGCTCTACTAAGAGCAGCACCATTATTAACCTCATCCAACTCAACTTTCAAAGAAGTTTGAGCACTCCTCGCCTTCCTTATGTGAGTGTTTCTTCCGCCCGGCGACGCCCTCCTCGACTTCCTTGTAAGACTCCCACTACCACCGTCCGCCACTCTGATCGACTCGCTCGATCCCGGGGTTGACGTCAGATCTTCCGCCACTGATTCTAGTTGCTCCGATTTCGTTCTCCATAATCCACTTGCATAATTCCCATCCTCCATGCCACACCACTAATATATGTATACAAAAGAATGTTAGAAAAAACAAGATGAAAAGATAACTAAAAAATATATGAAAATCTATTCTCATATATTGAGTTACAGACGCGTGCGAGTTTGAACCCGCGACATACCAGTTAAATGATTGAATTTACCTTACTGTTTTTCTTAGAAAGGAAAATGAAGACCAAAGCTGAAACAAAAATCGCGGGATTATATGAAAATGGAATAGATCTAGACAGTGTATATACCATATAGCATTACGAGTAAAAAGACCAAACTACCCTTGATATTGGGTCCTATATATAATTGTATTTGTGATGTGTCCACTCATATAATTGAATACGTCTTTGTACATGATTGACATTTCATCAATGCATGCCTACTCATTTATATTGACCGTACACGTGTATGGTATTTCTCATTTTCCATGCAATTCCAACACTTTGGACACAAATTTCAGCTGTTTGATTATGATGAGTGGTTCACATTTCACATGTGTTTGTTTGATTTATTTAGTCAACTTTAAATTCCAACCGTTGGATCCGAATCAAACGGTCGCTAATGCCTAGACGGCAAATGCTAAAAGAATGCTATATATTTGCATGCTTGTGTGTCCAAATTTTGGAGTTTTGACGTGACTAAAGCTAAGTGGCAAAAGCTTTTTGTATTAATGAAGATTTGGAAGGATTGAATGAGATAATTATGATCCAGAGTGGGACAAATGTGTCTAAGTATGTGTTTGAGTTGGGTAAGAGGGGTGATGCATGTGTCTAAGTTTGTGGTCTATATCTGTTCCTAGATTACGGGCACTATAGGGAATTCATATGGACTTAAGACAATATTGGAGAGATTGAGGTTTTTGGAATTTTGCAAATAACAAAAAGGTGTACGTTTTGATTGAGTGTATCAGTATCAAATATATAATTGTACGTTGAATAGAGTTTGGTTATTCCAAATTGTACAGCTATTTGAAGATGAAAGATTTTTAATGCAGGAAGCTGTCAAATGTCGTCTTCATCGTCGTTATTCACAACCTTTATTTCTTGATTGGTGTTTTCGGGTCCCTTTTTATTGTTGGTGTTAGTGACTAAGTTAATGAAATTTCTTTGAAAAATTAGCTTATGTGATTAATATTCTGTATTAGTGATCAGAGATGAATTAATTAGATTGTAACTTGATAAGAAAAGAATGAATAGATAATAATGCTTCATTGGAATATCCATAATTTTGGACTACGAATATTACTCGCACATGATTATAATCGAAACAAAATCATTCTTATCATACCAAATACTATAATAAGGGGCATAGGAGTTGATCAAGTGAAAGTGAATGGTTGAAGTTGGTCGGTGTTGAGGAACGGAGTAGCTCACAAGCAATGTGGCGATCAAGTAAAAGTCATGTAAGTGTTTGAACAAAGCACAGTAAGAACACTCTATCAAGGAATGGATATATTGCACTAACTATGAAAGGTTACAATGTTAGGGTATTTAAAAAAAGCTGCTTGCACTAGCAACTTATCAAAACTCTAACTGATTCTACATGCCCTAACTATCATAATCAATTGTGTTAAAAACAAAATTTTCCGCTAACAACATCATACTCGTAATATAAGTCTTAGCTGAAAATTTTCACGACATAAAAATATTAAGGCCAAAAGAAGAATGTCGAAGAAAAGTTAGTTCTAAAAGAAATATAAGAATATTTTATGAAGGTTTCGACTAACAGGTTCATGGATAGTCTAATCTTACTAAGTATTTACGAAAGTTCTATTTTGGTAAATAATTGAGACTTAAGATATTTGAAGTTTCGAAGAGGAATACTTCGACATGCACGTTAGTTAATTTGGCGCTTCGAAAGAAAGAAGATTTGATCTAATCTAAAAGGACGCGCGGAAGTTTAAGGATTCGAAGAACATGCAAATATCGAACATGACATTATTTTAGAAAAAATGTTATGGTCGAACTAGTATAAATTAGAATCTTACACCACTACAAAACGCGCAAACAACAACATCCAATTCACGACGGTTCTTCCAACGCTGTGATGGTATTTCTAAATTCATGGCGCTAACATTTTATTTTATTTTTTATTAAGAACTGTTAGCATATAATAACGGTTAGAGCTATAATCGTAGTTATATAATGCGGTCTTTCTTGGGTTCGAAACTCAATTCCCTCAACTATATTATTCATTTAACGTTAAGGCACGTCCACGGTTGGAAATTTCAACCGTTGTGAATATATTTATATATAAGCGAATTAACTCTCGCTCTTTCATAGTAGCACCGTATCTATCACAGCAAAACCCTAGAACCCATTTTTTTCTCTTCTTCGTCATCAACACTCCTATTCTACAGTATAGTCGTCAATCTTGTTCCTCTTACATAAAGGTATTCTTTTTTTTCCTTATTCTCTCATTTTCGTGTATGTTGTTGTTATGTTTCACTTGGTTTTCCTATGAATTCCTTATTCTTTTTTATTGTTGCATGTTGTGTTGTTGACAAATAAGTTTGCGGTTTCACATGTTGATAATTTTCATGGTCTTTGTAGGACTCAAGAAAAGTGAATGAAGAAACAACAACGAGCTTCATCTAATTTTAGAAGCTATGAAAAGAAATATAAGAAGTTTGAAGTTGTTGTGTTAACTTCATCCACCTTATATTTTTTTCTGCATAGCTTCATAAATTAGATGAATTTCATATAGTGATGATGATGGTGGTTGCAAGCGTATAATATGAGTTGATAAATGGTTTTTCATGTGCAACTAATAAGTGTTTATAGTTCTTTACTTATCACTTAAAGATTCAAAAAATAGTCAGTTCTCCCAATCCATGTAAATTAATTTGATGTTTTTGTTAATAAATGTTGTTAGTGAGTTTGTTATATCATGTGAGATTGTTTGTTTCACTAACCCCTCATTGAACTTGCACTCATTTAAAAAGATTTTTTAGATAATAATTTAAAAAATTAAGTTATTCTTGAAAATCAACTTAGACAATCCAATATTTTTTTGAATTGCATTCATCTTGTAAATCATAATTTCCTCTTTAGCGTATAAAATTGCATTCAATGTCACAAATTCTTCAAAACAATGTTGATAAATGGGTGTCATTACGTATCTTTCACACAATTTTATGTTTGAAAAACAAAGTAGAAAAGAAGGGGAAATCAAAGTTTATGTGAAAGATTCAAATTGTCGTCCATTTAATAACATTACTTTGAAGAATTTGGGATTGAATCAAATCCTATAAGTTAAGAGAGAAAATCATGATTTACGAGATGCTTGCAATTCGACACATATTGGATCATCTAAGATGTTTTTCAATAATAACTTAATGTTTTAAATTATTGTCTCAAAAATCTATTTAAATGGTTGTATATGGTTAATGAGGGGCCGGGGAAAACAAGCAATCCCATATTTTATAATAAACTCTTATATATACCACAACAGTTGGAACGTTTAACCGTTGTGAAAGGCTATTTTTATGCGCTTTAATTTTGATAGTAGTTGGGTATCGAACTCGTGCCACTATATTTATTACAACGGTTGTTTGAGACAGGGATGGACAAAATACCCGTACCCGTGGATACCCGCAGGTAAAACCCATCACAGGCACGGGTATGCTGACTTAATGGGTATCCACGGGTAAATTAAATGGATATTTGGTTACCCTTTTACTTACGGATATAGATGTGATGATACCCGTACCTGCAGGTATCCATATCCGTTAAGAATTAGAAAAACATACTTAAATATTAATTTTTTTATCAAAATTATTATTATTATTAATATTATTATTAGTTTTGTTATTTTGTTAAATATGATATTATTACTTTTTTTATTAGTATTATTTTGATTAAAAAAAGAAATAAAATAGATGTGATCTATTTTTGTTATTATTCATTATGTGTTAAATTTGAAAATAATTTTTTTTATATTTAAATAATAGTATCCATGGATACCCGTAAATACCCGCGGGTATCTTAAAATTCACGGATGTCCATCTAACGGATATCCGCACGGGTATGGGGCGGATACGGGTATCAGGTTTACTAAACGGGACGGATATTGGGAGACTAGTACTCGTGCCCATTGGTACCCATTGTCATCCCTAGTTTGAGTCAACTGTTATGATAGACATTTTACAATAACGATCACTGAACTATGTCGTGTATACAACCACACTCTACATAACAACGCCTGGACCCACTTGATTATACATGTTATCGAATAATTGTTATATGGGTTTTTCGTAGTAGTGTTAGTGTTAGGATTTTAGTGTGTTCAATTCTGGACAAATACTCAATTTCACTCGAAGTACCAACATTTATCGAGAAAAGAGTTTTTGAGAATGTACGTATGAATCACCAAATTTTATTCAATTGCCAAATTAGATTTACAAAAGTCCTTTTAATTCCCTTTACATAAGTCGAAATCTCTTTACTTTCCTAATTTTTATTTCGCATAGTTTTACAATTATTTACCAATTGATCATTACATTCGAAAGGATGAACATTCGAGAACCATAAATCACCAAAAACTAAACACATCGTCCTAAGATCAATCTATTCCTAGGATCAATCTAAGCAATCCTTTGAGTAACCAAAATAATTTTATTTTGGAAGACTAGCGCTTGTTTACCAAATTGTAAGGTAAACAAATTGGCACACCTAGTGGGACCAATGTCTAGTTTTTGTCACACGTTTTATTTTATGTTGTTTTTCTTTCATTTTAGTCTATTTATTTAACATTGTTGCATGAGATTAAGAAGTGGAAAATTAGCCAAAACTAGTGAATCAATACCAAAAACGAAATACACAAGGAAATGGTTAATTCACCCAATAACAATGGAGAACAAATTCCTCCTCAAATAATAGAAGGCATGGTCGCTACAAATATGATTGAAGTCACACCATTAATACAAGTTACAACAGTCGTACCATCAATTGTAAGTTCGATGACCATACCTTCAAATTCGCTGAGTGGACCAACTTTGTCCCCTGTAACAATTCAGGGTCAACCAGTGACCCCAAGATCCTCGAGAGTTAGTATGTCTAGGTCATATACACCATGATTTTCGATTCAAATGCAAGATCCTCCATATGACGTGCCAACTTCCTTTATGGAAGAATTACACATTAATGCGCCTACATATATTGATCCATTAACATCCACATTCTCACCATTACAAGGATCAGGCTCTAGCATTAACAATTTGGGTCGAAATACCCAACCACCAGGATTTGCTGCCTAATTGCCTGCACTTACAACGAATTATGCAGAAGTATGAAGGCAACAAATGGATGATAGAAATCATAAAATAGTTAGGTTACTTTCTTAATAAATGAGTTCAATCTTCAACCTCTTGATCTAGAATGCTACCCAAACAAACATACAAAACGCCCAAGCAAATCAGCAAATGGTAGCGCAGATGACGCGAAATGCAAATTTCTTTGGGGCTACAAGAAAACCATTTCAACAATCCCGTCGTGAATGGATAAGAGAAAAATCATAGAGTAGTATTTAAGGAGGATCCAACAACCAACCAAGTCCAACCAGTCATACAAATGCTGGCGAAAACAGCCAAGGAATAAGGGTTGAACCACCCAGAGTTCTTTTGCAAATAGAAGATACCAACTATGTTGAACCAGCTAACATTAACATGGTGGAGGTTGTTGAAGACCCCATCAACCAGGACCCTGAGAACAAAATCTCTTAAGATTTTTCTTCACATGTCAAATTTGAGGAGGCTACTAAAGTCCTCATCAACAAAGAAGCTAAGGGTAAGACTGATGGTGATTTTACTGCAGATGTTGAAATGGCGAAGGCTATTGAGGGCCTTAGAATCAAATTCCAAGAAGTAAGGATCACAAATGGTCCCAACCTCAAAGTGAACATGGTAGATATGAGCCAACTTACTAAGATGAATGATGTCGAAAAGAGCATCCAAAAAGAAGATAACCAAATGAAAGTGGCGTACCCAAAAATAGGAGAAAATCTATTGGACTTTCTTGTTAGATGCTAGAGAGAGAACTCTGAGGCTTTAATGTGTCCAAGGTGCAATGCAATGTATGATAAAAGGTTGCAGAGAACTACAAAAAAGTTCAAATTCCTCGAAAAAATGGGCAATTGGAGAGATGCCATGAGCGGGTTTGTGTTTGATAACGAGGATTCCCTCGAAGGCCATAAAATCCTTATCCTTAAGTAAATAGAAGGGAAATTTTCAAGCCAATTGCCAATGCTCCAACTGACAAATGGGTAAGGCCGACTGAGAATATGGGGCAAGGGCAAGAGAAATGGATAAGCTTTGAATTTGATAGAGGCTCATCTATAGCCTAAAGGGAATGAATTTCTAGTCGGAAAAAATCCTATAAGTCTGAGAACTATAGAGGCAAGAATATAATGTCGAGATCTCAATGGAAGAGACATGAAAGAATCAAGAAGGCGCATAGGGAAATGGCTGAGAAGGGGACTAAATACCATGTGGATTAACATTTGTACCTGTAAGATAATTCTCACACCGACTCACATGTTCATATTGGTTTGGGTAAGGTCAAAAGATCCACAAAGTAGTTAGTCCACGTGGAAACATATCATTTTAACGTATAAAACGTAGAACAATAGTATCCCCAAATAAACCTCGTCTGTATATAGAAATTAGCGACGATAGTTTTTTTCGGTGCATTTTAGAATGTAATCGAATCATTTTTTGAATGTATTGTCAAACATATTGTAAATCTATATGTTTCAATACATATATACATATTATCTATATTTGGTTTTACAATTATTTATTTTTTTCATGTCCCAAAATCTAAAAATTTATCATTAATGGTGCAAATAATGGATTTGTTTCTGTTGAATTTGCAAGTGCACTTACTAATTAACCTTAGGTTTTAAAAAAAATACATGACAAACTTTGCAAGTGCACTTGCGAATTCTGTTGATAGGTGAATTTGCAAGTGTACTTGCGAAATAAATCTAAAAAACACATTGGTGGTGCGTTCGCAAGTGCACTTGTAAATTCTGGGATATTTTAGATTTTTCGCCAGAGATCTAAAAGAAACCACTAAATGGAAAAGGAAATTCTCAATAATAAATCATCAAAAATAAATAATAAACAATTGTAAAATAATAAAAGAAAAGCAATAATCTTAACAAACTACTAGTCAGAGACTCGTGCTCTCGCACGGATGAATTTTTTCGGGTATAATATATTTTGAACGATATAAGTAATATAAATAAAAGGAACTATGAGCAATTTGCATAGTCAAAATGTAACTTATTAGTTTAATCACATAAAAAAACATAAATAAAAATTAAATAAATTTAGACATAGTAAATATAATATAATTAAATTTGAAATAAATAATAATTATTAAAACTTAACTGTATTAAATAATCATATATATATATATATATATATATATATATATATATATATATATATATATATATATATATATATATATATATATATATATATATATATATATATATATATAAAAGATATAAAATAAAATATTAAATAATAATAGAAAAGAATAAACATTTAACAAAAGTAAATGTAAAGTTTTAAATATAAATGCAATATTTGAAAGAATTTACTTATTTATAAAATGAACAATAATCATATTGATTTAATTATATTAAATAATCATTAAAAAAACTGTGATATAGAAAAATATAATATATGAAAATAAATATTTATTTCTAAAAATATTATTAATTTCAATAATACAAATTATTCATACTATAAAGTTAAGATACCCAAAATGTAAAAGCATCTACTATAAGGGACATGTTTATTTTTAAATAAATAGTAAATTGACAGAAAATAAATAAAATTAACAAATACAAAAGTAAGATTTTATATATAATACAAAATTTTAAATGATTCACTTATTTGTAAAAAGGATAATAAATATATTTATTTAATTATATTAAAATAGATATTGTATTGATGATCCGTGAATTATAAAAAATCAAATTTATAAATAAAAAAATTATAATATACTATGAAAGATAATTTATGCAATTAATTTTTAATAAATAGATAGTAGATTACCATTACAATTGTTCTAGACTGCCCGAATGACTGTCGGGTAAGACATCTCTTCGAGCCTAGTAGCATGTCGAACAGACCAAAAGGCATTCAAAGGGTCTCATCTGCTTGTTCTACACATAGCCAGAATCCGTCTGCTCGACGGGTGTCGAGAAGATCAGACAAACTCTCCCCGTCGAGGGCCATGCCCGTTATGCCTCCTTATGTCCGGCATAACGGCTAGTTACGAGCATCCTTGCTCGACTTTGACCTAGTCAGCTCGAACGGCTATATTCGCGGGCCCGCATATGTCGGCCCAAATATAGCAACTAATGAGAGTCTCCTAATATTATTATATAAACCCTCATATCTTTGAGGGCAAGGTATCACTTTCTTACACTCAAAAACCTGATATTTTCTATCCCTTTCCTTGAACATTTGCTTACTTTAGCATCAAAGTGTCTTGCAGGTACACCACCCCCTTCTCAACACAACTTGCCCGAAAGATCATCAACCGTTCTAGGCGTCTCCGATTCTAATCACTTGTTCAGATCAATGGCGCCGTTTGTGGGAATCTATCTTCCCCATCTTTATTCCTCATCAAGAATCCAGAAGACCAAAGATACCTCAACACCTCCAAGAAGATGGCTGAAAGCAACGACCTATTCACTTTGGGCAAGACTGTCCCCTCGCCTATCCGCAAGACAGACAGTAATGACACCTCTCCCCATCTCGAGGATTTCATGCATAACAGGGATGACAGGACCTCCTCCCCCGATTCCGACGAAGATGGAGACCAAGATTCTCCCTTGGATAATAAAAAACCCAAGAACCAGGCAGACAACATTGTCACCTTTCCTCCTTCGGTACCATCACCGACCAACAACGATCCAGTCTTGGAAACACTCTTGTCTGCCCTAAATCGTACCAACGATCTTATCCTCCAGCAAGATCAACGCATATAGGCCCTCGAAAAGAACAACTCCCAGTCTTTATCTTAGAGACCAAGGATGTTCGCTTCCCGTAGTCCCTCTCCACGAAGACCTGTTCGGAATCAAACCCATGAGCATACTCCTCCTCAGAAGAATAAGGTTTCCCCTTCTCACAAGAAAACCAAGAGTGAGCCACGTCATCCCCGCGACCGAAACCTTTCTCCACCCCAGCGCATCAAGACCAACCGTTCTCTCTCCCTCTCTCTCCAAGTCGAGGTGACGAAAATGAACATCATGGTCCTCTTTGTCGGGCGATTATGGATACTCCCATCCCTTTGGGGTTGGAGATCCCCGAGGCTCGGACAATATGATGGCACTACTGATCCTGACAAACACATCGAAAACATTGACGCCCTGCTCAACTATCGAGCCGTTAGAGGCGCTATCAAGTGCAGATTATTCTCAACAACTCTGAGGAAAGGGGCAGTGTCTTGGTACAAAATCCTCTCCAACGAGTCCATTACCTCATGGAAGAAGTTGGGGAAGATGTTCTCAAGGCACTTCACTGCCTCTCGCCGTCACCCAAAGACAGAGGCCTCGCTAGAAGCGATCATACAGGGAAGAGACAGACCTCTCCGAACATACACCGATAGGTTTAACAAAGAGGTCGTTCAGGTCTCCACGACCAATGATGTGAAGAAGTACTTGCTCGAACGAGGATTACGCTCCCACGGCGATTTTGCCAAAGTAGTTGGCAGTGAAACACCATCAATACTGGATGCCCTCCTCCTCAAGGCCTAGGCATACAACCAATACGAGGAGAAGAAATCAGCCAATTATGCTCGACATTGCAACACAAACAACCTCGCCAGCCTCCCCGACGGGCGGGCATAAACTAACAGAGATAATTTTTTCTATTATTACTGATAGAGCAACATGTGCTCTTTAATAGGATAAACTGTATCTAGAAAAGGAAATTCCTAATAAACACTCATCATTGCCCTCATAACTTTTATAGTTAAGAGCCAATAATTTCTATATACATACAACTAGTCAAATCTTATTTACAGGATTTTAACATGAAATATACAGCTGATTAACACATGTTCTGACATAAACAAATCGTCCCCCGCGGACACAACTTCCTGGCAGATATATGTTCCCCGCAAACATAAATGTCAGGCAGACATATGTTCCCTGCGAACTCAACTTCCTGGCAGACATACATTCCCCACATCTGAGTAAAAACGGAAAAGGGGAATACTATCTCAAAAACCTACATAGGGAAGAACTTGTTCGATCATAAAATGCCGAAAAACTTAAACAATACTATAGTTAAGGCACGAATAATTGACATGCCTCGGAATACCATCCGATCATTAAGATCTCGACACCAAGCGCACACCCTGGTACCAGCAATGTGCCACAAATACGACATTAAGGGATCCTTGCTCCACATATATAAAGAGCCAGATCCTTGCCTCGACACGGGGGACTAAAACGAGCCTTGTTGTCTAAGTACCTTGTCCGGAAGAACACCCAGCTCGCGATGGGATGTTCATGCCATCGATCTCAAGTCTTTAATCAGGACTTGAGTTCAAGATCAAGCCCGGTAAACAAACTAGTACCCTTCGACTAGTCACCCCACGCTAGTGAAAACATACATTAAACGAGCAAAACCCCCGAACACTTAGCAAAAACAAACTTGTAAGGTAGCTCAAAACTACGAGCATACAAACGAATAAATAACGTACGAGCACGTCCTCTTGAAAATCACAAAACGTCTATATCGCAGATGACAAACACCATCAAACGCGTTTTCCCCCCTCAATGCTCAGACTGGCTTTAAGTCATCACTTATGTGCCTAGAAGCAACGACTTAGGGGGCTACTATTCTGGACTGCCCAAATGGTTGTCGGGCAAGACATCTCTTTGAGCCTAGTAGCATGTCGAACAAACCAAAAGGTATTCAAAGGGTCTCATCTTCCTGTTCTGCACAAAGCCATAACTCGTCTGCTTGACGGGTGTCAAGCAAATCAGACCAACTCTCCCCGTCGAGGGACATGCTCGTTATGCCCCCTTCTGCCTGACATAACGGCTAGTTACGAGCATCCTCGCTCGACTTTGACCTAGTCAGCTCGAACGACTATATTCGCGGGCCCGCATATCTCGGCCCAAATATAGTAACCAATTAGAGTCTCCTAAGATCATTATATAAGCCCTCATATCTTTGAGGGCAAGGTATCACTTTCTTATACTCAAAACCCTGATATTTTCTATCCTCTTCCTTGAACATTTGCTTACTTTAGTATCGGAGTGCCTTGCTGGTACACCACCCCTTTCTCAACATCAACTTGCCCGAAAGATCATCAATCGTTTCGGCCGTCTCTGATTCTGATCACTTGTTCAGATCAACTATAGTGAATGAGTAGGGCAATTAATTTATGAAATACTTGATACATGGTGAGTGAGTAGGGCATAAAGTTGGTGGACATTTTTTTTATTACCGAAATGTCCTTTTGGGCTTTGGAAACAAAATTTAGACAAGGGGTGTTTTAGTCAGTTAGGTCAATTCTTTAGTAAATGTTATATATATATATATATATATATATATATATATAAATGTGTGATATTTACAACATTAAAACGAAAAATAAATTAAAAGATAAGATTTATTTTTTGACGCGTGCGCACACTAAAAAAACGGACAAACGAACACGGGAGGCTAATACCAATAATATATTTACTTGATATTATCTAAGTTTACATGCAGTGTATATAGTGTGGTTTAAAGTGGAAATGAGACATTGTTTGACTTTATATTTGAGTTATAAATAAGAGAGCAATTTGATGTAAGAGTATTCATCTTAGTGAAATGGTTTTATCTTCAATAATGAGTGTACTAATAATTTTGATAGGCATGGCATTTTCAATTAATATGTGTGTGGGAACTTAAGATTATTTGTCATTGAGTCTTCAATGGCAACCTGAATATTGAGGGAGGATCGATAATCGCATTACGTGTTAAAAGAGCCTAATAGTGAATGACAAATTTACTATTCATGGTTTATGACCTTCGAACCACTCGGATCCTCAACCACATGATTGCATGACAGACACTCGAGGGGGAAATTTGGATGAGAATAAGGTGATGAGTTTGTTTATTTATCAAGACAAAACATACTTTTGTTTTAGATTACATGTGTCAATAACATAAACTTTTAATTTTTGACAATTGATTTCAGGTCTAATACCAAACATCAATAAATCATGGCCAAGTTTAAATCATGGCCAAGTTTAACCGAAGACGATGAAAAGTTTGGAGAGATCAATGGATGAAGCATGGAACATGTTACTATGATGGGAACAATCATAGACAATACAAGTGTTCTAAGTTCCCACCAAAAACACCTTTACCTACATTCCTCACTTCAAGTGTTCTAAGTTCCCACCACATGAGTTATATGAATTTATTATGTGTTTGGAGCATGACAGAATGACTGTCATTAACTGAACATGGCCTTCATCTTGTGGCAAGTTATTTTGGAAATTGTAATTTATAACAATAGATAAAGGGAATGCACAAATTTAGTCTGGCTTTTATGTTTCCCTTTTTACCCATACCATTTAATGAATAAATTGTTCCCTCGCCTAATAAACAGCTCTCAAACTCCTTTAATGAACAGGAAAACCACAAAAACTACATGTCAAAAATGAAAATAGAACCGCAAAATAGCGGATGTGACAAGAATTCTAGAGGATGAAAAGGATTTTCTTCCCATCAGCCGTGCACATTGGACGCAAGCGGCAAGCAATCTTGATTTTTTGTACTCAAGAGAGAAATGTGTTTATAAAGTAATTGCTTTAATGGAAAATTGTCAAAAGTTGTCTTTGCATTCAATCATAATTATAATTGCAATATTTGAATTGATTTACTTATTTATAAAATGAAGAATAATCATGTTGATTTAATTATATTAAATAATCATAAAAAAAGAAAGAAAAAAGAACGTGATATAGAGAAAAAATAATATATAAAAATAAATATTTTATTTCTAAAAATATTATTAATTTCAATAATACAAATTATTTTGGTAGTGACTCGTAAGATAAAAAGTTAATTATTTATACTATAAAGTTAAGATACCCAAAAATATAAAAGCATCTACTATAAGGAACGTGTTTATTTTAAAATAAATAGTAAATTGACAATAGAAAAGAAAATAAATAAAATTAACAAATACAAAAGTAAGATTTTATATATAAATACAAAATTTTAAATGATTTACTTATTTGTAAAAATAATAATAAATATCTTTATTTAATTATATTAAAATAGATATTATATTGATAGTGACCCGTAAATTAAAAAAATTAAATTTATTAAAAAATATATTATAATATACTATGAAAGACAATTTATGCAATTAATTTTTAATAAATAGATATAGGGCTGGACATTGGGTCGGGTTGGACGGTTTTGGGCCCAAAAGTCAGACCCAGCCCAAACCGCGGTTGACTACAATTGGCCCATTTTGCCTATCTTTTGAAATGGGTTGTGCGGGTTCGGTTTAAATGGGCCACGAGTTAACTCGATTGAGAAAATTTTACCTTATACCCATACAGTTATTCCTATACCCCTACAAATTTAAAAATATTCCAACTTTACCCTTTTACTATTTTTACTTTTCTGTTGAATTTTTTACTATTTTCACTATTCATCTAAACACATGCGAAAAGGACAAGTGGTAGCTCAATTCTAAGAACCGGATAACCCAAGATGGAGAAATTCGGTATGTATTTTTTCATAAACCGGATAACCTATTAAAGCTTAATCTGGTTTGTCTTTTTTATCCAGAAAACCTGACCACGAGTTATCCGGTTAACAACATTAACCAACCGGATAACATGATGCTGTGTGTTCTGGTTTGTTATAAAAAGCCAACCAGATAACATGTGGTATAGTTATCTGGTTCGTTTTTTACTTTTTTTATTATTATGTTAAACAGGTGTTATTCCTCAAATATGCGATAAAAATCAGACATGCGTAGATACCACTGATATGTTTACATCTGCACAATATTTTGCTACAAGAGAAGAGGCAATAAGGTGGATTAGAGAGGTTGGAATCAGGAATAAAGTGATAGTTATAATAACTCGTTCAGATACTAAAACAGGAAAGAGAGGAAGAAGTGATTAAGTAATATATAGTTGTGATAAAGGTGGAAAATACAAAGAAGGAGAAAGTGAAACACAAAGTGCTAGTAAGAAATGTGGTTGTCCGTTTAAAATTAAGTCCACACCTTCAAAAGATGGTTCCGGATGGAAGATTGATGTAAAATACGGAGTTCACAGTCATGGGTCACCTGATACATTTGAAGGTCATCCTTTTGTAAGTCGACTTAATGCAGAAGAACAACAACATATTGTTGATTTGACAAAACGTCATGTTCCACCAATACACATACTTTTGTCATTGCAGGAGCGAGATCTAGAAAATTTCACTTGGATCACGCAAATATATAAGCACAAGAGTAAAATACATAAAGATATAAGGGGACCTAGAAAGGAAATGCAACATTTGTGTAAGCTAGTAGAGGAATCAGATTATATATGTATACTGGAGCAGGAAAAAAGATGATTCAGAAGTTGTGAGGGATATTTTTTGGGCTAATCCAGAATCAGTGAAGTTGTTGAATATGTTTCCTGTTGTGTTGATTATGGATAGCACATACAAGACAAATAAGTATAGGCAACCTCTGTTTGAAATAGTTGGTGTGACATCCACTAAATTGACATTTGTTGTTGCATTTGTATATATGGAATCAGAGCAGACTAAAAATTTTTGTTGGGTTTTGGATAAGTTGAAATAGTTGTTTACTAAGGAGCGGTTTTGGCCACAAGTGGTGTTGACTGATAGAGATCTTGCCTTGATGAAAGCAATTGAAACAATATTTCCAAAAACAACTAATTTTCTTTGTCGATTTCACATCAACAAAAATATGAAAGTGAAGTGTAAGGAATATGTTGTGGATGAAATCCAGGAGTTGATAGAGAAAATTGGGTATGAACTTGTGAGGGCTAATGATGAGGTGGAGTATCAACAACGGTTGCAACAACTTGAGCATGCATGTGTTGACTTTACAGCATTTACTAATTATGTGAAAGATACATGGTTGTCTCTGCATAGACATAGATTCTTCGAAGCATGGATCAATCAAGTGTTGCATTTGTGAAACACCACAACTAATAGGTATGCTTATGTTAATATAACTTGATTTTACTCATAGTTTTTTTATATTAATATGACATGTACTTAATTGTTTTTTGATTTATTTAAAGGTTGAATCCACACATTGGAAATTGAAGCAAATGTTGGAGAATAGTTTAGGTGATATGTGCAAATGCTGGGAGGCTATGAATGGCAATATTAAGATACAATTGGGCAACATTAGAGCTTCATTTTAGAAGAGTTTTTATGAAGTCGAGCATGCACACACTAGCCCATTTTATGGAAATTTGTGTGGATTTGTATCTAGAGCTGCTTTGAGGCATATTGCTGAAGAGTGGGTGATGGTTGATATTGTTGGTACAAACACCCAAAAGTGTGGGTGTACTTATAGAAAAGTTTATAGGTTACCTTATACTTGTGAGTTAGGGAGATATACACTAAGTAGTGATCCGATACCAATTGAGGCTATTCACATTCATTGGAGAAAGCTAAGTATGGAAGGCAAACAAGAGGTGGATGCAGATGATGGATCAGAGGTGGACATGACCAATGCAATTGAGGAAATTTGATAAAAGTTCAGGTCAATAGATGTTGTCGGGAAAAGAGCATTAAAGAGTAGGGTGTGTGAAATTGCTTATCCCACTACATCAAAAATGTTGCCACCGCCTGAAAAAATAAAAACCAAGGGAGAAGTGAAGAAGAATGGGAAGAGACATGCGGGATATGATGTTTATCGCGATCCTTCATATCATGAGTATGTTGATCGAGCACACTCGAGCTCCCAAAAGTCTTCAAAGAGGGTATGTTCACAATTATCCCAAACATCTGAGAAGAAACCATGTAGTAATTTCATTACACAATTTACAGTACATATCAGACCATTTATTGATGACATTGTTGATGTGATGAAAAATGAAAATTGTGGGTTTAGAGTCATTGCATTTTTTCATGGTTATGGATCAGATGGATGGCCAATTGTTCGTCGTGATTTGGATAATGAACTTAAAGGTACTAGAAGCAAGCTATATAAATAGTTATTTGGAGCTCATTTTTCAATAGTGAGAGATTCTTTGATGATATCAGAGTTAGGTCATCAACCACAAGAGAAATGGATGACATTACCTGGAATGGCTTATGTAATAGCTAACCGGTATAATGTCATTGTTGTCTCTTTGGGTTTTCCTTCTTTAACATTATTTCCTATGACGACTTCACATTTACCTAATGTGTCCATTTACTGCATTAGATTTGTAGACGGAAATCATTGGGTATAATTTTATATATATATATATATATATATATATATATATATATATATATATATATATATATATATATATATATATATATATATATATATATATATATATATATATATATATATATATATATATATATATATATATATATATATATATATTATTATTACATATACTTATTTACTTATTTGTTCAAATACTTATAACCAGGTAAACATGAACGAAGACTTTCCGTTACCACCCGTCACATTGGCTTGGAAACAATTCCGCACAAAAGAGGTGACTTCTTGGATAATAGGATTTGGCGGACGACTACAACATTGGCAACGTCTTACACCTGTAGTAGAGCCACATATTATTAAACTATAATTGTTATGTGTTTGTTTTGTTTTGTATTCATTTCACATATGACTTTCAGGCTACATTTTGGATTCAGTTGACATATATCTTTAGTTGACTTTCATGCTACATTTTGGATTCAGGTGACATATATATTTTGTTGACTTTCATGCTATATTTTGGATTATATTGTAATTTTTATATTTTGGATTGCGGAAAGTAGAAATATTAAAAGAGTGCACAAAATAATACATAAGTCTGACATAAATACATAAGTCATGGGATAATACATAAGTCACAAAATTCAATATAAGTCTCAAAAAAACAAATAAACAAGGTAAATCATGGAGATAGGTAAGGTATTGGTCCTCCCTGGGGTAGTGGTTCGCCCTGAGCTACATGTAATGATCGAAAAATCTCAATAAACTCATCATCCTCCTGATTTACACTATGACGCTGCAAGTAGCGATGAAGCTCACCTAATATGTATGCTAACCTCTCGTCTTTTGGTCTCTCAACATAAACCGGCACTGGGATCTCTTTCACTTCATATTGTGGCGGTGCTACCAAATGAGGATGTGACACCATATAATACCAACCCAGACACTCATCAACTACATCATATGGTCGGGCAGCAATAACTGCATCACGGATAACATCTAAAACTCCCTGAACATAACTTAATCAGTCAACATCCACATCAAGAGTCTCAAAAGCAGGAGAATGATGGGGTATGTATTGTTTATATCCAAACTGACACAAACATTTGTCAGGTAGATATAACATTACTATACAATACCATTTTAGACCACCCTTGTAGAGACATGTATCATCAAATGGACGTATATGCCGGTGATCCTCAAAAGGACATCAAATAACATCACCGGTGTCAATACATCTAAATGCACCTTGTGCTCATCGACCTTGGTAGTGGGTTGCCTGTAACACCACTTCATCGCCCTCGGAAGTGGACTATCCACACCACAAATCCCAGATAGACCTCTCTTCCCAATAGAGGGAAAATACTTGTGGATCCAGCACTGTTACACACCATGAATAATATAAATAAAATTTAGGAATAAATAAAGATGAAAAAAATTAAAACAAAATTAAAACATTTTGTACTTGTAATAGTAGGGATGGCAAGCAGACCCAAACCCACGGGCCCCACCCGCACCCGCACCCGAGTCAACGGGTGAAACCCGAATTGACTGGGTTTGGGTTCGGGTTCGGGTGCCACCCGATATTTCGGGTGTGGGTTTGGGATAGCTTAAACCCGCACTCGAAACCCGAAATCACACCTGTTTATATGTTAAATTACATAACTATCCCTATATATATATATATATATATATATATTTCAATAAGTATTAAAAATAAAATGTAGGGTTTGTTTTTCTTTTTCACTTCAATAGATCAATTCAGACCTCACCGTCTCCTTCCTCACCCACCGGCGGCGCGACTACTACATCCTCCATCTCCTTCCTCACCCATCGGCACGGCTACTCCATCATCCGTCTCCTTCCTCTGTCTACTGTCTTCGGTTGAATCAACCCCCAACCACTTCTCGCAGGTCTTGCTTCCACACTTCTCGCAGTCCGTTCGTGCAAAAACCCTGCCTTTTCCTCTACCAGATTTTCGGTTTCGTTCCCTCTTCGCTAACCTCTATTCCGTTGAATGTTATTCAATGTTCATAACCCTGCCTTTTCTTGTTTGCTTTCTACCATGTTGCTCATGTTAATATTTCACTGATTATTTGAACAAGTCAGTTTGACCCTTGTGTTATTGTCGCAGTTATTCAGAAGCGACAAGAACTTGCTGAGCAGCTTAAGGACCTTCCCCAAAATTGCTGGTGATTCTGTCATTCTGTGCAGCTATTCAGTGATTCTGTCATTCTTACTGCGTTGGTGAAAGGTAATAATAATGCCTGGACATTTGATCATATCTTGTGTATTACCATATACCTGCTCTTGGTTTCTCAAGTGTCGTTTCCTAACTGAAGAGCAATTGAAAAAAGCCATTGTTCTTGGTTCTGAAAAAACTTGGTAAGGTAGAGGAAATGAGGAATTGTAAAGTTTCAGTTTCAGAAACTTTTCGACAAAACAATTGTCCGTGTCTGAAACTGAAATGAATTTGAATTTATAATTTATTAGTCGAACAAGGAATTGAATTGGACCTGAAGTGGTAGGGAGTGAAAGCATGGTTTTCTTGTTTGGAGTATAATATAGACAAAACTTAGGATTAACACATTGATCTTATAGATTCTACTGCTGTTTTGGTTCGTGATGGAAAGGTTATTGTTGGTGGTAGTAACCCTCACATCGGTTATAGTTTTGGTAATGTTTTGTTTCCAACTGAACTTAGTCTTGAAACTTTTTTACCTTCTTATCTTGACAGTAAATTGGGGATGACAGTAAATTGAATTCAAGTCTGGAACGTGGAGTATGAATTTGGTTTATGTAATGCAAAGTAGCTTACTAAAATCTCGTATACTTTGTGAAAACATCTTCTAAATAAATTGTGTTAATATTACTTTCTAACAAAAGAGATACTATACTCTTGAAATGAACAATTGTGTGATTTTTTTTATAACAATGAAAATGCCAAAATTTTGTTTTTCTTATTTTCAAAAATACATCATCCCAAATCTAGCATTTCATCTTCTCTCTGTCGCAATTATTCACTTCAAAAGTTTCGCATCTTATTAACAAGTTAAAACGAAAACATGTTATAAAATGAAAATAGGAAATGTTTTCATAATGTAAATGGGGCTTAATGTTTTTTTAATCTTGTTAAGTTGCCATACTTTGACATCTGTCCATGTGTATCCTTCTTAGAAGTTTGTGTTAGCATAAGAGAAGTTGTGATTACATTTACTGAGTGGTGAGAGTAACTATTACACATTTTGGCATACTTCTTCCTGTTGGAGGCAATTTCCGTATAAAATTTGCTTACCTGTAAAGACTCTTGTTGCATAAAACAAGAAATGAATGATGAATAAAATACAAATTATTAGTATGTGAATTTACCTTCAATTTGATTACATTTGGATGATGTAGTTTCATTAGAATGTTGATTTTGCGTAGAGCAGTTATAGGAAACTGAAATGACATAATAATATTGTTACAGAAGCAAAGAAGCAAAAAATGTATGAAATAGGGTCATCATCAAACTATGAAATAGTCGGTGTGTTACATCATCACTGCTAATGCTATTTTTGATCATGAGGAGCAGTGGAAATAGGATCATCATCAAACTATCATGTGCTCCTGCCATCCCAATGTTACACAGATTTCTTTTTCAGCAATAAAAAGTGATAAGAACCTAATTAACTCATAGTCTTCAGTCAATAAAAACGTGAATAACGTGTTTAAGTTGGAGTGATAGCAGAATTGCAATTTGACTTGTTGGTCTTTTTTAATTCAACACCATAGAAGTTTTCTCTTAGTTTGGATTCACTGAAAATTATCACCAATTGTTTTCTCTCAGTTTTAATTTAACACCATCAATTTTTTATACAATTGTTTATGAAATTTCTTGTTATCTGTAGTAGGTAAAATGGATCAAGTGAACACAACCCCGGAACCAGAAGGAGCATGTAATCCTACACAAGAAAGTACATGTCCAACTCAGGAGGTATCTTCTAATCCGAATCCGACACCTGAACCTGATATTGGGCAACAAGAAGAAATTGATACAAGTTTAGAACCTCCATCAAAGAAACTTAGAAGTAATGTGTGGCAAGAATTTAAAAAGATGAAAGTGAATGGAAAAGATAAGGCTGAATGCATCTGGTGTAAAAAATAACTTAATGGCACTTCAAAGAATGGAACAAATCACTTGAAAGGACATCTCTTGAGTTGTATTCAAAAAAAGATCAAGACTAGAAACCATGACAAAGGACAACCATTTCTCCTGCCGGCTATCTCAGAAGGAAAGCAAGAGTTGGGAATTGGAACTTATGATCCAGAACATGTGAAGAAGTTGATTGCTGAAGCTATTATTATGCACGATTATCCACTATCAATTGTGGATCACATTGGTCTTAGAAGAGTCTTTGTTTCTCTCCAACCATTGTTTAAAGTTCCTACTTGAAACACAATCAAGAAGGAGGTATTGAAAGTTTATGATTTTGAAAAAAAAATGTGCTATGAAGATGTTAGATAACCATGAAGGAAGAGTGGCAATTACCACAGATATGTGGACTTCAAGCAACAAAAAAAAGGGTATATGGCGGTTACGGCTCACTATATTGATGGCTCGTGGACTTTACAGAGTCGAATCTTGAGGTAACAATGTTTATATTTTATAATTTAATTGTATCTTTTTTTTTTGTTCTTAATGACAAAGACTTGTTTTTTGTAAATATTATGTTAGGTTCATTTATGTTCCAGCCCCTCACACTAATGAAAGACTTGCTGAAGCACTTGTTAATTATTTAATGGACTGGAACATTGATTCAAAGCTTTCTACGATTACTTTAGATAATTGTAGCACAAATGACTCAATGATTAGGAAAATTAAGGATAAGTTGTCTTTGGAATGTTTAATAAGGGATGGGTCTTTGTTACATATGCGTTGTTGTGCGCACATCCTAAATTTAATTGTTTAGGAGGGGCTACAAGTGATTAAGGATGGCATAGAAAATATTCGGGATAATGTAGGATTTTGGAGTGCTACACCTAAAAGGCATGAAAAATTTGAAGATACGGCTAGACAATTGAGAATTATTTGCACTAGAAAGTTAGCTCTAGATTGTCCAACAAGATGGAATAGCACATATAAGATGCTTGATATTGCCATAGAGTACAAGGATGTATTTATTCGGTTGAATCAACGTGAGTCTTTGTACACTTGTCTTCCAACTAATTCACAGTGGCAATTTGCTAAAGATGTTTGTGGGTGCTTAAAATTATTTAATGAAGTAACTGAGTTGATTTCTGGTACAAAATATCCAACTGCCAACTTGTACTTTCCTAAGATTTGTAAGATTAAGTTGGCAATAGAGGAATGGAAGAAGTCCTCCAATTCAATTATTGAGATGATGGCCACAAGAATGATGGAAAAATTTCAAAATTATTGGAGTGGTGTTCATGATATGATGGGAGTTGATGTTGTTTTGGATCCTAGGAAGAAGATGGTTGTACTTAATTTCTGGTTTCCTAAGTTGTATGGAGAAGAATCAAGTGCACAAGTTAGTAGAATCAAAGACATGTGTTATGATTTGCTCAATGATTATCAACAGATTAAACTTAGAGATGCACAACCTACTGCTCCATCCATTGGTATAACTGCTCTTGTTGATGACGAGGCTGAATTTGATGCATACGTTGAGACGGTTGTCGTTGCCGAAGACTCAAGTTCAAGTGTTAAGTATGAGTTAGATCATTATTTGAAGGAGCCAGTTATAAAAAATACTCCAGAATTTGACATTTTCAATTGGTGGAAAGTAAATGGAGTTGTGTATCCAACACTTCAAGCAATTGCAAGAGATGTGTTAGCTATTCATATCTCTACAGTAGCTTCTGAATCGGCCTTCAGTAATAGTGATAGAATATTGAGTCCTCATCATAGCCGACTTAACTGAACTACCATAGAGGCTTTGATGTGTGCTAGGAGTTGGCTATGGGCTGCTGAGAATAACGGTATGTCATTGTCAAATTATTTTTGCTTTCTACCTTAATTTTCTTGTTATATAATGTATTACTACTTTGGTATGTCATTGGCAAATAATATATTACTAATTTTTCTTGTTATATAATATATATAGGAATTTTTAGAGTTGCAGAAGAATTTGCTACTGTGTTGAATGAAATGGAGTCAGACGATGAAGGTATTTTGTACTTTATTTGGTGTAGAAGTTTTAAGCTTTAGTGTTTTATTTAACTTCAATTTATTTGTTAATACATCTGAGTTGATGGAAGGTTGTTTGGGTTACCATTTTGAAGATTAGAAGTTGTTGTTTCTATATGTTAACATGGTGAGTATTGTTGTTTCTATCTTCCAACTTTGTTGCCCCGACTAATTTGCAAGAATTAAGTTACATGTCTTATATGTTTTAAGTTTCACATGTTTGTTATTACAGTTTAAAATTATGATGATAATATCTATAATCTATTAGTGTTTCTTAACATGTGAAATATATTTTCTTTGTAATAGGTAAAATAGATCAAGTGAACACAACTCCGGAGCCGGAAGGAACATCTAATCTTACACAAGAAAGTTGTAATATATTAGCTTGTTGTTGTTGAAAAGTTGTACTTTCATTGTAGAATTTAATTTTAATTGTACTGTTAAGATGTTGAAGACTATGTTATGATAATTGTGATTGCATTTTCTTGAAGACAATGTAAAGAGACCTTATTTTAATTGTATTTTTTTTTTTTGATTTTTGATGCGGGTTTGGGTGAAAAAACTCGAACCCAACGGGTGCGGGTGTTATTTTGTCACCTGAATAGCCTTCGGGTTCGGGTGATACTTTCGGGTGCGGGTGTGGGTAGTGTGAAACCCGCACCCGACCCTACCCGTTGCCATCCCTATGTAATAGAAAGGCATATCTACCCAACTGTTTGCAGGAATAGAAAGAAGCATCACCTAAATAGCGGTAAAGATTAACCAATGTCGCAGCTCCCCAACAGTATCTACCACATCCAGCCAAATCCCTAAATAGTGGTAAATACTTTGCCTCCACCAGAGGAAAGGTCTTGTCTGTCAGAATAGTGCAACCCAATAACAACATGTACGCTCTGGCAGCACAATCAAACCTGTTAGCAGCCCACTGACGCACAAAAATAGTCTTTAACCAATCTAGTCTATAGTAAGGACCTCTACAAAACTGGACCTCCTCAGTTGCCTCCTCCAACGGAACTCCCATAAGATCAATAACTAATTAAATAACATCATTATCAGAGAACCATTCTGCATGGTCAACCAAGTCACCCCTAATCGGAACGTGGAGAAGACATGAAACATTGTCTAAAGTAATGTTCATCTCACCAAATGGCATATGAAATGACGATGTTTCTGGATGCCACCGCTCAATAAATGTCGATACTAGATGTTGGTCAATCCTCGACAAACTAGTTCTTTGAAGAGAGGATATACCAGAATTCACGAACCAGTTCTCTATAATAGGAGGGAGCATGTGTGGAATCCAACCGATCAATTTGCTGCCATGTGCAACAACCTTTAACTCTTGTTTAGGATGTCTCTCCTGAAAATAATTTATATTGTACATGTTATAAAATATATAAATAATAACAAATAAAAATTATTTAAAATAAAATGATAACAATTAACTTACCTCGCCAAACCACAAATGACGAGCAACGTGACCATCATATCTGACCAAAAAAGAAGTATCGGTCGGTCCTCCAGGAAAAGGTGGATGCACTGCATCTTCTGCATGCGGCTGATGTCCCTCTGCATCGTCCATTTCATGACGATGTTGTCGTTCCTCAATCCTTTTACGCATATTATTGTCACCCTCCGTGCCTCCTCGTCTACGAACCATTAGAAAAAAAACAAAATTAATCAAAACCGAATAACCCATCGTCTAGTTATCCAAAATACACAGCGATAAACCGGATAACCCAAGCAGTGGTTATCCGGGGTGTTTCAAATTTTTTTATCTCAAGCCGGATAACCCCAACACGTGTAATCCAGGGTGTATTTTTTCGTTTATGAATAACCGAATTACTCACTCTTGTGTCCTTCGGGTGTAAAATGAAGAACCAGATTACTCACTCTTGCATCCTCCGAGGCGTAAAATGAAGAACCAGATTACTCACTCTTGCGTCCTCAGGGGTGTAAAATGAAGAACCGGATGCGGCTTGTTGGGTCCTCCGGTTTGTGCAAAAAAATCACGCTCTCTCGTTTTACAAAAGTGAAAATGGTAAAAATGAATTTTTTTGATGTAATTAGTATTTATACAAGGATAATTTCGTCCAACTGTCGAATTTGTAGGGGTATGGGAATAAATGTAGGGGTATAGATAAAAAATTTCCTCGATTGATTATTCTGGATTATTGAGTTGTTTATATTTTTAGGCTCAATTACAATTCTGAACATTTTTAAAATTAAAATAATCTTGTTATTATTATTTATACTACAAAAATTATATTTAAAAATATGGAAAAAATTTAAGTGGATCTTTAACTAACAAATGATAATAAAATAAAGAGTCCATTATATTTTTCACTATTATTATACTGAAAATATACATACTAAAATAACTTGTTAGTAGATAAGTCCAAATCATACAATAACTTTTAATCTATAATATAAGAAAAGTTGATGTTTTAGAAAAACCCATATTACCTTTTTTTGATTTTTTTTTGGTACCACGTCAAAATAAGGGCAATTATGAATTTGATGATTCACTAAGTTATAATTTTGACATCATGTTTGTTCTTTTATAATTTTTACTCTTGTTTTTATTTTCCTGATTGACATCCAACCGCATGTCTAACCAATAAAACTTAAAATTATGATAGATGTCACTTTTAAATTGGAGAGAAATCTCTTCAACTTTTGCAACATCTAACTTTATGAATCACAATTTGTGTTTTCAATGTCAATTTCATCTGTACTAGAATGCATAATGACATGTTCACCATTTACATATTGCTTTCATTAATTTTATAACTTATTTGATTTTATTATTTTAATTAAGATATTGATAATTCTATAATTAATGAAAAACATAAATTTACAATCCACTTTTTTTTAACATTTACACAGTACAAAAATTTATTATAAACCTAAATAATTTTATATTGAAAATTGTACCATTGATTAGAATATTTTTGTTAATGCTATCAAAATAAAAAATAATATTTGTATACGAGAAAAAAATTATTATTGATCTAAATAATTTTATATACAAAATATGATATTTATGATCTAAATACTTTTATTCAAAAAAGATATACTGAAGAAAAAAAAAAACTATTATTGATCTAAATATTTTTATATACGAAAATTTATTATTAATTCAAATATTTTTATAAACGATACTTAAACAAAAGTAATATTTGTTACGGGAAAAAAATTATTATTGATTTAAATATTTTTATATACAAAAAATGGTATTTATGATTCAAATATTTTTTATTCAAAAATGGTATACGGGAAAAAAAATCTATTATTCATTTAAATATTTTTATATACGAAAGTTTACTATTGATCAAGATATTTTTGTAAAACGATGCCTAAATAAAAATAATATTTGTATACTGGAAAAATATATACTATTGATCTAAATATTTTTATATACGAAAAATGGTATTAATGATCCAAATAATTTTTATTCAAAAATGGTATACGGGAAAAATGTATTATTAACCTAAATATTTTTATATACGGAAAATAGTATTTATGATCCAAATATTTTTTATTCAAAAATTATACGGAAAAAAAATTATTATTGATTTAAATATTTATTTATATCCAAAAAATGGTCTTTATTATCTAAATAATTTTATTCAAAAATAGTATACGGGAAAAAAATCTATTATCGATCTAAATATTTTTATATACGAAAATTTACTATTGATCTAAATATACGGGAAAATCTATTATTTGATTTAAATAGTTCTGTTTATGAAAAATGTTACTTATGATCCAAATAATTATGATTCAAAAGTGGTATACGGGAACAAATCTATTATTGATTTAAATATTTTTATATACGAAAAAATCTATTACTGATCAAAATATTTTTTCTTTTTTAATTTTTTATTAAAAATAAATATATTATGTAAATAAATGCGCGCATTAGATTAGAACTCGTGCGTACGCACGGGTTTGTTACTAGTATGAATAATAAACTATTAAACAATAATTAAATACTATTTTTTGAATTATTCCAAAAATAAACTCATTAACTGGCCATTACAAACAAACAAAACTTATATAATAGTAACATTGAAAATAAGTTAAGCATTTAATTCTTCATCAATTTCAGATCAATTGTAGAGGCTCTGGTGCTGCTCATGAAAAAATACAAATTGTTAGAATTTATTTTAAATATAGGCAATTAATCATTTATAAGTAGATAAAAATATATTTACAATATACCTTAAGTGCATAACTCATCTAATTACAAGTGTGGAGTTAATACCACCTTGAATTTAGCTGAAGAATAATTTTACATATACTTCCTCTCCTGTTGTAGCGACAAAAACTGCGAGTATAAGCAATTAAATTGACTTAACTAAAAAAAAATAACAAAAAAGTTGTCACAACGCTTTTATTTTATCCAAATGACTATGAAAAAGAGCGAATAAAATCCTAACAAAAAAAAGATCAGAGATCTGGGACCAGGGGTTAATTATGCAAAGGGAAGATATTAGGCACCCAAAACATCTACGGTACTCCGCAAGAACCTTTTTGAAAATTTGCATATGTGTTCTAAAAAAGAGTATACGTACAAAATGGATGGTGGAGGGAGAAAATAAATGTTTTTTTAATAATTTTTGGTTTGATAAAACTTCCAATGAGTTTCAGGCCTACATACCAACAATGTGCAATGTTGAAATCAAGATCTAGTAGTTCGGATAAAAAAGACTAAAGTTGTGTGTTGGTTAATTTTAAGAAAAATGTTTGTTAGAAAAGCTACAAAAAGCTCAAAAAGTTTGAATGAGGTTAGGTGTTTTTTAGTCTTATGAAAAAAAGAAGTAAAAGTATTATTAAATGAATTGAAAGTTTATTGAAAAAATAAGTTTGAAAATTAATGGACCTAAGTCCAAGTTTTTTATGAAAGCGGTTCAAATTTTTGAAAATAAGAATCCTTTGAAAAAGAGGGAAGATTTTGAAAATTAAAGAATGGGGAGGAGATGAAAAGGCTAACCTAAATGCATAAAGTAAAAGGTAAGGGTAAAGAAAGATCTAACCGGGTGAGAAAGCTAGTACTCGACATCAAGAGCCAATACCATATCTCATCCTTTGGATTACCATATAAACAACAAATAATCGGACAAAAAAAAGAACAACAAACTCCAGATAAGTTAATGCTTTTAGGTGAGCTCTTGTCTTGAGAAAAACAGGCAGAGTAACAGCTGTATTTGGAGGAAATCCACTCTTAATTGAGTATAATGGAATAACCTGCATACAAAGATAATAACCAAGCAAGACAGAATAACACCAAGGGCACATAAATCTTCAAGCTGAGGTAGAGGTCCTAATCCTAAGTCCAAAGATCAAGCTTCAAGCACAACGATAGTAACCAAGTCCAATTAAAAGTTTTTTATGTTTAGGTTAAATTATTAAGTGTTTTGGAAAAGAAAAATAAAGCTCAAGTGAGCAAATTCAAAATGGCAAGAAAATAAAATGCTCAAGTGAGCAAAGGAAAAATGACATAGAAAATAAATGCTCAAGTGAGCAAAGAAAAAATGGCATGAAATGTAAATGCTAAAAATAAAGTGCATAAGAATAAAAAGCATAAAAGTAAATGTGGAAAATAAAGAGCGTAAAATAAAAGCAATTAATAAAGGTTAGCAAGATGACCATCTTGAAACTTGTCAAGTATATCATCGAATTTGTTAATTGTTAGTCGTCAGCAAGGTGACCATCTTGAAACTTGCGCATGAAGATTTTCCAGAAGCTTGATAGAATCAACGCGACCACACGACAAGTTTCAATTGCTTTTTATCAAGTATATCACCGGTTTTGGAATGATCACATCACTTGATCAAAGATGATTGAGAATTTCAAATGGACAAGGTTAGTGGAAACTTGTCAGAATCTTGATTAGAAATCAACGCGATTACACGACAAACGTCATAGATGTTGAACCAAGATCAAAGCGTAAGTCATCTTTTGGGGCTTATGTTAGAACATTAAAGTTCATGCCACCAATTGATCACTCTTTCCGAATCGGGACAAAAGAAAAAAAAATAAAATGGAGAAGAAGAAATGGTTTTTAATTTTATTTTTGCATCAAATGAATTTATTTTGGTCTTACTTCGTCAAAATCAATCAACTCTCTTGGTGGATTTGATCAAGAGACTTATCAATACCCAAATTTCATTGATGTTAAGGAAATTTGTGACTCTAAAATAAATTCAAAAGTCAGCAAAATAAAATGAAAACAAAAATCCAATAAAAGGATTAAAAATAATTTTGAAATTAAGTTATTTAATTGGACTTTATTGACGAAATACATAAATAATATTTTTTCTTCAAAATTAAATTCCAAGAAAATTACCCAAAGTCAAACAGAGGTCAACAAGTGTTGACAAATTTTTTAAGATTTTTTTAAAGTCAGAAAATATTTTTAGAAAATAAAATAAAAGGTGAAATAAACCAAAAATGGCAAAAAATAGTAAAATCAAAAATAAAAATAAAATTAGGTCACCAATATTTGTCAAATGACTATTAGATTTTTCTAGAATTTAAAAATGTCAAAAAGTATTATAAAACAATTAAAAACATCAAATAAAAGAGAAAAATCATAAAAAAATATCAAATATAAAAATAAAATTATGAAAAAATAAAATTCAGAAAGATAATATTTCAAAATATTTTTTTAATTTTTTCATAATTTTTGAGTCATAAATGAATTTTATATGATTTTTTAAAGTTTAAAACATTTAAAATATAAAATCAAAAAATAAAATAAAAGCCAGAAAAATGTGGACCATCTGATCATAGTCAAAACACGTTAGTAATCACATCCAACAGACATGGCGCGTTGTACTTGATATGGACCTCCTTGGTTTTCACAACGGATTACAAATTTAAAAAATAAAACAAGAAATAATGTCACGCGTTGGATCGATGTTGACTAATAAAAGTAATCAGATTTAAGGGCTCCTATATCGCGCGCACGGTGAAGCAAACACACCGGATTGAATTCAAAAAAGTTACATGCCAAGCCCTCATTGGTTGAAGACAAACACGTAGGCCGTCTTCAACCTCTAGCCATCATCCATGCTCGATTCTCAAACTGTAAAATCAATGCACATAAGTATCCTTGGATTCGTCTCTTCAAGACGATCTCAACCACATGCTCACGAAAATTTTATTTAAACTAAGTGAAGAGAAATTTGGAAAAATCTTAGATAATAGCGAATAGGATTTTGATGAAATTCTTAGTCAATACTTGATGAAAATGCAAATGGTGAAGATCACAAGGATCAGGGAGATTAGGAAAGTACAATGATGTTTTATTTAACAAGGTTTGATGGAGATTCCTACCTAAACGAAGTTCACTTTCAGAGCTCTGGAACTGGACTTGGATAGCACGATTCAGGAAGCTTTAAGGCACGATTCTTGTTCTGTTAACTTCAGTGAGGTTCAAGAAAGAAGAATGAATGGTTAATTTCAAACTGGAATGACTTTGAGAGTGAAAACGAAGTTGCAAAAATTTTGATTCGAGAGAGATTTTGGCAGGGTTTTTTGGCTATCAAAGCTTGAGAAATGAGTGGAATGACTTGCTTATTTATAGGAGAAGTGAATGGGATCAAAAGAGATGGTGTATGATGCAATTTGGAGCATAATCGTGCACACTTGCATCACGAAAAAAGTGTGACTTGCAAGTTGTCAAAACTCATCCAAATCATGAATTTTACCCATCAAGCTTGGCAACTTTTCTAATCATGTTTAAGCCAAAAACGCGCATCAATTTGATCATTAGAAGCCACATTATTAAAAACAAAATCTGACTTCAAGCAAAAAATCAGTTTCATGATGCCCTCTTTAAAACCATGGTTCTCATCACTCAAGGACCTTTATGATGCACTCTTGGACTCTATGGGGAGATGAGAGTACAAACTTTACAATGCACTTGGAAAGGTAGCATTTGGCATCTTGATCTAAAAGTTATGATCATTTGAAATCACCAAAAACAAACTGACTTTTTCACACTTAGAAAAAATTTCTAAGTTTGACAAAAAATGACCTATAATGTTTTTAATCCAAACATGACCTTCCATTCAAAATTTTCTCTTGATTTTCAAAGATAAAATAAAGTAGATCTCTCGAAGAGCATTTTGCAAAAAGAACCAACCAAAAACTCCAAAAATTGAGCAAGTTATGGTCTTGTAAAGTTGATGAAATTTCATGAAATAACCTATAATCTTTTGATTTCTTCAAGAAACTTCCAAACACTTTTAATCTTTAAAAATTATATGAAGATAAAGTACATGTCTTCAAGATTGTTATGCAAAAATAATTACCTCAAGGTGATAAATGATGATTAATATATGATCTCTTGAAGTTGATTGACCAACAATTGAGAAATTCATCAAGGACTTGTAATCTTTTGACTTCATAGAAACATTTCCAAGCATTTTATCTTCTTACCAATTGAACTAAGTTTTATTAGACATCCTTGCATTCATTGTGAAAGAAAAATGAGCTTAAGGAGATAAGGTATGACCAAGTTATGATCATTTGAATTCATACAAGATAAATGAAGCATCAATAGAGAGAGTGAGCAATCATATACTTCTAAAACAATCTTCTCATTAATCAACCTCCTTAGATTAAAGAATATTCACATTATAAGTCCTCTTAATAATCAAATGACTTTGAAATCCTCCACAAACTTCACACAAACACCAAGATATGACCCACAGAAGTCCAAAACCCTAATTCAAGGTAGATGGTCATAGAATGGTGAATTCTTTGAGTTTGATGATCTCTTTCAAATATGAAGCATATACTAAAGATGAGAGGCCATAGTTGATGACAAGATAAGTCTTCAATGAGAGACAATACTTTCAAAATCTTGAAAATTGAGGAGATAATGCATGGAAATAAACTTATGAACCTATTGACTTCTTGAATAAGAGACTTGTGCATCATTCACCTACAACATTTAGAGAGTGAAGTATACACACATTATTGTTAGTCAAACATCAATCATCACATACATTCAATGGTTCTTGGTGATATTCCAAAGGCAAACCCAAATATAAGAGAGAGAGAGAGAGGGAGACCAATTGATCTTTGTGTAATGCAATGGTATGAAGTATGAATGAATCTTAGGGACAAAAATTGGGGTACAACACCTGTTATATCAGAAGAATAAATAATGTTCTTATTATATTAGAATAATAAGGAAACAATTTATCTTTCCTCCTCTATTATATCAGAAGAATAAATAATATTCTACTAGATAACTTAAGTGTAATATAATATAATATGTTGTCAAGCCTTTGATTTCAACAAATGATAGTTTTTGATAGTTTGATTTTATCATTAGGATCAACTAGTATGTTAGCTCATTTGTTATCCCTGCCAAAAAGTGATGCAACCAAACATTAATACTGAATAATGGTCATATATATTGACTATTATTAATGCAGTGATTTTTCACTTGATATTGCAATGGTTTTTAATACTACAATGTGTGTAAACATGTATATCTCGTAAATAAGAAGAAAATTTATCATGGATCTTGCAAAGTTATCTAATAGAGATTAAATAGATTGTAACAATCATGAAAACTAACCTGCAACATCATGTTCATACGGTTTACATTTTGGAATATTGACAACATTATATTTTCTTTTCAACCAAGGTAGTTTCCTTTCAATTGTTGAAGTTATATTTTCTTTTCAACCAACATTATATTTTTAGAAATACACTTGAAGTTACATCTTATTTATTCAATATAAAGTTATAATGTTACCTGTTACAATATCTTCTTAAAGCTCAAAATCTTCCATGAGGTTTATGTCTTTGAAATATGTAAAGGAAGGATTTAACCAATTTTGGGTGCAAATTAATGCCTCTACCATTTCAGCTGTTAGAGAGCTCCTATAGGTTTCTATGACTCTTCCTCCTGTGCTGAAAGCACTTTCAGAAGCAATCGTAGACACTGGTGTGGCTAAAATATCTTTAGCCATTGTAGCTAAAATAGGATATTTAGATGAGTTGTGTTTCCACCATACAAGAATGTCAAAATTAGGATCCTTTTTGACACACGTCTTAGAGAGATAAACCTTAAGCTCATTTTGTTGATCAATCGAGTCTTGTTCCTCTAAATGTTGCTCGAAAACATCAGATCTAGCCATAGTTGAAGAACGTGCAACATCAACATTTGTTTTTGAATTTGACGCTTGTCCTCCACTACCAAAAGGCTGTCCAACATTATGTTTTTGGTCATAAGCTTATTTATACCAATCATAGAACTTTTGAAAACTACCTTTTATATATTTGAGCAAGTCACTAGCAAACTTGGATCCAACTCCATACATATCCGTAAAAGTCCACTGAATAAAATTCAACTTGAATATTGGATCAAGAATAATACCAAAATATATCATCCTGTTCATCTTATCAATACTCCCCTAATATCTATTATACTTTCCCACCATCTCTTCACCAACACTTGCAAAAAGATAATTTAAGTTCATTGAAGCTTGCGGCAACTCACAATAAATGAAAGACACTTGGTGAAAACAAGTATGCAAACTCACATTTTGAGAGGTGGAAAAATCTTTGTTGCTTCATATAATGACTTTAGAAAAGTGGAAAAATCCTTAACAATGTCCCAATCATCACTACTGGGGGTTACCTTTTCCAAAGAACTCCTTATAGCTTGACTCTTCATCCTCAAGTTTATCAAAAGCGAGTTGAAACTTCATTGCAGACTCTAGCATTAAATATGTTGCATTCCAATGAGTTGAAACATCGAGACATACTAATTTTTTACAAGTTATTCCAACAAATTCAATGCATTCTTTAAACTTGGTTGCCCTATGAGGTGGGGACTTGACAAATCTAATGGCATCCCTAACACTAGTTATAGATAAATGTTTGTCTTTCAAACACTCATTTACCACCAAGTTCAAAATGTGAGTAGAACACCTCATATGAAAATATTCTTCACCCTCCGTCAACCCATTCATGGTTGCTATTTTCTTCTTCAAATATGTCACAACAACATCATTTGCAGTAGCATTATCAACAATTATAGTTGAAACATTTCGAATACCCCAATCCCTTAACACTTCTTCAATCCTCCTACCAATTGTCCCACCCTTGTGGTTTGGAACTACACAAAAACTTATAATTCTTTTTTGATATTTCCACTCGCTATCCACAAAGTGTGTCGTAAGGGTTAAGTAGTTGAGATTTGTATAGAAGTCCAACAATCAGTAGTAAGTGCTACCCTATTGCAATCAGACTTAAAGAAGGCCTTTAACTTTTGTTTTTAATCCAAATGTAACTGAAAACAATCCCTAGATACTGCACGCATAGACGGGATGGTAAACTTGTGTTGCATCACTCTAGAATAAAATTTAACCCCTTCACCCTCAACTGCACTAAATGGTTGCTCGTCTAGAATCACAAAAAACGACACTGCACTTCTACAAGCTTTCTTGTCAAATCTAGAGCAAACTTGAGCCAAATTACCATCAACGGTTGGGTATGTTAGAGTATTTTGGGTGGGATCACTTGACACAACAAGGGGCATGTTTGGACATTTTTTAATATGATGGTTCAAGTTGGTGGTGTCGTGAGTTCTAGGGTCCCACAAGTATCTTTTGTGGCAGTGTTTTCAAGCTGCAGTGGGTGCATTAACTAAGTCATCAGGTAATCTAATGAAGTGCTCCCAGCAAGCAGATGTTTGCCTAGAACCACTTGCACTAGATTTCCTCTTGTTTTAAGGTTGTGTATTACTTACTTCAGGCCCAACAAATGCAGTTATTGCTTCTGATCCAACTTCATTAATAGGTAGAGTTTGATTAGGCTGACTCCTCACTGAAATAATGAAGGAGCCATAATCAAATACCAATCAAATAATCAATAACCTAATTTCAAACAGTCCCAATTTCAAACATGTCTCAGACACTACTGGAAGTTTTTAAACCATTTTAAAAACAATTTGAAAATACATTTGAAAATCAGTTTAAAACAAAACCAATTCATATATGCCTACAATATATACAATCCTAATTAGCATTCATTTCAAAGAAACGAAGTCGAATACACTTACAATTACTTTGCTCTTGCTCTAAAATTAATTCCATGCAAATTTGATGTTGATGATCCATTTGCCGAAATCACCAAACAACTTTCAAACACACAAACAGAAAAAGGTAATGAAAAATATATTTTTACCTAAAAAATGCTTAAGGTTAGATGACTCTTCTTGCTCTATGACTCATTACTGCTACTTTGCCCATGTTTCATCTGTCCAAATCAAAATAATATCAGAAAACAACAATTTATTTACACAAAAGCTACAAAATCTAATTTTAAGCAAATTCTATAACAAGAGCATCCCAATGAATCAAAATTAAATAGTAGGGATCATTTTGCAGAGTGCACAAAAAGTGTTCAAAACTAAAAGAGAAAGTTTAGTGGTACTAATATCTGTTAGACACAATCTATACACTTAGAAACAAACAATGATGTCATAAGAGGAAACAAAGTGCATCACAGATTTGGCTTCTAAAAAAATAGGATAAATAATCACTTTTGCTAAACAGGAAAAAGGAAAATAAATAATGAAGTTTAGAGAGGTAACCTGAAACAAAAATCAAAACATAAAAATAAAGAAAACACAAATTAAAATCAAAGTATAAATCCAAAAATAAAAAAGATATCTAACCTTTGATCTTGAAATGGGAAATTAGAGAACATGAAACAAAGAGTAAAAAATGAGTTAGAACTCTAAACTCAAAATCAAAACTCTGAACATGAAAATTATAAAAATTAAAAGTTTAAATTTGCAAAGAAGAAGGAAGATGAATATATAGGCTCAATAACATGAAGAAAGGCGTAGGTTGAAGAAGGTGAAGAGGAAAGGAGGAGGTGTAACACCCCAATATTACCCAAAGTTTAATATGCAAAAATCAGAGTAATTTAAAATTTCATAAATTCAATACTGAGGCATCACACCTTCAAAAACAACTCACTTTAAACAGTTTACTTTAAAGTATAAATCTCGGATACATAGCATCGTCGGAACAAAAACCCAACGCCAAACAACTCAAACATAAACATAACCGACTCCGTGAGACACGACTATATTATGCATGTGGTACCCATCGCTTTGTCCATAATTAGGGACACTAGGCATAAAGCCCATCATCGCTCGGCATAAAAGCCATCATCGCTTGGCATAAAAGCCATCATCGCTTGGCATGAAAGCCCTCTTCGCTTATGCAATGTATGTGCCTCGACAATAAAACAACACAACACAAACACACCATCATCGCTCGTCAGAATTGGCGTAAAGCCCACATCGCTATAATTTATCCACATCAAGATAAATATATCATCGCATCATATTTGCATTATGCAAAACATCACTAATAATTCATCATTGTCAAAATCATGCATTCACAAATTAGAAGCATTTATTAACAACATCAATATAATCATCATGTACAAAGACATATATCATCGCATTGTATATTAACAAGTATTCATTAATAAATACACCGTCGCAAATGTTATGTTTATTTACACCGCATCATTATCAATTAATTCACCAAATTCCAAAAACGGAAAAATAGTCCGACACCTATAATCGTCGCGAAAGTCGTTCCTAATAACCGGTATTAATCATAATCATCACCATCGAAATCGGATTGTCCAAACGTGCCTTAAATATACTAAAACACAATCCAATTAAATTTTTATCGTAAATTGGCCTATTTCGGGTCATCTCGTAAAAACTCGTAATTTCTAAAAACTAACCTCACCACTATGTTCTACACGTCAAACTTAGCTAGCACGTCAATTTTCGTTGAATTCGGAGCAACTTGCTCTGTCGTCGAATTTACCGAAATCAGAAAATCGGAACATAATCGGGTTCTACATTTAATCGGCTTACTTGTGTCCTAGTTATATTTTATTAATACTAACTAGTGGTATATTGAATTACAGAAAACCAACAGAAACAGAGGCTAGTGGAAAAAATTATGCAGAAACCATATTCTGCAGAATACAGAAAACTCAACATACAGTTTACAGAAAATGGATTTTACACAAACCATGGTGGGATGAAGGGACGTGTAACACCCCTTCTAAAATACCCCGAATAAATTAATTATATCAATGATTAAAGTCATATTTCATCAGAGTTAACACAAAACAAGGGATGCCACAATTATTAAATAAAATAAAACCTCCAATAAAACAGTAGCCATGCTACACTGAGGATCATTATTCAAATAATTTCATCAAATTAAGACCATGTCTTACACAGCGGAAATTACCAAAACTGAATAAACCAAAACATAATTATTCCCAATGGGATTCAAAGAAACAATTGAATAATAATAACTAATTCCTCAACTAAACGTTCCCCAGTGTTACAACCTAATCAGAGCATGACACTGACACGCGAACTTAAATGACAAGCTCTAGAGCCATCCTCACCAATTCCTGAGCTGCTAACTTTAATCTGAAATTGTTAAAGTAAGGGTGAGACTTCTCATAATTAAAACACATTATAAGCTTTTCAATCAACAATATATCACAAGCATATTATTTCACCCATTTCGGCATAAACTCAGATTAAACACTCATACACAATCATATAAGTTAATATGCATAATCAATAACCAACAAAAGAATTGTAACACTGGAAGACATCCTAACATGTTACAATCTCATGCAAACACAAATGCATACACTATGCATGTGGTACCCAACACGTGACCGAGTCACCCAACACTGATCCATCATCAACCGGATACAGTAACCATCGATTCGTCCATAAACACCCGGACACGAATCCAGCCTAACCACCCATCATCACCCGGGTATTGGTTAACGGCAATCCAAGTCAAATTCCACACAATGGGAATTAACTTCACCAAGACAATGCATATGCATGCACATCACTAGCATGCAACATCAAATCAGTCTATGAAATACATCAATTTATCATAACTGAACCAAAACCAAAAACATGATATCTCAACGATCATGCACACCATCATTAGCAACATAAACAATGCCTTTCATTCACACAATACTAATACATCCATTCATCACATGTTCACTGCTACATACACACTAATGCGCGTCATTCAATAAACACTTATTTCGGAAATTCGACTCATTTTCAAAATAATTTCAAGTTTTAGGAAATCTTTTCATTTTATAAAATAGAGCGTTAAATTTAAGAAATAACATCCAAAACGACACTCAAAACGGACTTACGGTTTGAAAGTTATGAATTTTTAAAGTTTAAATATTTTTCAAAAATTACAGCAGAACCCGGTTCCTACCTATACAGGAATCGGTTCCTGCGAAGTTCAAAAATCACCTTTCTGGAAAATTGTATGGGAACCCGGTTCCTACCCATACAAGAACCGGTTCCTGAGTGCATTTTTGCCTGTTTTCACAAATTTTCACAGTGGAACCCGGTTCCTCCCCACTGGGAACCGGTTCCCACGTCCTGCAGAGTCAAATTCTGCATTTTTAACAACATTCATTCATTCTAAACCAAACCCAAACATACCCATACGAATCGCAACATGGAAAACACCAAAACACATCCATTTTACATCATTAAATCATCAAACAACCTTATTTCATCATTCCTTCTTATTATCTGACACTCTAATTGTCTTCAACCTATAATCCGACACAATAGGGATAATTCTACGGAATCCTAGAATTCTAAATCGGAGTTCCCTAACATACTATGATCCATACCATTGAATATCTAAACCGATAATATGAATTAACTAATCGAAATCACCCCTTACCTTGTGGGTTCTTCGAATTCTGACACCTTAGGTTTTCTTCCTTCCTCTTCCTCTTCTCAACTTCACGTATGTTTGTTTTCTCCAAAATAACTTTTTTTCCTCTTTTCCTTCTTTTATTCCTTTTATTCCTCTAACATAAATAAAATAAATAATGTGAGTAGAGTCTTTTACTCCTCACACCCTCACTTTACTCAACACACCTCTAATAATTCCATAATTAATCCCAATAATTCCAATATATTAATAAATTATATTCTCAATTAAATTAATAATTAAAAATCATAATTATTTAATTATCGAATTATTTGGGGTGTCACAGGACGCACGTCCCCAGCTCTACACACACTAGGAGGCGAGGGCCTCAAGTAAGGGGGTGGCTGCCCCACACATGGAGGTGGGCGCCTCCCCCATGTGTCTTCCTCCATTCATTTTTTTTCCCTGCGTTTGTTTTCCATACAATTTCCCATTTTTCTCCCATTTTTCTGGTTTTCTTTCACAGTTTGTTTTTCTTATACTTTCTTCATTCCATTTTAAATTTCTAACTTCTACTACTAGCAATGAAAACACCCTATAATCTCTACTCCTAATTCAACTCTTCTAATCTATTTCAATCAACAACCAACCAAAACCCTATAATTCAAATATCAATTTTTTTCCCAAATTCAAAATATAATCATCAAAACCCTAACTATATGGATGGAGAAATCAAACCCCTTACCATGGAAACTTTGATGATTCAAGATGCTCCAACAAAACCCCAAAACCATGCTCGCTCTTGCTCCTCTTCTTCTTCTTCTCCAAACCCTCTCTTTTTTCTCAAGCTTTTTAGGTTTGGTTTTTGTGTTATGAAAAATGGAAAGAAAACAAAGGAAAGTGTTTTATAATGGTATTTTCTTACTAGCTTCCCCTCTATGTTTGCTTGGTGTAGGAAAATGGAAGGAAAAGGGAAAGAAAATAAGGAAAGTGGTTTTATGATAACCTTACTAGCAAACTAAGGTGTAAACCCAATCCTTCCCAATTAATCCTCACACTCCTAATTTATTAATATAAATAATTCAATCAATTAAAATAATTCTGGGGAATTAAATATCGGATCCGAATATTATTTACCGAACCGAACGTCGCCAGATAAATTAATAAATATATTAATTAACACAAATATTCTCGTCGCAAAATAAATATCGATCGATAATTCGAAAATATTAATATAATATAATATTAATTAAAACAGGGCGTTGCAGGAGGCACGACGACTGCTTTGAGCTAGGGTTAGTTGTAACACCCCAATTCTACCCCTCGTAATTAATAATAAAATCAGAATTTCAAAATTTCATCCAACATAAATTGAGGCATCACATATTCGTGTTCTCATCACTTTGCATTATAATGCACATCACAAAAAAAAACCAAAAGTCGGATATACCGATTCATATCATAATTCATCATGTAAACATATGACTATTCACAGCACAACGGATGTGTTCACAAAATATACATATCATCATGTTATCATCAATACATAAAGTTATAACATCATAAGATAGTATACATAAACTATCCTATCAAAATAATATCGTCGTCCAAAACCCGAGTGTTACTACGATCAGAGCGACTCAAAATAAAGAGACTCGAGCTAATCCTCATCATCCTCGTGGATCACCTGCACGTTACCAATATAAAGGCAACGGCGAAACAAGTAAAGGGTGAGATACTCCAAAACATATAATTAAAGGCATGATAAAATATATAAATAATTTTGGAATTATAAATGATATAAGTTGATAAGAGTATATCAACATGTATTAAAAACAAAGCATCATATAACATCGTAATTCAACATAAGTCATCAATTAAAACCCAATGTCAAACAGTTCAAACATAAACATAACCGACTCCATGAGACACGACTATGTTATGCATGTGGTACCCGTCGCTTTGTCCATAATTAGGAACATTCGGCATAAAGCCCATCGTCGCTTGGCATAAAAGTCCTCGTCGCCTATGCAATGTATGTGACTCGACAATACAACATCACAAACACGACACCACAGAGCATCATCATCGCTCATCAAAATTGACATAAAGTCCACATCGCCATATTTATCCACATCAAGAAACATATCATCGCATCACATATCATCAAGTATTCGTTATAAATAAACCGTCGCAAATATAATGTTTAATCACTCCACATCATTATCAATTTATTCACCAAATTCCAAATACGGAAAAATAGTCAAACACCAATAATCGTCGCGAAAGTCATTCCTAATAACCGACATTAATCATAATCGTCAACATCGCAATCAGATTGTCCATACGTGTCTTAAATCGACTAAAACGCAATCCGATTCAAATTAACCATAATTTGGCCTATTTCGGGTCGTTTCGTAAAAACTCGTAGTTTCGAAAAACTAAGCTCACCACTATGTTCTACACGTCAAAATTAGCTAGTACGTTAATTTTCGTTGAATTCAGAGCAACTTGCTCCGTCGCCGAAATTACCGAAATCGAAAAATCGGAACATAATCAGATTCCAAATTTAATCGGCTAACTTATGTACTAATTATATTTTATTAATACCAACTAGTAGTATGTGGAATTAAGGAAATTGAAACAAACAGAAGCAAAATGAAAGTTGTGCAGAAAAACAGATTATACAAAAATCAAAAAACGGAAAACAGAAAAACTCATTTCCTCCTTCCTGCCTAGAAGGGACGAACGTCCCATGCTTGCACATAGATGGAGGCGGGCGCCTAGGGGAGGGGGACGACCGCCCCTCATGGTGAGGTGGGCGTCTCCCCCTTGTTTCATTCCACCACTCATCTTCTTCCTCCACGGTTCTTGTACAGACAAGGTATTTTTTTGGTTTTTCTCTTCACATTTCCTTCTTTCCATTTTATAACTGCTAGTTCCTACAAGCTAGCAATAAAACACCCACAATCCATACTCCTAACTCAAACTTTCTAAGTTATTTCAATAATCACTCAACCAAAACTCATGAATCAAAATACCAATTTTTCCTAAATTCACAACATATCTATCAAACCCTAACTATATGAAATGGAAGATCAAACCCCTTACCTCAAGTGCTTGGATGATTGTAAGATGCTCCAACCAATCCAAACTCCTAGCTTGCTCTTGCTCTTCTTCTTATTCTAAAACCCTCTAGTTCTCTCTATGCTTCTAAGTTTGGTTTTGTATTGAAATGGAAAGTAATGAGGAAAATGGTTTTTATGTTGTATTCTTACTAGCAAGCCAAGGGTGTACACCCAATTCTCAACAGTTAGTCCTCACACCCCTGACTTATCTTATTAATTAACACCTTAATAATATCTCATAATATTATTAACTCAATTAATTAAAATAACTCCGGAGAATTAAAGATCGGTCCGAATAATATTTTACCGAACCGAACAAAATAAAAACCGGACCGAACAAAACATCGCCAAATATATTAATAGATATATCGATTAATATAAATATTCTCGTCGCAAAAACAATCGTCTAACGGTAACTCAAAAATATTAATATAATATAATATTAAATAAAACGGGGCGTTACAATAGTAAGTATGAGAGAGAAGAGATAAGAAACTATTATATTATGTGTTGTGTTTTATGAATGTGTGGTTATGTATCACTCAGTATAAAAATAAAAAAAATGAATAATTTAGATTTTTCTATGGGCAGGTTAGGATACCTTCGGTTCAACTTCTATCACCCAGATCCGCCCAAAATAATTCGGTCCAAATCGATTTTCAAACCCATTTAACCCATAGCCCATGTTAATCTGCCCAAAACAATATTTTTTTTCCAGTTTTTCGCGGGTTGGGTTGGATTGGGTCACGATTTTATGTCCATCCCTAAATAGATAGTAGATTACTATCACTATAGTGAGTAAGTAGAACAATTAATTTACACAACACTTGACTTGATATTTTATTGATTACCGAAATGTTCTTTTGACTTTAGAAACAAAATTTAGGCAAGGGGTGTTTTAGTCAATTAAGCCAATTCTTTAGTAAATGTTAAAATTCTTTACTAGTAGAAGTTTAAGAGCAGGGCTGGTTTCGCAATGCTTGGTTGATCATCCATCATTTATAGATCCCGACCCACGTTTTTACCCTACCCAACCCAATATAATTTTGAAACCAAACAAACCTCCCTCGGCGGCACAATCGGGAGGGAAAACCAAATACACATTTTTCTTTTAAACTCAACTCACAATTATTAACTACTAGATTTTATCTTCCCACTTTATTCCGATTATCCTGTTCCATTTCAACGCTCCACTGATACGACACCGCTTTCTCCCGAACCGAAACTCACGCTAGGGTAAACAAAACACCACATTCAAATTTCATCCCTCTTTTTTCTTCGTCTCTTCTCTTTATTCCCTTTCCCAATTCTCTCTATTCATCAGTTTGCATTTCATTTCTATTTCGATTCAAGATTTAAGCGTGTTCTTCAGTTTCGCTAATCGCGATTTCGTTAACTTGTGTAGATCTATCTGGAGCATGTGTTTTGCTAGATTCAGCGGTTGTTGTGAATGCTGAATGGCGAAAGTAGCTACACCGAGCGCTATGCCTCCGAGTTCTCATGGAATTTCATCAGTGACTGTAAAAGGTGTTTCTATTGCTAAAAGAAAGACACCTTCGGAACTTAGGGTAAGTTTTCGAACTTATTGATAACTGACATTTAATTGTGGCGGAAGAGTTTTTTTATTGTTGTTTATGTATAATTTGGCAGGGAGAGCAGTTGAAGCGGGAGATTTTTGTGGATTATACCGATGAATCGTCGACGACTGCTGGTTCCTCGAAGTTAGTTTCAACTGCTTCTTAGTCGATTCATTGTTTTATAGTTTGCTGAGAATTTACTTGATTTGTGATTTTATGATTTTATGGTTGTAGAGCTGCTGAGGTGGATAATAGATTTAAAAAACCGGGATTATTTAAGGCCCCAAGATACAATGATACGCGGCTTGATGATGTATTTTCTGCCAAGAAGCCGAGGTTTAGAAATGCATCTGGGAAGGAAAATGTTAAGGTTAGTTTAGAACTAATATTGACTTTATTCAATTGATATCTTCATTCAGTTATTGATCTCATGTCGATATTGGACATATTGTTGTTGAGACTAACCAAAGTAGCGTTGTTATTGTGTTCAGGAGAATCCATCTCTGGAGCAAACTATTAATCAAACGAATGCTTCAGTTTTTTCTACTTCGGCAATTAAGAGACGGCAAGGGATTTCACGGTTTGTTGCATAGCTTGCTTGCTTGCTTGGTCATGGATTTATGTTTTCCATATGATGATTATGCTTTTGTTCTTGATTTGATTTCAGCTTTGAGAAATCTGCTGCCTCGGGAGAGGTTACAAAAGATGGTGTGCCACAGGATGAGGAAACCAATGAAAAGTGCAGCCAAGCGAAGTTTCGTAGTGTTGCGGAACTTTCATCTGATGTTGATAGATCTTCTGGGGGAGCTGCTATTGACATGGTATAAGATGCAGCAACCAACCATTTTTTCTCATTTTATCTTCATTCAGATGTTGTAGGATATATCATGAATGTGTTATTGCTCAAAATATTTATAGGGAAAAGCATTGAAAGGACTAGCCTCACTTGAGCCACATGATGATAACGGAGTAGCTACCGATTCATCTCAAAGACATGGAGATGCAGCTCCAGCCATTGCAGGAAATTCATTCTCCAAGTGTCATATACCTGGCAAGAAGGCTCCTTTGGATCTTACTCTAAAAACCAGTATGCGAATAGTATCCTCCACTTCTGTGGATTGGTGAGTACCTAAGATCCACTAATATAATAGCATCGATCCTGACAGGAATAAGATGCACTTAAGCAAATGAAAATACTTTTACACTGAGATTCATAGCGTATATGTTTAAATAGTGTGGCATTGTTTATAGGATATAGTGATGCCTGTATGGTTTGTAAAAGACCACTTATTTTTATGCTCAATGATGATAGAGTCTGATGAAGACCTTACAAAACATTATTGCACCAAGTCTTGGATTTCTGTCTATATTTGATAGAGGCACTGGCAGTTAAACTTGATAACATGACGGTTAGATTGTGCGCATATCGCACGGGCCTGTTTGTTTGCAGAACACAAAAGTCATTGTAAGATTTTTTTTTGGATTTGATGTGGAAAATAATGTCAAAGTCAGTAAGCATTTATCATGGTATAGGAATATTTTTCTAGTTCTGTATTTTCACTATTGAATGAGTGAGCCAATATATTGCTTAGACCTTTCTACTTTTTTATTATATTAACCATGAATGATATGTTACTTTTATTGCTTAGAAATGAAAATATTAGAGTGTTGGGGTAGCATCTATAGTAGAGAAGATGGTGGGAAATAAACTTAGGTGGTTTGAACATGTAGAGAGAAGACCTTTAGGTTCGGTGGTAAGGAGGGTAGATTAGATGGAGAGAAGTCAAACAACTAGAGAAAGAGGAAAATCTGGAAAGGCTATAATAGAAGTTATCAAGAAAAACCTTGAGATTAATGATTTGGATAGAAGCATGGTCCTACTCTTGGATAAAACATTCTGGCAAAAGTTGATCCATTTAGCCTACCCCACTTAGTGGGATAAGGTTTGGTTGTTGTTGTTGTTTCTAATTTCTATCATAAAGTTATGTTTTTCCTACATAGAACGGTTTTTTCATATGCATTGATACATGAACAGGAAACTGGATCCTACCGTTTCTTTGAAATACGGTTGAGCCACCGTCTAATTTATTTCATTTGTTCATATTTTTTATTTATTTAATTCTTATTTTGATATATCAGCTATTGTTGCTTAACATTGTTGTCCTCTTTATGTCAGCTTTTATTATTTCCTAATTTTGTGAAGCATAAGTCAGTTATATGTTGTACTGTGCCTCAATTAATCTATCTGCACTGTCCTTACAGGAATGAAAATATTAGAGGTGGAGGCTTCAAAGTTTTGCATTCATGGATGTATCCTCAATCCACTCTTCCGCCTTCTATCATATCAGTCTTGAGCTCATCAACTGCAGAAGGAGGTTGTCAAGCCGCTTTTGACTTATTTTATTTGTAGCTTATTCTCTGCCATTTTCCTTTTTCAATTTTCGTTATGTTCATTTTTCCTTTTTATCAAATAGAGTTGGAGTTCTTAAGGAAACGACAAGTGGCTTGGGAAGAATCCTTTCGGGATCTCTATTACATGCTTCGGAAAAATGTCTGTGGCCTCTTTTATGGTATTATACATGTCTATCACTTTTTTTTTCCAGGTGGAGCTATACTGATTATAGAAATCTTCTTATACCATGCCTTTATCTTCTGCATTTTCATTGATCTATGTATTAGGAGTTTAAATATCGAGTCAAATGCCTTTCAAGCCCTAATTTATAGGTTTAGTTGCACATTTCCATCCTAATTTATTAGTCAAGTATGTTACTCCTAATTTAACATTACTTATTGTAACTTCCCTTTTTTATATAACTTTTCTGTTCAAAGATGTTAGCAAAAGCTTATCAAGTTATTTGATACTAGTGAAAAGGCAATAATCCAACCCTTAAACTTTTATAAACTAAATATGAAGTATATCGGTGCTATCATGACCCAAAGTTTATTCCCTTTATCTATGTAAGATGGGAGCTGTGACCAGTATAACAGCTGAACTCCCTTGGATCCATGACTAGTTATAGAGTTGCAAGTTCCCTTCGAAACTTGAAAGGTTCAACTGGTCCAAGGGAAGAAGGTAAGAATTCTGTAGGAATTCAGAGTATGTAATAAACTGGCTGATTCGAGAAAACCGCTCCAATTACAATTGAGTTGCAAAAACTAACTCCCCTCCCATTCGTTCAAAAAAATGAGAGTTTACTCAAAACCGGTAGAGGATCCAAAAATCGTAACTCGGGGATCGTAACACAGATGGTAAGATTCTACTACTAGTAGAAAAATATGAAAAATATATTTTTATATGTAGAATTACATGCATATGCTCCAAAATGAAAAATAATAAGTTCAAAGTCATGACTATAAATTCAAAAGTTCACAATAATAACCATACATTCAAACAAAACATAGAAAAACTTAGTTCAAAATGAAAACAATCTAAAAGCAACTATTCTAAACATTTAAAATGTCATCAAATTCCATATAAGCATAGTCATCCCTATCTTCATTTTCATTCTCTTCTATTTCTTCACCTTCATTCTCATCTAATTCTTCATTAGCCGGATCATCATTAAAAGGACTAGTAGGAGAAGCGTTAAAGTGCATTTGACGCTTAAGTTTATAAAGATGATGAAAATACAATTGTTCTTTTATTGCTATATCTTCACGCGCCTTTGGTGTTATAGAAACATTAGATGAAACTTTGTAATGATTTTTCTGCCCTTCTGTATTGTAGTTTGCACATCCCAGTTTGTGGTGATGTTCACTGGGGGTGATGGCTCTGGAAAATCCAAATGCTCTTGCAATGCTTATATTTCTCAGTCAACCAGAGGTTTGAGATCATTGTTAAAAGAGCATGTAAGCTGTATTTCTGTTATGTTTTATTATCTGCGATGTTAATATTTGTACTACCAATCATCTATACTAGTACAGAGGGAAATATTTCTTTCTTTCTTGTAATGTTTGTCTTAGGATAAGAATAATATTTCACTGATGGCATATTTCTAGGAAAATAGGTGAAACGATAAAGTATAGTAGGTATAAGGTATGCAAGAAGCAAGAAACTCCATAAGCGATGTACTTTTCTAGATTTTGGCCATTATTATGATTCTGCAGTGTTGGTCCTTTAAGCCTTTTGGGTTATATTAACATGTAGCAGTATGTGCAGTTTATTTATAAGCACATACAATTTTTTAGGGTTTTATTACACTGTTCGGTGCCAGAACCCCCTTTTTGCTAACAAATCAGAATTGTGATTTATATAGTGGTAACTTACCACTATATAACTGGTAACCCCAATTCTTTAATATATACTTTGGTGAGGATCTCTGAACTTTGAATTTATACCCTCTTGACTAGGATCTTTGTTTCTCTATGCCACTTTGCCGTTCAAAAGTGGAGCAAGTAACTACCGAAGATTTGGTTGAACTCTCAGAGATAGAGAAGCACAACTTGGGCCAGGTATCTAAATGTTATTCATATATAGCATTTCTTTTGTCATGGGATGTTACATTAATCTCTGACTATGATCACGGAGAACAATTTCCAACGTGTGATTTTTCTGTGATTCTATTGATAAATCTGCACTTCATGTCTTAACTACACTTCTCTGTTGTCTCCTAATTACCATTAGTATTAACTGAACTATTTTGAGTTTAAATTCTGTCTGTAAAATGTTTTTACTCTGTCTATTGATTATATCTTGTTGTATCATTAAAAGAGTTTGACTGACCTATTGAACTTTTAATAGTGTTATGTGATAGCATATGTCACATGATTATATAATAGTGTAAAATTTTGACCAGCATACTGGAACTAAAGTTAACTAGTTGATGTATGAGAATTTTATTGATAAAACATGCAAATAGTTTACCATGTCGCAGTGGTTGCTTGTTCTTCTCATGTTAATAGAGTTATCAATACTTTTTATATATTTATGCTCTATTTATAAGGTTTGTATTGATTTATGTTTTTATGGGGAACAATACAGACCCGGCGCTCAAGGTCATTCTCTGATGTTGATAATAGCCCAGAATCTTTGCTGGTTTTCAATGGCAATGATAATGTGCATGGTTTATATGACCTATTATTTAGTTATAGGTAACTGAAGCTTCTTATCATGTTTTCATACTTCACTGACTAAACATGTTTGCTGTTTACTCTTATATTTTTAATCTTGCTCTTAACTAACTTTTATTGTCTGCACTCTGCAGAACTCTCTTGACCTCACTGTCTGGTGTAGATGTACCTGTCTTGTGTTCTCCTGTACCATTTCAAAGCTCTGCTCTGACTTCTCCTGATGTAAGTGATAAGTCCTAAATTTCATTTACCTACCTTTTATTCTTTCCATGCCGTGTTTCTGCAATTTGTCAATTTAAGTTAATTATTGAATTATTACACATCCTTTTATCCATTGCTTGAAAAATAAATTTCTGTCTTTGTGTAAAGCTACCATGGTTACTTTTCCTTTTCTTGCTCATTTAATTTAATAATACACATTGGAATCTCTGTTTTTCATTCTAAATTGATGAAAAAACTTCTATTTCTCAGATTAAATGCATGAAGATGAGAAGGGTTGAAGATATTGCGGCTAATAATGGGTCTATCCGGAACGATACCGAGTTTGCACAAGGATCATCAGATGCAATTTTTTGTAGCATTGAAATTAAGGATACATTTATTCCACCTTGGATTATCTGCAGTGTATGTGCATTGATGGGCTCCGAAGGAAAAAGCTTTGAGGCAAGGTATGATGAGCCTTTGCATGGCTGATACTTGTTAAAATTTAATTGTCTGCATAAGACGTCTTGAGCTCTGATATGAGGCTTTCTGATATGTGATTGAGCAAACTTGGGTATATTTCTTCTTAAGGTTGAATGAATTTCTATTAGGAATAGTCTGTTGACATTTACTCGGTGTTATTTACTTGGAAATGGATCTTCTCCATTTTCTTTCTATTTCTTTTTCTCCATTACTAAAATTCTGGGGGTGAATTGAGATGTTTAGGGGGTGCTTAGACTCCACCTAATGTCACACTGGTAATATTTATATTTTCAAACTATATTAATAGAGGAAATGGGGAAAAATGAAAGGGATCAATTCTAATGTGATTTACATGGAGCAATGTTCTTCAAGAAATTTACAATACTACATAGTACATAAATGAGGTTGGATTTGAATGATGCCACTTTAACTGTGTTAGCTGCATATGATATTTACCCTTAAACTTTTAAGAATAGCAAGGTTATTTTTATTGAATTCTATTGGCATTTGCAAGTATGAATACTTTAAGAGTTTCATGGCTTTTATTTCTAAATATGAATCGTGAATAAATTTTGATTAATTTATTTTAGTTTATAACAATTATTATTCATCAGGATTAACTGTATTAATATCCGCTCACTAAAATTATTTTCTTTCTACTTCCGTTCTGTTCCATTTTTGGGGATGGCGGTACTGCACTGCTATCCGAGATTGATAACATAAACAAGATTACATTTTATGTTATTGACACTGTTTTAATTTAATTACAAGCAAATTGATAGAGAACTTTCATGATTTTGAGATTTTTCCTACTTCTGCCTATCATAGTGACGCTTTGTGTGCTCTTTTGTGTAACTACGAGCTCCAATATATTGAGGATATTCTTTCATAGTGACGCTTTGTGTTATCCTGCTGATTAGTCTTGAGTTGCAACAAGCTTAAGTAGAATTTCATGAGCATCTCTGGGTTTTGCTGTGCACAACAGTGAATTAAAACTAAGTTTCTCCTTACCTAGCTGAATAATATTTGGTTTATCTTGTGATGTTGCAGTTTTGTGACTGAACCGGTATCAAGTGGCCTGAACGTTGCTTTGAAATCTACTTGTGACAAGTCTGAATCAAAATCTGCTGGTAGTGAAACCTTTCGAGACCGCAGTAGCTCTTTTGGCATTCCAGAAGCAGCAGTTACGTCTTCTCTGTGTTCATGTACACTAAAAAGTGTAAAGTACTGTGATGGTTCTTATATAGCATCACTATCTCCTGTATAATCATATCAAAACATGTAACTTATTTTCATCACATTGATATTAATTTATCTAAATGCATACCCTTCTGATTGGGCTCCATTGAAAATGAAAAAACAGGTGTTTTTGTACCCAAAACTGTATGAACTTGCATCTTGCCCACAAGTCAGTATTTGACTATTTGTAATATCTATGTCTTATATGGTCATTTGGGGCATTTTGAAAACAGGTAGTTATTAATTTACTACCAACGTTTTATTTCTAAGCATTTGTATTGAGTTACATGAGATATTTATTTTTGGAAGTGATATTTTGTTTGCGATCAGTGGCAGGGGTTGCAAAATGGGTCCCGTCTGTTGGGCATGCCTGCCTGCTCTTTAGTGCGGGGTAGGTCAAGAATTTAGTCTTTCACTCTCTTATAAAAAAAATTATTATTTTAAAATTGATCCTGGCCCCTTTTTTTGCGGGCCTTTGTGGGCATGAAAATTAGCATAAATTTTTGCATCTTTTGGTTTAAAAGTGCAATGTCAGATGGCTTTCTCCACCCTTCACTCACTTTTTTGCGGGACGGACCTAGGTTTTAGGCTCTCATCCTCAATTATATCTACCCCGCCCTGTCGTATTTTTTTGTGGACTTTTGTAGGATGAGTTTAAATGGGGCGGGCGTGCCTGTTTATCGCCCCTAATCAGCGGTACTTATTATTACAAAGAGTAATAAGAACATTTTTTAAAACATTTTCTCAAATATTTAGGACTTGTTTGAATGCGTTCAGTTTTTAACATTTTTCGTAGTAAGAAACACCCCATTTCTTTTCTTTTTTTATTAAAAATAAATGATATTTATTCATTCAAATTGATAAAGTACATCGTAATAATGTAAATTTAAAATTGTCAAAAATAAAAAGGATGAATTTGTGAACAAACTCACAACATCTATGTTAATAGCATAAAACGGTAAATTACATAAGTCTACAAATATGATTGTATTGAGATGTTCGAAATATTCATTCTTCTGGATCTATAGCGTTAATTGCATCAAAGTCATTGATTGGATCTACACTAGATCGAAACTAATCTTTCAACCTGAAACAAATGAACACTGTACAAAAACAGAAAAACAAAATACCCCGCACAAAAATGAGAAATTAAAATATACTAAAAAAATATTGGAAATCAAAATAAACACTTATTTAAGTAATAAATAAACAAAAACACTTAAGAGAGGTGATTTGTTATCAAAACTTATCTTAACTCACCCCTTCTTGAGGAAGAAAAAGAAGAAAAATAATTACAGCTAAGATAGCGGAAGGGGAGAAACACCATTTCTAAAATTAGTTTTTTTTTATTTTTTAAATTTCACTTTTTAAAGAAGTTCATTATCAAAAGAATTAACTCTATCATAATATGAATTGAATTAAGTTTTTTCTAGTAAAAAAAAATAAAATTCATTATCGTACTTGATCAATTTTAAAATAATAATATTCTTTTATAAATTAAAAATTGTCTTAAAATGACTATGCTAATTCAATTTTTAATATATAATTAATTTTTATGTGTAATTTAAAACTGATACGAGTCGTGTCATATGTTTTAATATACTTTAGTTTAAATTTATAATAAAAATAACTACATCAATAACTATGATGCTTTAATAAAAAATGTGTTTTCTAATAATATTTTATATTTTATAATCTGTGTGAATTAATCTCTTAAATAAATTATATTAAAAGAAATAAAATATTTCAAAACTATATGCATAAATATTAAAGAATAATATAGTATAAAAAGTTTTACAATATTAGAAAACCACCAATCCACAATGTCATTATTATTTTTTAAAAGTAAAAAAATAATTTAATTAAATATATAATTGTGATTAATTGAAATATAAAATTATCATCTATTTTTAGGAATACAATAAAATATAATGCTAATAAATAAAGGCAATACAATTTACTATGGTTTGATGTCATGAAATATTACGTTTGGAATGGTACTCGATGGAATGAAATGAAATAATAGTGTGTTCTATTATTTGGATTGACAAAAAAGGATGAAATGGAGCGGAACATGATGAAATGGATTCCATCCTATTCCATCTAATTTTTATTTTTTATTTCATTCAATTTGAGGTGTATGAGGTGGAATGAGACATTTTAAATAAAATAACCTAATAATAAAATAATATTTATATTCAATTCCACTCCATTTTATTCTGCTCCGTTATATTTCATTCTGCTCCATTCCGTTGTGTTAAGTCATATTGTTATTAAAAAAAAAGAAGACATATTTTATTGATAAATCTCTATGGATGAGAATAGATCCAAACAACAAAATACAACAAAATAAAATCTAAATACAAAGTTATTTTTTTTACTTTCGTTGTATTTCATAGAAAAAAAGGAACCTATTAATATTGAACTCGTGAACTGAGATATGAATACCAATCAAGATATTATTGTTTCTAACAAAAATCGAACTCGATATTTTTCGAATGAAAATACGGAGTTATCGTCATTTGTGTTGTGAATAATTCATGTTAGAAGGGCATTTTAGTAATTATTAGAATCATTTAGTATTTGTTATTTTACTATTATTATCGTATATTTTTAATTCCTTAAGAATATGATTAGAGTTTGTTTTTAGTTAGTTATTTTTTGTCTTATAAATAGATGCTTGTAATTCATTAGTTTTAATCAATTCAATCCAAAATAATTTATTCCTTATTTTTATCCTCTCTCTTATTTCCATCGTTATTCTATTCTATCCTTGTGTCCCAGCAATTTGCATTCAATAAACACATATAGTGCAAACTAAAACACATCAAAATAGTTGAAACCATTTAAATGATTTTAGAAATTATCTTTGAAACAAGTTCTACATAGAAAAAAAACACACATTATAAATTAGTGAGAAAAGAAATGTCCAGAACCTGGATGAGAGGAGCGAGGTTGATATCATCGTTCTCGCGCTGCCGGAAGTTGATGATTCACACGATCAACTATTCTCCCTCGTTTCGTGCTACAACCTTTTTCACAAACCACCTGCATCCTTCTCACTCTCAATGCCGATTCTTCAACTCTTCATCTTCTTCTTCTTCTACTCCTTCGCCATCATCATCACCTTCCTCTAACAAACTCTTCGTAGGAGGTCTATCCTGGTCCGTAGATGAAAAATCCCTCAAAGACGCTTTCTCTTCCTTTGGCGAAGTCACTGAAGGTCGTTTCATTTGATTTCATTTCAACCTTCTATGTGTTCGACGTAATGTCTAACTCACTTCTTATTAACAAATTTCAACGTGCTCCATTTTTTTTATTGTTGTTGCAGTGAGGATAGTGTATGATAAAGACAGTGGTAGAGCTAGAGGCTTTGGTTTTGTTATCTTTTCTAACGAAAATGATGCAAAATCGGCAAAAGATGCAATGGACGGAAAGGTTACACATTAACAAACTATTTTTTTTTGTACTCATTGTTTATTGAAGTTGGTTCTTTGGGATAACTGTGATGTTTTCTTTGCAGGCACTGTTAGGTAGACCCTTGAGGATAAATTTTGCTCTCGAAAAGACCCGTGGTGTACCTGTTGTAGTTCCTCGGTTTTCAGATATTCGAAACTTAAACAGGCGTTGAGTTGAATTGGCCTTATTGAATATATGTATGTGTTTCTGAATCACGTTATATTATTAGCTCATGAATACAGAATTTGTGTATTGGTTATCATGTTATCTAATTAGTAGAAAACGAAATTTCGGTAGCATGCTGAATCAATTTTTTACATCAGGATAGTAGTCATGCATACATGTATCGTGTGGATCACTGAGAATTTTCCAGCAATATCCTATTATCCTGTTTGAAACTATGATGTTATGTTTAGAGTATCAACCTTGAGCACTTCAGTCCAAACATATGATTAAAAAAGAATAGGTGCATGTAGTTTGCACACTTCATTAGCCCGAAAATCACTTGTTTTCCCCATGGTTCCAAACTTCTTTTTGTCTAATTTTGGACTCGTTAAAGATGAAAGAAGTATATTTTGTGATCGGAGCTATTCACGCGGAATATTCTTTTGTGTAACTGCTAGCTCCAATACATTGAGCATATTCTTTCATAGTGACACTTCATTGTGTTAACCTGCTGATTAGTCTTGAGTTGCAACGAGCTTAAGTAGAATTTCATGAGCATCTCTACAAGTTTTGATGTGCACAATAGGGAATTAAAACTGGTTTCTCCTTACCTAGTTATTTGAAACCTGAATAGTATTTGGTTTGTCTTGTGATGTTGCAGTTTTGTGACCGAACCGGTATCAATTGGCCTGAATGCGCTTCGAAATCTACTTGTGAAAAGTCTGAATCAAAATCTTCCGGAAGTGAAAGCTTTCGAGATTGCAGTAATTCCTTGGGCATTTTAGAAGCAGCTGCTACGTCTTCCCTTTCTTCATGTACACTGAAATGTGTTAAGTACTGTGATGGTTCTTATATAGCATCTCTATCCCCTGTATAATCATATATAAAAAAAAAAAACAAGTTGCTTTTTTTCATCACATTGATGCCTAATTTATTTAAATGCTTACCCTTCTGATTGGGCTCCCTTGAAAATGAAAAACAGGTGTTATTGTACCCACAAGTCAGTATTTGTAATATCTATGTCAGATATGACTCCTATCATTTGCGGCATTTTGAATACATCATTTCCATATTCATCAGATATTAATTGATGGCCAACGTTGTATTTCTTGTTATTTGCTTGCATTTTTTTATTTATAAAAGATACTTTGTTTGCTAAATTTAATTTTGAATTGAAAAACATCATATAGGTCTTGTTTAGATTGAATTTTAGTTCAGGAAATACAATCCAGTTTGGCCTCATTAATATTAGATGTACTGTGGAGCATTGATACATATGGTAGGACTAGACATTTTTGTGAGAGACACACCACTTGTCCACTTAAAATCTTAAGATAATAAGTGAGTGAATTCTCTCACTTTTAAATGTTCAAGTCACTATATTATTATCCAATGTATGATTATTTCTCCACTTATTCACACTTGCATTATTATTCTATCAGACAAAACAAATAATACTAGATTATGAATCATTGACTAGAGATAGAAATGTTCATTAAATGTAATTTAAGACTATTATGAAATTTATGATGTCAAAATTGTGTTACCAAACATTAAAAAGGAAGAGTTTTTTTTAGAGGGTTTAAGAAAACATGACATAATGTTTTGAGTGAGATTTTAAGAAACTAATCATGTTATAAAACGTTACGATCCAAAAGATAATATCCTGATTATATTACCTGGTGTTCGAAAGTCATCTTTGACCTGATAACATTTCGGAGAGAGTAATTTCAGATTTTAAGAAGATCTCTAAAAAACACATAAGGTGCAATAAGCCGCCCTAAAATTATTTGTAAGGTGTGAAAACGTATTACTGCGTTTGGACGAAAATTGTAAAGGTGTATAATTTTTATATTGGATTTTTAAGAGTTTATGGCGCACACACATACAACTTGTCTCACGTATCTTCCTTCAATAGGAATGCATTTCTGAAATTTTTAGACCCCTGAAAAGTTGCAGAGCTCCCTTACCAGTAATCCATACAAGAACATACCCCTTTCTTAAAATGATGGAACCTGTTTCTATCTCTAACAATTAACTCTACATTGAAAACCTTCGAGATTAGCTTTGTAGCCGTGTGACAATCTTCACAGACTCGTAAGTTTTTTACAATCCGAATAGGCATAGGGGCCCGAATCTTCATAATTCCATAGGCAATTGCCAGTTTCTCACTATGCCTGTAAAGTGAATCTTCTTTCTCCTCTTCATCTATGTCAAACAATGCCTCACCAGTATTTCCTATGTATCCTGCTAACTTTATTTTTTGCAGTATATCTTCCCACATCCTTTCAATTTTTTCTATTTCTGGATGTGATTTATCTCCAATTGTAAACTCATGAATTTTTCCATCTATCTCAATAAGACTATATCCAGGTGGTTTCCTAACCCCTTTTTCCTTCATCAATTTTCTCATGACAGTAACATCTTTCCACTTGTTTGTGCGTGCATATATATTTGATAGCAACACATAATAACCACTGTGTTCTGGTTTCATCTCGATCAAAATCTTTCCCACCCTTTCCCCGACTTCAACATTTCTATGAATCCTGCAAGCTCCTAGCAATGCTCCCCATATCGGAGCGTTTGGCTTCACAGGCATTTCAAGAATAAAACTCTCAGCCTCTTCCAACTTCCCCGCCCTCCCAAGAAGATCAACCATACATCCATAATGCTCCAATCTCGGCTCCACCCCATGATCTCTTTTCATGCTTTCAAATATTTCTAGACCCTTTTCTACCAACCCTCCATGACTACAACCTTTCAACACTGCGGTAAATGTAATATCTCTAGGAACTATCCCGGTTTTCACCATTACATAAAAATACCCTAGCGCTTTCTCTGCATAACCATGCATGGCTAATCCAGAAATCAAACCTGTCCAACAAAGTACATCCTTCTCTCCCATTCCTTCGAAAACCCGAATAGCTTTCTCAACATTCCCACATCTTGCATACATTTCAACAACAGCCGTCCCAAGAATCACATTCAAATCCAAATTATTTCTTATCACATACTCATGAGCCTTCTCCCCAATTGCAAGAGCACCCAAATGAGCACAAGCAGAAATCACACCAACCATAACAACCTCATTAGCCACCACTCCTTCAGCCTGAAGAATCTCAAACATTTCAACCGCTTTATCAAAACGATCATTCCGCGAATAACCACTTATCATAGTACTCCATGTCACCAAATTCTTCTCAGGCATTCTATCAAATAGTTCACGCGCAGACTCAACATCACCACATTTATGATAACTCTTAATCATACAAGTCCATGAAGCAACATCAAATCGACCCATCTTCTTAAAAACGCACCTTGCAGACGTTAAATCACACAGAGAAGCATACATATAAACAAGAGAATGCTGAACATAAAAATCATGTCCAAAACCATGCTTCACTATTTGACCATGAACTTGTGTACCCATTGTTAAAGACTCAAGCTTTGCACATGCTTTAGCCAAAAAAGGGTGAGTGATGTTATCAGGTAAGAGACCAATGCGTTGTGATTGAATGTAATAGTGAAAGGAGTTTTCAGGGTTTTCACTAATGGAACAACCACGGATCAATGCATTGAAAATGAAGAGATTGGGATTGTGAATTTGGGAGAAGACTTTGATAGCGTAAGTTAAAAGTTTTGATGTGTGGTCTATGCAGAAAGCAATGATGCGACTTGATGTGAAAACGTCGAAGAAAAGATGAGTTCTTAGCATATGGGCATGGATTATTTTGAGGTCGTGAATGTTGGAGCATTGTGATAGTAGCACGAGTTTGGGATTCTTGAGTTTCAGCTTTTGTAGAATTGAGTTATTAGTAACACCAATGTTGCTACTCATTTTACAATGTACGACAAAACATCATTCAATGTTGCAACAAGAACAAGAGCCTTTTGTTATTAAACTACTATTATATGGTTTCGACTTTTGAAAGAGCGTTTCATATGTAATAAGATATACAGACTTTTGAACACACTGTCCTTCCCCCTTCAACCAGTCCTTAGTCCTTCAAACTTATTAAAATGGGTCGGGAACCCGAAGCCAAGTTAGTCACACAGATCTGTCCTTCAAACTTATTAAAATGGGTCGGGAACCCGAAGCCAAGTTAGTCACACAGATTGCCACAGATCTGTCGGTGCGTTGAAGCTCTTTGGATTAGCTCCGATTGATAGACCGAGATATTTGTACGGGATTGACAAAACAGGTCTAGCTTGTTGGACACTTTAGTGCATGGCAGACCAAGCGCTTAGGCCTGCACCCTCTAATGTGTCAGTCCGATCCGTTCTGTTTTTTTGCGGACTTTTGCAGACACGGACATTAACATAAAAGGTGCAGTGACCGTGGGCACGCCCGACCCTCACTTTTTTACCGGACACTCATAGGCTTTAGGCTTGCATTTTCAACTATATCATTTTAAAATGATTTCTAGTTCTTCAAGCTACCTTTGATGAATGTTTATCCCTCCTAACAAGTTCTTATTTAAATTCACCTTTGATGTATGTGTGTATATATATATATATATATATATATATATATATATATATATATATATAGCTTTGCTTTTGTTTTAGACATACTTATACCTATAAATACTACTTAATTCATTTCTTTCATGCAGGACACAGTCTATTCTAAGAAAGTTCATGTGTCATATCTTGATATGCTCGACAAATGATAACATTTCATAATCACAAGTGCACATTGACAAAATGCCCAAAGAATACAAGCTAGTAAAAACGTTGAAGCAAACAAAACAGCATTGGATTATAGTACAGTTCACATATGCTATTGGATTTCTGTAATTTTTGTAACAGTACTTTAGAAATAGAGTACAATAAATTAAAAACTAGTCAAAATTGAATACAATAAATTAAAAACTAGTCAAAATTGAATACAACCATATAAAAAACTAGTCAAAATTGATATTTAAGATCTGTATGATATTTGGATCAGCAATGTCAGCTATCACTACTATGCATGAATTTCTCTAGAAAGAGAACTTGAAAGCTCCCACGCTGGAGTCTGCAATAGAATCCCAGATGGAAAGTTTCCTTTGCTGGATCTTTTTCTCTTCGTCTTTTCGGGTCAGTTCATCAATTTCTCCAGGAAAAGAAGCCTCAATAGCATTCTTAAACTTATCATGCAAATTCACTCTATCCGTTGTTCCAGATACCAGTATGCTCGCGTTCGGCTTCTTAAGAAAATCTAACACATTTAACAAATTTCTCCTGCAACAAACAAATACAGCTATGTTTGAGATTAAATCATCCGATGCACACGAAAAATATGAAAATCTAGGATAGAGAACCTCACCTGCTAACATAGTTTTGTGTTATGGCAATCGATTCCTCCAGGTTGATCACCAAATGCCACCATCCATTAGGCACAAAGATGACTTCCCCGGCTTTACATATGCACTCAATTGGTTTCTTTTTCCAATTCTTTGTCGCGCCATAAAAGTTCATGAACCATTCCATTATTGAAACAGGAGATGCCACCTCTGCACCATCAGGACTAGGATGAACACCGGGCGGAATCACATCAGGTGGAAACAATATCCATTTCTTCGACCCCTTGATCACAGCATTCCAAGCTGAAGTTGAATTTGGATCAACATGGAAAGACGATCCAGACCCAGCTGGTCCGATAATAATCCACCTATAGTCAGGCCTCTCATTGCCCAAAACACCAAACAAGTCCTCCCGAAAATACACCGGAACTTCATATTCAGAGCCCAACGTCGGAACTTTTTCAGCAAATTTCGGATCAAACAGATACAACGGCCGTTCCTCTCTAACTTGATCCGAATATCCAAAATACTCTGCGAGCTTCATCTCCACAGGCCCAACCGCAAACTTAACATCATCCCCACATAACTTCATCAAATAATCTCTATCCCATTTCCTCAACGCATCCCAATTATCAATACACCCTTCCAACAACACCGGCTTATTAACCTCCTCAAAACTCATCACAAATTCCTCAACCGAAATGCCTCTCTTTCTCACAATATTATCCCTCTCCAACCATTCAGGTTTCATTTCAAGATTAGCACACAACCAACTCTGGAAAAGATAATCAGAATAAAAGTCTCTAACTTTGAAACTCCTAACACCACTAAACGAAACATCAAACAAAGGGTAACAAGCAGAAACAAAAGTAGCTTTCCATGACCCATTATACTGAAACCCATCAACAAGATTCTCCAAAACAAGATTCCTCCAAAGGGGTTCATGATTAGTGAAAACATAAAACGATTTACTAACAGAACCCAAAACTCCTAAACTGGTACCATCCAAAAACGCTAGAATGTCAAGAACAAGTTCATCAGTGAGGGTATGGAGATTACCTAAACCAGTGTCTCTGGAGTTGATGGAACCAGGGTTGAAATAGAGATTGCCTAAGGGCTGAACGCCGTGGGTGTGTGATGGGGTTGAGCTTTTGATGCTGAAACCTTCATCGGTGTCGTCTTCTTCTATGAGAGATGGGAAATTGTTGGTAATGGAAGAAATGCAGGTTTGGTTTTTGGGTTTGTGAGGGTTTTTGTTTCGGTTTTTTCGGATGGTTTTCTTTGTTCTTCTTGTTTTGACATGGGACAAGAAGTTCCTCAATCTGAAACTCGGCATTGTGGAATCAGATTGATGATATTGGTGGTGGCTGCCAAAACCCAAACCTCGCACAAATGTGTTTCTTGTTAACAAAATGTGTGTCTTTTAAAATATGTTTATCATTTTTTTTTAAGGGTTAAATATAATTTTCATCCTTATAAATATTTTAATTTTAATTTTAATTTTTAATTCCTATTAATAAAAATATTAAGTTTTACTTTATAAAATTAGTTTTGTAGGCAGTTTTAATCTTTACATAATAATTAAAACTGCGTGTAAAAATAACTTATAGAGATTAAAAAATTTAACTTATTTACAAGAATTAAAAATTATTTTTGATAATTTTATAATCACTAAAATAAATTTAATTTCTTTTTTAAATAACCAAACTAAAATGTCTTAATATTCATATTTTTCACTCACTTTAAAAAAATAAATTCATGCGTAGTATTGAAGTCCGATGAATTGACGTCTAAATTAGACTAATTAGAAAACAAGTTTATCATTCTCATGTAAACTAAGTTAATCATATTGGCATATGTATTAGTGTTAAGAGGAGCATCCAATTCATTTAGCACCTAAGTGTTACAATGTTTTTTAAAATATTATATTTTAATACATATTGTGTAATATAAATAGAGGTGCGCTTTATGACAATTTTATTCACATTTTTTCTCATCTTTTTCTTAATTTTTATTCTTCATTTATTTTAACATGAATAAAGATATGGACGTGTTGTTTTTTTTTAATCAAGCCTCTAATGAAAATGCTATTGGAACATTTAGAGTTTCGAGTAATTTGAGAGGAACTTAATTCCTTAGTTAGACAGAAAGATTAATTATGGTGAAAGATTTAGAAGTATTAAGAGACTTGTTTCGTACATCTCTATTGTGGGTGACAATGATGATATCCAGTGTATGGGTGTCAATAAAGATAATAATGATGTTAGGAAAATAATGTTTCCAGGAGTTGATATTATTTTGATAGTTGTATGATCTTATATATGTTATGATGTTGGGTCTTTTTATTTGTTGTTTGTGCCATTGATTTAGAGGTGTTAATGTTTATTTTGTTGTAACCAAAAGGTGTTATGTATATTAAATTTCAAGGTTGTAAAAAATTTAACAACGTACTAAATGATCATTTAGAGTTTGTTCCAACATTAGGATAATGTTTTCGTGTGTGTCTCAGCTGACGATGTGTATCATACTTTCTTTCTAATTCATCAGTCGTATCCATTTTGATTCTAATATGTGTGTTGTAGGGACAACCTTTTTTCTTTCTTTTTTCATATTTTCTTTGTGTCAGATTACATTTCATTGATATATAGGTCAATACTCCTCTTTTGGTATCATTGGGAAGCTATTGTTGTATACACCGAATATATTTTTGACTTTGTAAACGAAGGATAGATGCAAGAAAGCAACCTGCAGAACACTTGAACGTGCCGCAAAAAAATGGGAGCAAGACATACAGAAGGTTAAAGCATGTCATGCATTCATAACTTAAATGAACGCATATTCAGTGACGGGTTAGAGAAACAAACAAGCAATCTACATACAATATAATAAACTTAACAAACCTCAACAAGACAAAGATTTTAAATGAATGTTGCAATATTCACAAAAATAAAATATTATTAAGTCACAAGAACATTTTTCTTGTGACTTAGCAATGTTTTTTTCTTGCATATTAGTCAAACGATATCTCATCTAGATGCACAAAACAAGTTTTTTCTAGGACATGCAAAAACACCAACAAACCTCAATAAGGCAAACATTTTGAACAACAAAAAGAAAATATCAACTCATAAAATATTTCACAAACGCACCTTTTATTAAAAAGATTTATGGAGAATGAAGATGAAGAAATGATTTGCTTGTCTCATAATGAAGTTCACAATGAAAGGAGGATGAAGTTGAAGTTAGAGCTGCAAACTTGTGTTAAATTTGAATAGATGTCATACTCGTTCTTTCACAGAAATTTGCAGCTATCACATTAGCTTCATCCTCCTTGTATTTTTCCATAGCAACACAAAGAATTTGTGAACCACACACATAGTTTGTGTGACACCCCAAATTAATTCAACTATTAAATAATTAGAAATTTAATTAAAGGTTTAATTATTAGTATTTTTGGATTTATGGATTTAATTAAATAGATGGGAGTGTTGGAGGTGTGAAGTAGAATTGGGAGGTGTGTAGAGTAAAAGACTCTAATTAATCTTATTTATTTATTTCTATTATTTGGAAAATAAAAAGGAATAAATAAAGGGAAAAAGTGAGAAGAGAAATTAGATTCTGCATTCTACGTACTTTTGGGAAGAGAAGAGAAAGAGGAGAAAAAACCAAATCGTTAGAATTCGAAGATTCATCGCGAGATAAGGGGCGATTTGATCAGATTATTATGCCTTATAGGTTTTGATGATCAATAGAATGAATTGATCCGTTAAGAATCTCGAATCAGGAATTTTGGGTTGTGCCCTAATGTAACACTCCAATTTTTAACAGCGGAAGTGTATTTTTAAAGGGTACTATTTCCATAATTAAATTAACTAAAGGTTTTCTTTTATGAAAATGATAGGCTTTTTTTATTTATAAAAAGAAGAATTTTGTATTTTAAAAAGTTTTAAGAACTCGACCTATGGTTTTATATATGAAAATTAGTTGAGCCATATTTAGAACATAAAATATACTATACATATAAGCATCAAAATGTCATGAAATATAAAGCGAAGATAGTGCTTATGATACAAATCATAAAATAACATAAATGAAGTCCTCGGCAGACACTCACGCAGAAGAGCTGCCCCAAGGAGAAAATTTTGGACCATGCAGTAATGTCATAGAAATCCACCACCTAGAACTAAATACTTCTACCACCTCATGTACTCTTTTCCCTAACGAGACTAACGATACCTAACGGCAACCACAGTAATTACCTGCACCTGCTCCACACAATCCACTACAAGCACTCGTCAAAGTATGATCGGATCCTTCCTCATCGTATTCAGGCTCATAGTCATGCTCAGAGGGGTCCTCCTCAGTGTCGTCATCCTCTGCCTCATTAATGACTGGCTCAAGTAACGGCACGTTTGTTGGATCGATATGGGGGAGTTCGTCTACGGGATAGACGTCGCGAGTGAAGGTTGATGGTAGCCCTAGTGACATCTCTAAGTCTGGGGAAGGCATATATATATATATATCATGAAATGTAGGTCATCCTCCCTGAATGGGGGCGTACGAGGGTGCAAGTGGGTTTGAAGGGGAGGTCGATAATCCGTAACAATCAATCTCCCCCGAGAGGAAACTGGAGATGATCGATGAAGGTGGGATCGAAAAGTTCATCACTCGGCGGGAAATAGTGGTTTCTGGATCCTGTCCTACGACAACCGTGGTCTCCATCACGTTCCCGGTGTATGACAGTTGTCCTCGGGCCGGGTCGAATCCCCAGGACGCGTCAGTCCACATATCAGGAAAGGTGAATTCCGTCATCTTCGACGGGGGTGTCTCCTTGTGTCTGGGGTGCGTCATAATCTATTGGCGTATAGCCCACATAATCCACTGAAAGGGTCATCAATCCGAAAATAACAAATATACAAGAACGGGGCAACAAGCATAAACAGAGGATATGTGACACCCCGATTTAATTCGAATATTAAATAAATGGGAATTTAATTATTTATTTAATTAAAGTCTTAAGTATTTATATTTTTGAATTTAATTGGATTAATTGAAGAAAGAAAGGTTGGAGGTGTGCAGAGTAAATAGTGGGTGTGAGGAGAAAATCACTCTACTTTTACTAATTATTAATTATGTATTTTATTTGGAATAATAAAGGAGTATTAAAAGGAATATAAAAAGGAAAAGAAGGAAAATGAGTCTTTTTGGGAAAAGCTATTTCACGTAGAATTGGAGAAGAGAAGAGAAGAGAGGAAAAAGCCAACGCCGAGAAAATCGAAGATCATCGCGAGGGGTGATTTCATTCGGTTTTAATGCCTTATGGGTTTTGGGAATCAATTGGATGATTGGATACGTTAGGAAATTCGATTTTGGATTGATATAGGTTTGTAGGATTAAACCCTATTTGTGTCGGAATATAGAATTAAAGACCATTAGTGTGTCGAATAAATAATAGGAATGATGAAACTATGTTGTTTGATGTTATAATGGTGTAAAATGGTTGTGAATTGGTGTTCCTAATGTCACAATTCGTATTGGAATGATTGGAAGTGATGAGGAATGCATAATGCTGTCAAAAATAGCAGAATTTGATGTTGCAGGTCGTGGGAACCGGTTCCCTGCGGGGAGGAACCGGGTTCCTAGTGTTAATTTTCAAAAATGGGGAAATTTGTACTCAGGAACCGGTTCCTATATATGTCGGAACCGGGTTCCCCTACAAATTCCAGGAAGCTTGTTTTTTTACTTCGCAGGAACCGGTTCCTATATATGTAAGAACCGGGTTCTACTGCACTTTTTCAAAAATACTTAAACTTTGAAAATTCATATTTTCTAAACCGTAACTCCGATTCGAGTGTCGTTTTCGGCATTATTTCTTAAATTTAAAATATTATCTTTTAGAAAGGGAAAAATATTATTTTGCTAAAATTATTTTTAAAAGAGTCGAGCTTCCGATTTTTGAAAGAGTTGGATAGTAAGGATAATGGGAAATTATTATGAATGGTCTGAGTTATCGGATGAGAACTAATGATTACAATGTTGTGTTGATTATTCATTACGATTGAATACGATACATTGGTGATTGGCATTATGTGAATTATGTTGAGATCATAATCTGTGAATTGGTTTAGATTGTTCTGACAGGGTGAACGGAGATTGACGCTTATGTGTTAGTTTCCTTGTTGTTTATTCATGATTGTATTGATATCATGTGCTGTTGTCGATGTTGTGTATTCATGATGGTTATTGATCTCAGTTGTTATTGATGTATGTACTGGTGTTAGTCTTACTAATTGAAGAGTAAGCGTTTGGCATATTTATGCTTTGTGATAATTATTTCATGATTATGTTGTTATCATGCGATACTCGTTGATGTTGACATTATGTGGAATTATGTTGTGATCATAATACGTTGAATTGATGTTGCATGCTTTTATGGTGCATGCATAAGCATTGTTATTGGTTCATTCCCATTGTGTGGAGGTGAACTGGCAGAGCCAATAGACTTACCTTGTTCAGAGGTAGTGAGGTTAGATTCTTGACCCAGTGGTTATGGGCGAATCAAGGATTGGATTCTTGACCCAGTGGTTATGGGCGAATCATGGATTGTCGCTGTCTTTCCACATGTAAACGGAGCAGCGGGTGAACTCGGTTCACGTTTTGGTACCACATGCATAGAGTCTGCATCGCATATGGGATTGTAACATGCTAGGATGGTTTCCAGTGTTGCAATTTCCCTTGATTTTTATATTTACATGTTCATTGTATGAGATACATTGTGAACCGGACTATGATTTGTGTTTTGATAATGGACTAACGTATTGAATTATTCCATTGTATTTAAAAACGTAGAATGCATTTTATATTGGATAGAGATCTCACCCTTACTTTAATGATTTCAGATCTGAAGTGATTAGCTGCTTGGAATCGGTGAGGATAGCTCTAGAGTTGAGTCAGTTAGTTAATCCGCGTGTCAGTGTCGTGCTCTGGTAGATGTAACACTGGGGAAACGTTTGTTTTGAAATCCTCTATGGATATTATTAATGGTTTGGAATCATGTTTTGATGTTATATCCTGGAATAATTATGGATGTTGTATTCGGGATCCGTTATGTTTCATTTCCGCTGTTAAACATAACCTTAAGTATGTTTCATTTAATGATTTTTCTTCAGTGAAAGCATGACAATTGTTTTGAATTATATTAAAAATTGTGATGCCTCTTGATATGTGTTATATACTCGGATTATTATTTATAAAATCGCGGGTAATTAGAAGGGGTGTTACAGGATACATTATACATGGCTAGAGATCTCATTCTAACACATGTATATACACATTCACAACAATAATACATATAGAATAATTAAGACTCATTCCTAATGCAATGTCTATATGTTGATGCACATGATTCCGGAATATCAATCCCTCCGCAAAGGGTCGTGGTATCGCTTCAGAATTTAGCGCCACTAAGGTGATGGGTAACACCCACCAATCAACTCAATGATCCACTTTGGGATAAGGTGGTTCCCTCTTGGACACGCACCCCGTGCCACCTCTCCGGTGTTGCACCTCGTGACTCCTCTCCGGTAGCCACGTAACCATGAAATGTATGAGCATACGATTCCCCACATATACATCTCAACATATGTGTATCATCACAACATATCACATGTAATAATTTTGCACAAAATACTTATATAACAATTACTCACCTTTACAACTAGTCACCTTGAAAATAAACACGTAAGAAAATACGATGCATATATATAATAATAAGAGAAGTATATAAAATAGAGAGATGCCCTTACGGTCACAACAGTTGTGGGAAATGGAGTTTTGTTGAAGTCGGTCGGTCGGTTGTATACCTTTATTTAAAATGAACTAAATTAGAACGACTAATATATAATGAACCCGTACGTTGTAAACTCCGCAATCACTCGGTTTATTTATTTTATTTAATTAATTTCTTATTTTTATTATAATTATAACTTTAACTTATAATATATCTATATTATATTTACTTGACAATTTATATCATAAAATAATTTTATTTAATACATAACAAAAATGCTCAACTCCTAAATTTTACTACCATAAAATAAGAACATACTTTCTAGTGTAGTTTACAAACATACAGGGTCCTTAATATTTATGTTAAAAAAATAAGATAAGTTAATTTTGAATTTGAAAATAAATATTATCAGTACTATTTATTTGATGCTTAAAAACATAAAGCCATAGTCACCTAGTTATAAGTTATCAAAAATTCTCTAATACTTATCATTTTATTTTATTTCAAATTAAAATAACCTATTCTAAATAGAATAAAACTAACGTATATTCTTTTTACTTTACAAAAAATTTAGTTTATAGTTATTAAACAACTTACATTTGGTAATATATTTTTAAAAGAAGGTCTTCCTCCACTTTAAATTCAAAATAATTACTCTAATTTTATTCCTAAGATTCATCACAGTATCTATATCTTTAAATATACATTAGTATATTTTGTTCTAGAAATCATGTTAACTCTTGATAATTTAACCCTTAATTATTAAATTAATTTCATGATTTTTTTTCAAAAAAAAAAATTCAATTATTATTGTATACAAATAGTTCCCATTACACGTAAATAAATATAACTTATCAACATATATATTTCTTTACTAATCATAGTCTAATAAGAATAATATATTTTTTTTATTAGCAAAATGACACATTAATGTAGAACTTATTTTTATACTACATTTCTGGGAACAACCATGAGATGGAAAAAGCAAACTTATAACTAATATGTCTAACATGCTTTCCTTTTAGAATGAGGATTTACCTGAGGTAGAAGTGGTGAAATTTGAGACTATGCTTTGTGATCGTACCTGACCAGAAGGTGTCTTGACCCAATCTGCAACGGCGGTCCAAAGTGAAAGAGAAGGGGGGGGTACCTGCAAGACACTCCGATGCCAAAGTAAGAATAGGCAGAGAGAGAGCAAGCAAGTGAGAAAGAGTAAAGAATGAGATACGACCCTCTCAAGTGAGAGGTATTTATAACCTATTGGGCCAAGATCCGATTAGTGGGCGACGTCCAAGCCCACTAGCGGATTGCTAGAACTTCGTGTCGAGGAGGCCAACACGTAGCCTCCTCCCTAGATGTCGCCCGAAATCCGGGTTTGTTAAGTCCACAGGAGACTAGGCGGTTAAGAAACCTAGTCAGCGTCCGTTAAAATCGGGGCACGTGGCGCCAAGGATAGCGAGATTCGTTGGGTCGGCCACGTGCCCCGCGTGACGTCCCGTGTGAGCATTCCCATTGCTCTCAGGCAACTGGGTCAGGATCGAGGGGTCGGCCACGTGCCCCTCGTGACGTCCCGCTCTCCGAGGGCCATTGGGCTGGATCCGTTGGGTCGGCCACGTGCCCTTGTAGACGTTCCCGGATGTTTCCCAAGGGTATGGGCCTCGAATCTTGTTGGGCTGGGCGTGGGCGCCCGAGCAGAGCCCCAAGTCTTTGCTCTAGTAGAGTAATGACTTTGAGCTGGCATGTCCTCGACAAGGCTCAACGATTACTACAGGTAGCGGCGGCGGAATCGGTGGGCGCGCCCCAGTGTGGACGTCGAATGTTTTCTACACAGGGATGTCCGCGGGAATGTCGAGTGCGAGGCCGGCGGAGCAAAAGCTAAGGTCGTGTCGGTTGGATGCCACTTGTCATTATGGGACTTTTGGCGCCTAAGCGAGGTGACCTTTCGTATGCCATAGACTACGGCTATAAAGGGGCTTTTAGGGTTTCATTTGTTTACTCTCGATTTTCCAACCTAAGAAACCTTTGAGCAGAATCTTCCAAGTTCTTACTCGACTCTCAACATGTCTTGACCTCAAATGCGGAAACATCCTAATTCTTTGACAATCTCCTTTCAATTCATGTTTTAGGATGAGTTTAGGCGAATTTAGGGTTTACTTTGTATGAATATCGCGGGAGGAGATTGAATATCGCGGGAGATTCGTGCCTTTAGCGGGAGAGAGTTGAGTACTGCGGGGAGAGAGTTGAATACTGCGGGGAGAGAGTTGAATACTGCGGGGAGAGAGTTGAATACCATGGGCAGGAATTAGGATGAGACGGGCAAGAGTTGGAGTCACACGGGCAGGGACTTGAATGCCACGACCAAGGCGTGAATCTCGCGAGATTCTGCACCTTACGGGAACTTTAAGGATTAATGTCGGAGGAGTTGCAGGGTCTTTGAGAGAAACATGACGCCTGTTGCTACTCGTTTGTCCGGCCCTCGCCGTGTCACTTGAGTCGTGGTGGAGGGTGGATTGGCGTCCTCGAATTCACTTTTCTTTCGCTTTTGGTCGGGATCAAATGTGTGGCGTCGGCGAGGACAGCGGTCTTCGCCGAGTGAGGTGGCGCGGACCTCTCTGGTCGCGCCGAACCAAGGGATTTTGCCTCCGACTTCTCCACCGACTCGTCGCGCGTTCAGCGAGATCGAAGATCTAGATGAAGGGATCGAGGGTTCTGGGTCGTGCAAATACAGGCCGGACGGAGGATCATTCGTCATTTACTTGACGAGATTTCCTATGTACGAGTTTGCCTTGAGGAGGCGGGCTTCGGATGCCCTTCAGTTTTCGAACCGGTCTTCACGTGGTGAACCTTGCTCCTTCTCAACTCCATCCGAATGCCACAGCCTTCATGCGGGCATTCGAGATCGTGCCGCTACTTGGATATAGGGGCCACTCTCCCTCTTCTTCCGCATTTTCATCTGCAGGCGGATGGTTGGGACAAATGTGCACAGGTTTCGTTCAGCGATCCGGCAAACTTTTCGGCCGTGTCGGATTACATTCGGGACTTTAAAAAGCGGTTCTACGTGATAAAGCCCGTCACCAGAGGCGAAATACTTTGTTCGAGCGGACGGTGCTCAACGAGGACGAGCGGAGGTGGAGAAGATATGGGCGAGTTTCCCTTGAATGGGATAGGGGCACTATGAGAAGAGCCGGACTTCTATTTCGTGAGGCCCGAAAATGAGCGGGACGACCAACTTTCTTACCGGTTGGAGAATTTCGTAAAGAGCTTTAGGTTATGTGTCGATCGGGAGGGAAATGTGCTCCTCGACCCCAGCGGAAATCGAGATAGCCCGATACATTCATACCAAGTCCCTCCTCGAGTGCGAGTCAGGAGGATGCGTTGAGCTCCTAGGTATGCGTGTGTAAGTGCATAGGAGGAATTGCCCGTATTTTAGGCGTGTACTAACGTTTTCTTCGTTTGTTTTGCGATAAAATGGCGGCCATGGAGGACGAAGCGACCAAAGGGTGGTCGCTTGCTCAAGGACCGGTCGGGAACTTGACAGCTCGTGAAAGCACCCGGTGGTGGTGAGCACTCCTTCCCCTTCCTCCCGGATCAACCGCTCAAGAGGCGAAGGAGGCGCACCGAGCCGAGGTGCTGGCTCCATCTGCTGGGCGCCTTCGTGCCTGTTATGCCCAGGCAACTTTTGATGGCACCTCCGTGGTGCGGCGAGAAGGACTGATCCAAGCTCGACCCAAGGTGAGGAGAAGGTATGGCGGCGTGTCGCGGTGATTCGGATCTTTGGAGACCTCGTTGACGTTAAGCGACGAGGTGGCCAACTCGGCCTTCCGTCCGGCTAATGACCGAGCAGCGGCCACGGAGCTCGAGCAAAGAACAGAAGAATTGCTGAAGCTCAAAGCGCGGATGCCCGATGCAATGCCATGGCCGACGAGCTCAAGGGGATGAAGGACAAGTATGAGCCCTTGGTGGAGGAAAAGAACAAGCTGGAGGCCGAGCTAAAATTGCTGAAGGAACAACTGGCTCCCGTCGAGGATGAAACGGCCGAGGAGCAGGGGCTTCTCACTCGAGCCAGCTTGATCGACAGGATAAGGACCCTCGAAGAGGATGCCGCGGGGGCTGTGTCCTTCGGCTTTGAGCGGGCAGTACTACAGGTGCAGCTTGCGAACCCCGGGGTGGAGCTGGTGACCTCCGGGATCGGCCCATGGCATCGCGTGGTGGACGGGGAGATCGTGGCTCCTGAGGAGTGATTTTTGTTCAGATTTGTTTGGGCCTGCGAGCCTGTTATTTCGGGCCTGCGTGCCCTTGTGTTTAATATTCGTACACTGGGCATGTGCCCGTATATTTTGGATCATTGTAATTTGGTTTTATGCCGTGAATATTTAGCGGTCTCGCCGCCATTATAAATGTTTTGTTTAGTTTACACTTGCGTTGTTTGTATGATGTGCTCGACCTTATGATATGATTGCTCGATGTTGTTTTCCACGGCTTGCGTGCGGGTTTTGGGCTCAGGCCCTTGGCGAGATGTGATCGCGATAAGAGATGACATCCTCGGGCGTGAACCGTCCGTCGCGAGCCGGACATCCTGAGTGCGAGAAAAACCAGCGGAGCTCGGTCGAGTGTTCGCATCGAGCAGGGTTCCTACTTTGAGTCAGTGGTCCCGTGTGTAAGTGGTTGGTTACGTCGAGCACCATTCCGCGACCCAAGGTGAGCTATATCCAGGAGGATTTGACGCCACAAGGCGTTGAGGATCGATCGTTGTGTCTCGTGTAATCTTGTTTGAGCTTTGTGGCGTTCAAGGTCGAGGGTTGCACTCCATTTAGGTTTTCGAGGTAGTAGGCTCCGTGCCCGTCTTTCCTCGACGCGATATGGCCCTTCCCATTGGCGCAACTTTCCTTCGAGATTCCTTTTGGTTTGCGGAGGACTGCCGCCGACTTGCGTCGATGACCGGTCGTGGCGCAGGTGATCTGCAAGCGGGCTTCGCAACTGCGCCAGCGAATCTCGTCGACCGATCTAGCTCCTCGCGCCTCGTCGTTTGCTTCTTCCTCAAGGGAAATTGATGCGCTGGGCGGCTCTCGATCTCGGCAGTATGACCGCCTTCCGTAAGTTAACGAACGGGATTCGCCGTGGTCGAATGGGGCGTTGTCCGTAAGCCCATCTGTGTGCTTCTTCCACCCACATTCTTGGCTTCCCGAGCCTCACTTTGAGCCAGCGTAGCAAGACTCGTTCGCGGCTTAGCAGCCGTTAGTGCAGGGATGCTCGGCGGATGTGAAGTGGTGCTTGGTGCCCGGCGCTACGGTTGCGAAGTTACGATCGGTGAAGCTGCGTCCCATTGTCCGTGTGAGGGCACGTGGAATACCGCGGGCAAGGACGTTTAACAGAATCGAAGGATATTGAAAGAGGTGATTTTGGCGGCGCCTCGGCCTCTATCCATTTCGTGAAGTAGTCTCGGCTACTATCGGTATTTGTTTTGGTAGGAGCCTTGCGTGAAGGGACCAGTATGTCCATTCCCCACCGCTAAAGGGCCACGGGAAGTGGCGTCGTGAGCTCGTGAGGTGGTGCGGCGTGCATCGGCGTGGCGGCACTTGTCGCATTTTGGCGTGTTCCTTGGCGTCCCTTTGCATGGTGGGCGAGTAGCTGCACGTAATGCTGCGGGCGAGATCGTCCTCCCGATGTTGGCGTTAATGCCCTCATGGATCTCATGGAGGATGCCGCCACTCGGGACTCCTCGGCGCGAGGAGGAATGGAAGCCTCGTCGTCCGCTGCCGAGGACAACGTAAACATCGCGGCGTTTGGTGGCGGTGGCCTCTGGTTTGTCGTGGGTAACTCCCGCGTGTGAGATAGTTGAACACGGGGTCATCCGTCTGCATCACCGATCGCATTGATGTCGGCCGCGGACTTTTAATGCTCGGATGGGTGAGTGTTTCTTGTATTACGGACGGTTCCTCCCTTTTTCTTTGTGCTCGCGAGTTTGGACAAGATATACGCCGAGTGTTACATTCGCGGGGGCGTGTCGAATCTACTTTCGGTCGAAGCCCTTGAGTTTTCCTTCACAAGGTATTCGACAGGCTATCGTTTTAGCTTGGTAGTCTCCAATGACTTGCGATGCGACGAGTTGGGAGTCGGTGAATATTTGGATGTCTCGGCGCTATGTCCTCGGCCGTCGTATTCCATGGGCCATATTCTGCTGATTGTTGGATGTTGGAAATGCGAGTCAGCGAGTGCTCGATGACGATGCCTTCTTCGTTTTCGAGGAGGACGCCACCGCTTCCGTCGAACTCGAGGCTCCGTCGACGTCAGAGTCCAGGTGCGCCGCGGGGCACTCATGGCGGTCATCTCGGCGAGGAAGTCGGCGCGCTGCGCCTTCAAGGCTTTCCGTCCCTCGTGCGAATGTCGAACTCGATTCGAGGACCACCTCATTCGTCCGGCCATGTCCGGACGGCGGATTTTATAAGTGCTACGTGCGCACGACGGCGTGGGCGAGGAAATATATCGCAACCTCCTCGCGGTGATGGCGAGCGAGACTTTCGATTCTTGATATCGATCTCGGGCCCTTGGAGGCTTTGCTTGTAAGTAGGCGGGTTTTGCCGTCTTGGGTCTCGTATGAGGGGCTGCCTTCGCCGTTGGACACGGCTAAGTACAGATACAAGGTTTCCCGTCTTGGTCGTGTGAACCGGTGGTTGCGAGTGCCGCTTGAGGTGTAGGAGAGCTTGCTCGCACTCTTCGTTCCATTCGAAGGTCGGCCCTTTCCTCAGCAACTTAAAAAAGGGAAGGGCGTGTTGTGCCGACCTTGCTACGAATCGGGACAACGAGGTTAGCATGCCGTTTAGGATTTGGATGGACTTCTTGGACCTGGGTGTGGGCAGCTCGGAGAATGCCCGACATTTGTCGGGGTTGGCCTCAATTCCCCGTTCTGTTAGGTAGAAGCCGAGGAACTTGCCGGTCTTGACTCCGAACGTGCACTTCTCGGGTTGGGCGCATTACGTGCTTCCGAGCACAGTCGAAGACTTTCTTCGGGCGTGAGGCGTGGTGGTCCTCGGCTTGGGATTTCACGATCATGTCGTCCATGTATACCTCGCGTGTCGCCGATTTCGTTTTGGAATACCTTGTTCATCATTATTTGGTAGGTTGCTCCGTTCTTGATCGAAGGGCATTACGTTGTAGTAATAGTTTCCGACTACTGTCATGAAGGCCGTGCGGTCACCGGCCATGTCCATGGGGATCTGGTTGTAACTCGTAAACATCTAAAAAGAAAGTAGTTTATAGCGGTCGAGTTGTCGACCGGTCTATCGATGTTAGGCAAAGGAAAAGCATCTTTGGGACATGCGGTTAAGATCGGTATAGTCAGCGCACATCGCCATTTTCCATTAGATTTTTAACAAGTACAACGTTTGACAACCAAGTTGAATACTTGGCCTCGAAATAAAATTTGCCTCTAGGAGGTCTTTTCAGACCTCCGCTCGGGGGCTGCCTCGCCTACGTTGTACTATGGCCCTAGCGGTGGATCTATGGCGGTGATGGCGGGCGACCTCGGGTCGAGTCGGGCATTTCGGCTGCGCTCCATGCGAAGAGATCCTTATTCTCCAAGGCAAGCTACGAGTTGTTTCTTTGCTAGGTCGGGAGATCGGCGCCGATCTTGGCCTTTTGGTGGGGTCTTCTTGAGGGACGAGCTCGAACTCGCCGGAATTGGTCGGGCGGATCTGTGTCCCGCATCCGTCGACTTCGTCCCTTACAAATCGGTGTCGAGGTCTACCGGCGTTGGGACTCGGATCCTCTGCGGTTTGGGAAGCTCGACACGGGCGTTGTCCGCCCTTCCTTCTTCTGCGCGGGCCCTTTGGTCGACGGGTTTGACCTCGGCGGCATTGTGGCATCTCCTCGCTTTGATGTCCCGGATAGTAGCGGCGCGTCCTCGTCAGTGTAGAACTTGAGCTTGTGGGCGGTCGAGGCTACTGTGAGTTCGCGGTGTTGTCCTTCCCAAAATGGCGTTGTAGGGGTGATCGACCACGAGCGGACCTTGACTGTCGCAAAGCAGCGTCCTCGCCGAAGGTGACGAGGAGCTCGGCGTACCCCAAGGTCGGGATGTGGAGCCGTTGAATCCTTGAAGATCGGACCCCGTATGGTGAAAGGTGAGATTCGTCGGTGGAGTGTTTTGAGCGGTGGGTGTACATGATGTCGACGCGCCCTCGTCGACCAAGATTACGTGGACTTGAATGGCCATTCTTGCTTTGATGAGGAGGGATATGGGCATTTGGTGCGCCTCGGAGTTCTTCCAAATAGAAGGTGATCGGTGCGACTTGCCGGGCCTTTCGAGTGAGACCTCGTTGGGGGCCTTGTCGATCGGCTCGTCGAATTTCCTTTTAGCCGAGTTGATGGACAGGCGTCGCCGCCGAGATGACCATGGCAGGAATTCCTCCCACGGGTGGGTGAATATAGGGCTCCCAAAATCTTGGGCCTAGTCACGGTAGGCTATCGGTAGGGGCGAGTCCCTTGGTCGGCCTTAGTCCTCGGTCTCCTTGGCCTCCGGGTATTTCTTGATCCTTGAGCTTCTGTTGCCCTAGTCTTCCGCCCTTGATCGGTGTCTCGATCGCGTCCTTGAGGTGGGCGCAATCTTGATCAAGTGGCCGTGACTTGATGATCTTGGCGGTATTTTGTTTTGTTGCACGGCCGCGAGGGTGGGTTTGGGCGTCGACCCTCCATCTCGGAACTCCGTGGCCGAGCATTCGGCTAGGATCCGCCTGAGAGCGGTCGGAGTGTAGATGAACCGTCGTTGGGCCTCATTCCGGGGCTGTCGTCGCGTCGCTTCTCCTCCGGGCGGAGGACCCGCCCGGCGTCGGTTATCGTGGTGCTGGTGGAATTGCCCAGCCCCTCCTCGAGTCCACAGCTCGGTTGGCGGCCTCCTTCTCCTCATATGTGATATAAGCGCGAGCTTTATCGAGAGCATCGAAAGTGGCGGGGCTCGATCGACGGCTTTCTGAAATCGGTGCGGGGAGGGCCCTTTCCAGTATCGCTTCATCTGGTCCTCGAGGGACTTGGATGGCTTCCTGTTGAAGCGGTCGATGTACTCGCGGAGGGTTTCATCACTTTTGAATGATGGCCTCGAGGAGGCCTCTGTCTTCGTGCTGGAGGCTGTGAGCGTGCCGTGGTGGGCTTTGAGCTCTCTCCATGAGTGCACGGACCACAGGGGCAAGCTCTTGTACCAATCCATCATGTCTTCACGAGGGTTGTGGGGAGCGATGCGCACTTGATTGGTCCTCCGACATTGAGGTATTGGAGCATAGCTTGAAAGTCGATGTGGTCGATGGGTCGTCGACCCCATCGTAACTAGGCGAGGTGGTTTCTCCATTCCCGAGGAATCGGGCATTCATGATGCTTTCGCGGATAGGGGCCCCGGGGTCGTCCTCGTCGCTCCGATGGGGAGCGCGGCGAGGCGGCGAGTTACGGCGGCCCCGGTTCTTCTCGACCCATCGGCTCTCTTCTTGGCGGGGAGGCGATTCGGCTACTCCTTGGGTTGTTCTGGTCTCGTCGGTTGCGGGTCCCCTTCCTCGGGAGCGGCGAGTCGGCTCTGAGTCTTCTCTCTGTTCCTCCGGGGAGTTTGAGGCGATGTCGCCGTGGTGATGGTGACCACGAGTCGGGCGGCGCGTCTCCGGTGATCGGGGCGCCGAGAACGTGGAGGCGTTCCGCTGGGTGAAAACATGAGGTTGGTGTTGTTGATGGCGCGAGGGTCGCGACCGTGGGATCGGCGTCGGGGTGGATGCACCTCTTGGAACACGGTGGTTCGGTTGTCCGACCGATCTGGTTCACCGGTCCCTCTCCTCGGTAGGATCGATGGAGGAGCGTTGCCCATCTCGAGGATCTCCGCTCGGGAAAAGGGTGTCGTTATGTTCGGCGGATCGTCGCGAGGGCATTTTGCTTGGTTGCGTCGGCCATGACAAAGCGAGTTGTTGGTTTGCTTTGGTCAATGAATGAAAGGAGGCGGGAAGCAAGATTCCCAGACGGCGCATGATCGTACTGACGAAGGTGTCTTGGCCCAATCAGCGGTCCAAAGTGAAAGAGAAGGGGTACTGCAAGACACTCCGATGCCAAAGTAAGAATAAGCGAGAGAGAGCAAGCAAGTGAGAAAGAGTAAAGAATGAGATACGACCCTCTCAAGTGAGAGGGTATTTATAACCCATTTGGGCCAAGATCCGATTAGTGGGCGACGTCCAAGCCCACTAGCGGATTGCTAGGGCTTGCGTGTGCGAGGAGGCCAACGTGGCCTCCTCCTAGATTGTCGCCCGAAATCGGGTTTGTTGCGAAGTCCCTAGGAGACTAGACGGTTAAGGAAACCTAGTCAACAGGGTCCGTTAAAATCGGGGGGCACGTGGCAGCCAAGGATAACTGAGATTCGTTGGGTCGGCCACGTGCCCCCGCGTGGACGTGTCCCCGTGTGAGCATTCCCAATTGCTCTCCGAGGCAGCGGTGCAGGATCGAGGGTCGCCACGTGCCCTCGTGACGTCTGACCGCTCTCCAGGGGCCATTGGGCCTGGGATCCGTTGGGTCGGCCACGTGCCCCTTGTAGACGTTCCCAGATGTTTCCCAAGGGTAATTGGGCCTCGAATCTTGTTGGGCCTGGAGCGTGGGCCAGTCCAGAACACTTTGTATGGCTTGTAAGTATCTTATGAAGTATACCACATATCCTTAAATACTACTTTGGATAGATAGTCACTTCAGTAAAAATAAATACTACACGTTCTTGCTATGTCAAGTTACTATAAATTAATATAAATGAATGCTTGCCGACATCAATTCATAATTAGCCATCACTTCATAATCAACATAATATCTCTTGGTAAATTTCCTAAATGATGAATTCATTTTCTTTCGGCATTAGTGCAGTTTCCAGTGTTATGTGACACTGATAAAAATGTCTGAAATAAGTTTTGCTGATAATAAAATATTTCTTCCGATTATTCTATACTGTAATATAAAAGAAAAATCAGTCGAGAAAATAAAATTTGTTATTTTTATAAATATCTTTTTATTAATCTAATAAAAATAATTTTGTGATTTCATCGATAAAATTTTATTATAAACAGAGATTGTTTTAAAATTTAAAGCGGTTAAAACTACCGCTTACTAGAGAGACCGGAAATTAGTTCAGTCGGGACAAATATTTTTATTTCATAATTATATCATAAATATTTTTGTTATTCTATCCTGAAATTTTTGTTACAAAAATGGGTAGTTTCAAAAATTAAGGTGACTACTTTTTACGGAACCAAAAAGAGACAGAAATAAAAAAATTTAGAAAATTTCTATCATGAACCACTACTAAAATAAAATCCTAAAATATTTTTAGCATAACTTGAATTCACTTATATAGATATTATTTAATTTATATCTGATCATAACATATTGCGAATATACTATAATCTTATAATATTTATTTATTGTAAAATTACGGGTCTTACAATACTTCCCCCCTAAAATAGTTTCGTCCTCGAAACTATGTGTCTGTAAACAATTCTGGGTATTTCTCTCGGATTGCACTCTCAAGTTCCCAAGTTGCATCACCAGTTGCTTGGTTCCAAATTATTTTTACTAATGTAATTTCCTTATTCCTTAGCAGTTTCATCTTTCTATCCTCGATCCTAACAGGTACTACTTCAAATGATAAGTTGTCTTTAAGTTGAATGGTGTCTGGTTCGACTCATACTGTTTGAAAACAGAACGTAACTTTCTGAAAACGGTTTTGGTCATATCTTTGCGACCATAACTCCGATTTAGGCATAGTTGGTATCGTTGGAAAGCTTAGAACGAATACTATCTATTAAAAACATTTTCAAAACCAGTAATTGAGATCTTGAAGGATTGTTTTGGCTTCCGTAAGAAGGATTCGTTGTAATTCGTGATTGTGTCATTAACTGTGTATACTGGCTGGGTGTTAATTCTATGTGTTGTAATTAACGTCATATACTCATGATTGTATTGCTATTATATTTTGTTGTTGATGTTGTATATTCATGATGCTTGTTGATATCATGAGTTGTTGTTGTTGTATATATCGGTGATAGCCTTACTAATTGAAGGGCAAACGTTTGACATATTTATGCTTTGGGATGATTTATTTCATGATAGGTGTTGATATCATGTTGTGGTTGATGATGGTTTATTATGTCTGATGTGGTCATAATTTGTGTTGAATGTTGCATGCTTTTGATGTGCATGCATATGCATTCTGGTGGAGTTAGCGGTGGCAAAATGGATGAATATGGATTGGATTGTTAATGGATGGATCAAAACAATTTATTAATGCATTACAATCCATTAAAACTTCCTTAAATATATTCAATCTAATTCATCCATTTAAAAATAAAATTCATCCAATCCATCTGTTCTGGACTGGCCCACGCTCTAGGCCCAACAAGATTCTAGGCCCAATTACCCTTGGGAAGCATCTGGGAATGTCCACGCGGGGCACGTGGCCGACCCAACAGATCCTAGGCCCAATTGCCCTTGAAGAGCAATTGGGAATGTTCACACGGGGACACGTCCATGCGGGGGCACGTGGCCGACCCAACGGATCTCAGTTATCCTTGGCTGCCACGTGCCCCCCGATATTAACGGACCCTGTTGACTAGGTTTCCTTAACCGTCTAGTCTCCCAGGAACTTCGCAACAAACCCGGATTTCCCGGGCGACAATCTAGGGAGGAGGCCACGTGCTGGCCTCCGCACTGAAGCTAGCAATCCGCTAGTGGGCTTGGACTTACGCCCACTAATCGGATCTTGGCCCGGTGGGCTATAAATACCCTCTCACTTGAGAGGTCGTATCTCATTCTTTACTCTTTCTCCTTGCTTGCTCTCTCTGCCTATTCTTACTTTGGCATCGGAGTGCCTTGCAGGTACCCCCCCTTCTCTTTCACTTTGGACCGCCGTTGCAGATTGGGCCAAGACACCTTCTGGTCACGATCGGTGGCGTCTGTGGAATCTTGCTTCCCGTCTCCTTCGTTCGATTGACCAAAGCAAACCAAGAAACTCCTTTGTCATGGCCACCGCAAACGACGGACAAAATCCCTTTCTTGAGGATCGGGAGGCGGCACGACCGTCTTCCAGCGGAGATCCTCGAGATGGGCAACCGCCTCCTCACCGGATCCTACCGGGAGAGGAGCGCAGGCAATCGATCACCGTCGGCGCGGAACTGCAGTATTCCAAGAAGTGCAACCACCCCCCGACGCTGATCCTACGGTCAAGGCTCTCTTCGCAGCCATCAACAACACTAACCTCCTGCTCTTCACCCAGGGGGAGCGTCTCCACGTTCTCGAAGCTTCCCGTCGATCACCGCGGAGGCGTCGACGACGGACTCGTGGTCGTCATACGCCGACATCGCTCCCAAACTCCCGCGGAGAAAGGAGAGATGATTCATGACCCGACCGCCCCCGAGGTGGGGACCAGCGGCGCAAGACCAAGAACAGCCCAGCGACCTCGATCGCCTCCCGACATGAGCGAAAAGCCGGCGGATCGAGAAAGGTCGGCCACACTGCCGAACTCAACGCCATTCTCGCTCCCACCGGGCGGCGAAGGCGACCCGCGGTCCCCGTCCGACAGATCATGAATGCCCCAATTCCTCGGGAATGGAGAAACCGCCCCACTCGCCACATACGACGGAGTGGGCGACCTATCGACCACATCGGCGGTTTCAAGCTATGCTCCAATACCTCAACGTTGGAGGACCAATCAAATGCGTTCCCCACAACCCTCGGAAGGCAACAATGGATTGGTATAAGAGCTTGCCCACAGGGTCCATACACTCGTGGAGGGAGCTCAAGGCCAGTTCACGAGCACTTTCACGCCTCCGCAGCATCCAAAGCAGAGGCCTCCTCGAGGCCATCATTCGAGCGACGAAAGTCTCCGGAGTACATTGACCGCTTCAGCGGAAGCCATCCAAGTCCCTGTGAGGACCCGATGAGCGGTACCTATTAGAGAGGGCCCTCCCGGCCTGATTCGGAAAGCCGTCGGCATCGAGCCCCACCACTTCGATGCTCTCCTCGATAAAGCCCGCGCTATATCACGTCGAGGAGGAAGCCGCCAACCGCCCGGGATTCGAGTCGTGGCTCGGCAACTCCACCGACACCAAGATAACCGGCACGAGGCGGGGTCGTCCGACGCCCGACGAGAGCGACGAAGCGAGCCGCGGGAAACACGCGAGGTCGATGGACGCTTCACCGACTACACTCCGCTAACCGCTTCATGGCGAATCCTAGCAGTGCTCGGCACCGAGTTCGAGATGGAGGGACGCGAAACCCACCGGCTGGCGACAAAACAAAATCGCCAGTATCACCGCCACGGCCATTTGATGAAGATTGCGTCCACCTCAAAGACGCGATTGAGACACCGATCAAAGCGGAAGACTAGGCGTACAAAAACCCAAGAAGGAAGAAATGCGTTGTCAAAGAAACCGGGAAAGGCCGACCACAAGGACTCGCCCCTACGGATAACCTACTCGGTGACTAGGCCGAGGACTTTCAGAGCCCGTTTTTACTCACGCCCTTGGGAAGAATTCCCCATGGTCATCTCCGTGGCGGCGACACCGGTATCAATTAACTTCGGCCAAGAGAAATTCGACGAACCGATCGACAAAGCCCATCAACGAGGTCTCACTCGAGCCGCGGAAAATCGAGCCGATTACCTTCTACGGAAGAACTCCCGTGAACACCAAACTCCCATCCCCTCCTCATCAAGGCAAGGATGGCCAACTTCGAAGTCCACCGAATACTGGTCGACGAGGGCAGCTCGGTCGACGTCATGTACACTCACTTGTTCAGAACGCTCCAGCTCGATGAATCTCACTTATCGCCGTACGTGGGCTCTGACCTTCAGGGGTTCAACGGCTCCACATCACGACCTTGGGGATACGTCGAGCTCCTCGTCACCTTCGGCGAGGACGTCGCTTCCCGACAAGTCAAAGTCCGCTTCCTGGTGATCGACTGCCACTCTCTCTACAACGCCATTTTGGGCAGAACAACGCTGGCAGAACTCACAGCAGTTCCTTCGACCGTCCATCTGAAGCTCAAGTTCTACACGACGGGACGCCGCTACTATCTCTGGGACATCAAAGCCGCGAGGAGGTGCCACAACGCCGCGCCGAGGTCAAACCCTCGTCGACCCAAGGGGGCTCGGAAGAAGGAAGGGCGGACAACGCCCAAGTCGAGCTTCCCAAACCGCAGAGGATCGAGTCCCAACGTCGGCTCGGTGGACCTCGACACCATTTGCAAGGGCGAAGTCGACGGACAAGCAGGGACACGATCCGCTCCGCCCAATTCAGACGGCGAGTTCGAGCTCGTCCCCTCGAAGAAGACCCCACCAAGTGCGTCAAGATCGGGCGATCTCCCGACCTAGCAAAGAAACAACTTAGAGCTTGCCGGAGAATGCGAATCTCTTCGCATGGGCGCATGAAATGTCCGGACTCGACCGAGGTGCCCGCCATCACCGCCATAGATCCACCCGCTAGGCCATAGTACAACGTGGGCGAGGCGCCCCCGAGAAAGCTGAGGCGAAAAAGTAAAGACCTCCTAGAGGCAAATTTTATTTCCGAGGCCAAGTATTCAACTTGGTTGTCAAGCGTTGTACTTGTTAAAAATCTAATGGAAAATGGCGTATGTGCTGACTATCCGATCTTAACCCATGTCCCAAAGATGCTTTTCCTTTGCCTAACATCGATAGGGTCGACAACTCGACGGCTATAAACTGCTTTCTTTTAGATGCTTACTCGAGTTACAACGGATCCCCATGGACATGGCCGAGGACCGCACGGCCTTCATGGAGTCGGAAACTATTACTACGTAATGCCCTTCGGATGAAGAACGAGCAACCTACCGTGAATGATGAACAAGGTATTCCAAAACGAAATCGACGATATGCTCGAGGTATACATGGACGACATGATCGTGAAATCCCAAGCCGAGGATGACCACGCCTCACGTCGAAGAAAGTCTTCGACCGGGCTCGGAACGAATGCGCTCAACCCGAGAAGTGCACGTTGGAGTCAAGGCCGAAATTCCTCGGCTTCTACCTAACAACGGGAATTGAGGCCAACCCGACAAATGTCGGGCATTCTCCGAGCTGCCCACACCGGTCCAAGAAGTCCATCCAAATCACGAACGGCATGCTAACCTCGTTGTCGATTCAGCAAGGTCGGCAACACGCCCTTCCCTTTAAGTTCTTGAGGAAAGGGCCGACCGAATGGAACGAAGAGTGCGAGCAAGCTCTCCCACACCTCAGCGGGCACTTTCGCAACCACCGGTTCACACGACCACGGACGGGAAACCTTGTATCATTTAGCCGTGTCCAACGGCGATGCGCATCCTCATCGAGACCCAAGACGGCAAAACCCGTCTACTTACAAGCAAAGCCCTCCAAGGGCCCGAGACCGGTATCGGAAATCGAAAGCGACTCGCCTCATCATCACCGCGAGGAGATTGCGATACTATTTCCTCGCCCACGTCATCGTCGCGCGCAAGAGCGACCCATAAAGCGGCTCCTCCGGACATGGCGGACGAATCTGAGGTGGTCCTCGAACTGTGCGAGTTCGATATTGACGAGGGACGGAAAGCCTTGCGCAGGCGCTCGCCGACTTTCGCCGAGATGACCGCTCACGAGCAGGCCCCAAGCGGCGCGGACTGACTACGACGGAGCCTCGAGTTCGACGGGAGCGGTGCGTCCCTCAGCGAAGAAGGCATCGTCATCGAGCACTCGTTGACTCGCATTTCCAACATCCAACAATCAGGCAATATGAGGCGCCGTCATGGAATCGACCGCCGACATAGGCGCCGAGACATCCAAATATTCACCGACTCCCAACTCGTCGCATCGCAAGTCCTTGGAGACTACCAAGCTAAAACGACACCATCGAATACCTTCACCTTGTGAAGGAAAAACTCAAGGGCTTCGACCGAGCGAGATTCGACCGTCCCCGCGAAGAACACCGGGCGATATCTTGTCCAAACTCGCGAGCACAAAGAAGAAAGGAGGAACGGTCCGTAATACAAGAAACACTCACCCAACCGAGCATTAAAAGTCCGTGATGCCGACATCAATGCGATCGGTGATGCATCTGGATGACCCCGTGTTCAACTATCTCACACGCGGGAGTTACCCGACAAGTTAGAGGCCGCCGCCACCAAACGCCGCGCATGCTCTTACGTTGTCCTCGGCGCGCTCGACGAGGCTTCTCCATTCCCTCCTCAAGCGTCGAGGAGTCCTGTGGCGCATCCTCCATGAGATCCATGAAGGCATTAACGCCAACATCCGGGAGGACGATCTCTTGCCCGCAGCATTACGTGCGAGCTACTCCGCCCACCATGCAAAGGGACGCCAAGGAACACGTCAAAATGCGACAAGTGCCGCCACGACATGCACATCGCACCACCTCACGGGCTCACGACGCACTTCCCGTGGCCCTTTAGCGGTGGGGAATGGACATACTTGGTCCCTTCACGCAAGGCTCCTACCAAAACAAATACGATAGTGGCCGTAGACTACTTCACGAAATGGATGAGGCGAGGCACTCGCCAAAATCACCTCTTTCAATATCCTTCGATTCTACAAGCGAAACGTCCTTGCCCGCTTGTATTCCACGGCCCTCGTCACGGACAATGGGACGCAGTTCACCGATCGAACTTCCGCAACCGTAGCACGGTGGGCACCAAGCACCACTTCACATCCGTCGAGCATCCCGGACCAACGGGCGAAGCGCGACAGAGTCTTGCTACGCGGCTCGGCGGAGACTCGGGAAGCCAAGAAGTGGGTGGAAGAACGCACGTACTATGGGCTTACGGACAACGCCCATTCGACCACGGGCGAATCCCGTTTGGTTAACCTACGAACAGAGGCGGTCATACGTCGAGATCGAGAGCCAAGGCGTCAATTTCCCTTGAGGAAGAACGACGAGGCGTTGCGAGGAGCTAGATCCGTCGACGAGATTCGCGCAGCGTGCGAAGCCCGTTGAAACAGAGATCACCTGCGCCACGACCGAGTCATCGCGAAGTCGGCTTAGTCCTCCGCCGAAACCAAAAGGAATCTCGCGAAGGAAAGTTGGCCGCCAATTGGGAAGGGCCATATCGCGTCCGAGGAAAGACGGGCACGGGAGCCTACTACCTCGAAAACCTAAATGGAGTGCAACTCCCTCGACCTTGGAACGCCACAAAGCTCAAACAATACTACAGCTGAGACACAACGACCACATCCTCAACGCCTTGTGGCCATCAAATCCTCCTCGGGGATATAGCTCAGCCTTGGGTCGCGGAATGGTGCTCGTACGTAACCCAAGCCACTTACACACGTGGACCTACTCGACTACAGTGGTAGGAACCCGCTCGATGCGAACACTCGACCGAGCTCCGGTTTTCTCGCACTCGTGCGGGATGTCCGGCTCGCGACGGACGGTCCACGCCCCGAGGATGTAATCTCTTATCGCGATCACATCCTCGCCAAGGGCCTCAAGCCCAAAACCTGGCACGCAAGCCAGGGAAAACAACATCGAGCAATCATATCATAAGGTCGAGCACATCATACAAACACAATCAACGCAAGTATAAACTAAACAAAACATTTATAATGGCCGATGAGACCGCTAAATATTCACAGCACAAGACCCAAATTACAATGATCCAAAAATACGGGCACATGCCTGTACGAATACTAAACACAAGGCACGCAGTTCGAATAACAGCTCGCAGCCCAAACAGATCAACAAAATCACTCCTCGGAGCCACGATCTCCCGTCCACCACGCGATGCCATGGGCGATCCGAGGTCACCACTCCACCCGGGTTCAAGCCGCACCTTTGCCCGCCGGCCAAGGACATGCATCCTCTTGAGGGTCCTTATCCGTCAATGCGGCTCGAGTGAAGCCCTCGCCTCGGCTGCTTCATCCTCGACGGGAGCCACTGTTCCTTCAGCAATTTTAGCTCGGCCTCCAGCTTGTTCTTCTCCTCCACCAAGGGCTCATACTTGTCCTTCATCCCCTTGAGCTCGTCGGCCATGGCATTGCATCGGGCATCCGCGCCTTTGAGCTTTAGCAATTCCTTCTGCTGTTCCTTGCTCTCGAGCTCCGGGGCTTTCGGTCATTAACCGGATAGCGAAACGTAGTTGGCCACCTCGTCGTTGAACGTCAACGAGGTCTCCAGCATCCGAATCACCGCGGACACGTCAGGGGCCATACCTTCTCCCCTCACCTTCGGGTCGAGCTTCAGGATCAGGTCCTTCTCACTTTCTTGCACCACGGAGTCGCCATCAAAAGTTGCCTCGGGCATAACAGGGGGCAACACGGCGTCCCAGAGATGGAGCTTCGGGCACCTCGGCTCGGCGCGCCCTCCTTCGCCTCTTGAGCGGTTGATCCGGAGGAAGCGGGAAGGAGTGCTCACCACCACCGGTACTTTCACGAGCCTGTTGAGTTCCCGACCCGTCCTTGATGTGCAGCGACCACCCTTTGGTCGCAGCCTTCAGATACGCTCCATGGCCGCCATTTTATCGCAAAACAAACGAAGAAAACGTTAGTACACGCCAAAATACGGCAATTCCTCCTATGCACTTCCACACGCATACCTAGGAGCCTCAACGCATCCTCGTCGGACTCGACTCGAGGAGGCCTTGGTATGAATGTATCGCCAGGCTATCTCGATTTCCCGTTGTCGAGGAGCACATTTCCCTCGACACATACACCGGCCTAAAGCTCTTTACAAAATTCTCCAACCGGTAAGAGAGTTGGTCGTCCTGCTCATTTTCTGCCTCACGGAATAGAAGTCCGGCTCGCTCATAGTGCCCCTATCCCATTCAAGGGAAACTTCGCCCATATCTTCTCCACCTCCCGCCGTCCTCGTTGATCACCACCGCTCGAACAAAGTATTCTCGGCCTCTCCGTGACGGGCTTTATCACGTAGAACCGTTTTTAAAGTCCCGAAGAATCCAGATACGGCTCGAAAAGTTTGCGGACGCTGAACGAGACCGTGCACATTTGTCCCCAACCATCCGCCTCTGCAGATGAAAATGCGAAGAAGAGGGAAGAGTGGCCCTATGTCCAAGTAGCGGCACGATCTCGAATGCCCGCATGAAGGCTGTGGCATTCGGATGGAGTTGAGAAGGAGCAAGGTTCACCACGTGAAGACCCGGTCCGAAAACCAGTGAAGGGCATCCGGAAGCCCGCCTCCCTGAAGGCAAACTCATACATAGGAAATCTCGTCGAAGTAAATGACGAACAGATCCTCCGTCCGGGCCCATGTATTTGCACGACCCAGGAACCCTCGATCCCTTCATCTAGATCTTGATCTCGTTAAGCGCGTAGGCAGTCGGTGGAGAAGTCGGAGGCAAAATCCCTTGGTTCGGGCGCGACCCAGGAGAGGTCCGGCGCCAGCCTCACTCGGCGAAGACCGCCTGTCCCCTCGTCGACGCCACACATTTGATCCCCACAAAAGCGAAAGAAAAGTGAATTCGAGGACGTCAAATCCACCCTCCACCACGACTCAAGTGACACGGCGAGGGGCCCGACATCGAGTAGCAACAGGCGTCATGTTTCTCTCAAAGACCTCTCACGCAACTCCTCCAACATTAATCCTTAAAATTCCCGTAGTGCAACAATCTCCCCGAGATTCACGCTTTTGGTCGTGGCATTCAAGTCCCTGCCCGTGTGACTCCAACTCTTGCCCGTCTCATCCTAATTCCTGCCCATGGAAATCAACTCTCTCCCCGCAGTAGTCAACTCTCTCCCCGCTAAAGGCACGAAGCTTCCCGCGATATTCAATCTCCTCCCGCGATATTCATACAAAGTAAACCCTAAATTCGCCTAAACTCATCCTAAAACATGAATTGAAAGGAGATTGTCAAAGAATTAGGGATGTTTACCGAAGTCGAAGACATGTTGAGAGTCGAGTAGGAAGTTGGAAGATTCTTCTCAAGAGTTTCTTAGGTTGGAAAAATCGAGAGAGTAAACAAATGAAGCCCTAAAAGCCATTTTATAGCGAGTCTAAGGGCATACGAAAGGTCACCTCGTTTAGGCGCCAAAGTCCGTCTCAATGACAAGTGGCATCCAACCGACACGACCCTTAGCCTGAGCTGTTCCGCGGCCAGACTCCGACATCCCCGCGGACGTCCCGGTAGGAAACATTCGCCGTCCGGGTAGGAAACATTCGACGTCCCATTGGTAGGCTGGCCCACCGATTCACCGTCGCTTATCGAGTAATCGTTGAGTCTTGTCGAGGACATGCCCGGTTCAAAGTCATTACTCTACTAGAGCAAAGACTTGGGGCTCTGATACGGATCGCCCACGCCTAGGCCCAACAAGATTCTAGGCCCATTACCCTTGGGAAGCATCCGGAATGTCCACGCGGGGCACGTGGCGACCCAGATCCCACCCATTGCCCAAGAGCAATGGGAATGTTCCACGGGACACGTCCATGCGGGGCACGTGGCGACCCAACGGATCTCGATTATCCTTGGCGCCACGTGCCCCGATATTAACGGACCACTGACTAGGTTTCCTTAACCGTCTAGTCTCCCGGAACTGCAACAAACCCGGATTTCGGGCGACAATCTAGGGAGGAGGCTACGTCGGCCTCCCCGCACGAAGCTAAATCCGCTAGTGGGCTTGGACTTACCCACTAATCGGATCTTGGCCCAGCGCTCGGGGCTATAAATACCCTCTCACTTGAGAGGGTCAGGTATCTCATTCTTTACTCTTTCTCACTTGCTTGCTCTCTCTCTGCCTATTCTTACTTTGGCATCGGAGTGCCTTGCAGGTACCCCCCTTCTCTTTCACTTTGGACCGCCGTTGCAGATTGGGCCAAGACACCTTCTGGTCAGGTACGATCACCATCCATTAACAACATTTTAATGGATGGATATCCATCCATCCAAAAAAAATAAACAAATCAAATTTTTTTTTAAAAACAAAAAAATTTAATATTTTTTACGAAAACTTTTTTTCAGTTTATAAAAAAAAAACTCAGTTTTTTTTCAAAAAAATTTCAGTTTTTATAAAAAAAGAAATTCCAATTTTTTTCAAAATAATATTTTCTTTTTTCAGTTTTTCAAAAAAAAAATCCAATTCTTTTCTGAAAAAACAATTTTTTCAAAAAAATTCTAGTTTTTTTTTAATTTTTTTTTCTTCAGTTTTTCAAAAAAAACATTTCTTTTCGAATAATAGAATTTTTTAAAATTTCCAGTTTTTTTTTGAAAAAATATTATTTTTCAGTTTTTAAAAAAAAAAACATTTTTTTTTTTAAATTTCATTCTTTTTTCGGAAAAAACTTTTTTTTTCAGTTTTTTTAAAAAAAAAATTCCAATTTTTTTTTAAATATCTTTTTTTCAATTTTTCAAAATTTTATTTTTTTTTTAAAATTCCAGTTTTTTCGGAAATAAATTTTTTTTTTAGTTTTTTAAAAAAAAATTGTTATAAAATTTCCAGTTTTTTTTTGAAAAAACATTTTTTTCCAGTTTTTCTAAAAAAAACATTTTTTTTGGAAAAATATTATTTTTTTCTTTCACTTTTTAAAAAAAAAAATACTTTTTTATGGATTTTCAAAAAAAAAATTCAAATTTTTTTCGTAAATATTATTTTCAGTTTTTAAATTTCCAGTTTTTCAAAAGAAATACTTTTTTTTTTTTTAAAAATTTCAGTTTTTTTTAAAAAAAAGTTTCATTTTTTAAAATAAATCTGTTTTTTTTTTTCAAAAAAATAATATTTAAGTTTTTAAAAAAAATTATTTCAGTTTGTTTTTTTTAAAAAAAAATATTCAGTTATATTATTACGGAAAAACTTTTTTGTTTTTTAATTTTTCCTTTTTCTAATTTTTTTTTTATTTAAAAAAATATAGATTTATTTGATCTAAAGAATAATCCATTGAATCATTAAAATGTGGTTGATGGATTGGATCAATCCATTAACTTATTTTTCATTTGGTGGATGGATTTTTTAGTTGATGGATTGGATGGATTTTGTTTTAATGGATTTAATTGTCACCCCTAGGTGGAGTTAATTTCCATTGTGTGGAATTTGACTTGTTTTGCCAATACCCGTACCCAGTGGACAGTGGTGGTGAGGCTGGATTCTTGACCTAGTGGTGTATGGGCGAATCGATGATTAGCTCTGTTTCCATGATGTAAGCGGAATAGAGTGTGAATTTAGTTCACGTTTTGGTTCCACATGCATTGAGTTTGCATTGCATATGTACTTATAACATGTTAGGATGATTTTCAGTGTTGTAATTGCATTGATTGTTATTATGTGCATTATTGAACTGTGTGATGTTGTGTTGTGAACTGGAATCTGAATATACTAATGAGGGTGGAATAATGTATTGATTGTTTTATTGTTTTAAGAAACGTAAAATGCATTTTAATCTTGATGAAATCTCACCCTTACTTTAATGATTTCAGATTGAAATGTTTAGCTGCTCAGGAATTGGTGAGAATGGCTTATAGAGCTATGCTATTTAGATTGTCTGCGTGTCAGTGTCATGCTCTAGTAGTTGTAACACTGGGGAACGATCGTTTTGGAATTTTAAAGATTAAACTTGTTTCTTTTGAGTTTATGTTTGGAATAATTATGATTTGAGTTTATTCCGGACTTCATATTATTTCCGCTGTGTAAAACATAATCATTGGTTTTGAATTATTTAACGAAGTTCTTCAGTAAAAGCATGACTACTGGTTTGTTATTTAGTTATTTGGAATTTTTGAATTGTGACGCCCTTTCGTTATGTTAAACTCTGATTAAATATATAATTCGCGGGGAAATTAGAAGGGGTGTTACAGTTTGCGCTTTCTTGAGTTAATTTTTTTTCATTCACCTTCCCGACAAGTCAAAATGTATTAGTGTGTGTGTGTGTGAGGGTTGAAATATATGATAGGTAGCGTGTTATCTGGTTTATCACTACGGTCAGACACTCGTAGTAGAAAATAACCTACTTATAATCATACACTACCTTGCCACAGTTCCTCATTGTGAATCTCGACATCGTGTAATCAGATTGATGATGTTGGTGGTGGCTGCCGAAGAGAGTGTGCAATGTGTGTATGGGTGAAAACCCAACCTCGCACAAGTGTGTTTTTTATAACAAAGTGTGTCAATAGAGATGTCAATTTACATTTGTTAATGGAGATTTCTGTGGGGATTATCTGTTCGGAGCACTGAAGTTGGAGATTTTTTCTCCGCGGGAATGAGGATGGAGGCAAAAGTTCCTCTGATGATACTTTGGGGCGGGGAATGGGAAAGTACCCTCCGCCCCGCGGATTCCCCGACTCAGAACTTATTATTTAACTTTTATATTTTATATATTATATAATTATATAATTTTACATAAAAAAATATTAATGTATCAGAAAATTAAGAGTCATTTTAGGGAATCATTTAATTTTTATGTTTTATTGTATAATATTATTTCACTATCTAAGTACCAAATCCTAGAAAATTATACCCAATACATAAGAGATACACATTATCTCCTCCTTTTCTTTTCTCGATTATCTTTGTCTCCCCTTTAATCATATTCTCTAATCACATCATCATCATAACAACCACTCTTCTTTGTTCATTGTGTTTATGATAATTACTCTTCAAATTCACTTTACTTCCATTAGTACATGTTTTTTCGTTCAATTAATAAATTAGCAGTTATGGATTTTCAACACCCACACATAATCACCCACTAGCGTCGAATGACAGTTGCACTGTGGTTGTAAATTGGCGGAAGCATGGTAGCAACAAGTTATATTAATAATTATTGTTTTTTTATAGAAAAATATTAGCAACAACATGTGCTTTTGTTTTTTTTTTGTTATTGATGCAAGATGTATTTTTATTTTTTTTAAAATGAAAGATGTAAAATATGTGTTTTAAAAAAAAGTAAAAAATAACAAAATATCAGTGTCGTAGTTTTGATCGAAAAGTATAGATATTTTTTTAAGATTTGATCACCGTGGCGGAGAGCGGAGATGGAAAATAAATTTGGAGACGGGGCGGGGAGCGGGGAAGCATCCTCCGAATATTTCATGCACTGTTGACATCTTAAATGTGTGTTTGTTTTTAATAGTTTTTTTTTTTAAAATAACCAAACTAAAATGCCTAAATATTAATATTTCGTTTTTGAAATATAAAAAATTCACGAGCAGTATTGAAATCAGACAAAATGACATCTGAATTAGACAAATTAGAAATCAAATTTATTGAATTGATGTCCTATATAGACCAAGTTAATCCAATTAACTTGTATTGGTCTCAAGAGTAGCACTCAATTTATCTAGTCCTAAGTGTTACAATTTTTTTTGTAAAATATTAAATTTTAATATGTATTATTTAATATAAATAGAGGTGTGCTTTTTGGCATTTTTTTCATCTTTTTTCATTTTCTTCTTAATTTTTTCTCCACTTGTTCTACACATTCAACATCATTAATCACATTTCTGTCAATCAAACACGCTCATTTCCCATACTCTCATAATCTTCTTCTCTTTCTCTCAATCAAAAGCTTCATACTGGGGAAGTGAGTATGAGAATTGTGAATAAGATACATGACTCTCCTATATATGAGAGTATTTATAGTCTTAGCATTGGGCTAATGGTTTCTATTATAGGTTAGATATCCAAGCCTGTAATGAATGGATGTTGAGTATGAGAATTGTGAATAAGATACCTAACTCTCTTATATATGAGTATTTATAGTCTTAGCGCTGGGCTAATAACTTCCATTATAGGCTAGATATCCAGGCCCATAATGAATAGCTATCGGAATTCTCACATGGTAGTGAGCAACATGTGCCTATCATCCTGAGCTCCAATGTATTGGACCATTATTAGGCTATCCAGAATATAGAGATAAGTTAGGCCGTACACGAGGTCCATAATGAATGGCTATCGGAATTCTCACATGATAGTGAGCAACATGTGCCTATCATCCTGAGCTCCAATGTATTGGACCATTATTAGGCTATCCAGAATATAGGGATAAGTTAGGCCGTGCCCGAGCCGAGTCCAAAACAATAAATATATTAAATAATTTTACAACAACATGCCACACATGGCATATGCACCATGATATTAACGAGACCTCATCAAAATTAGTGGAAGATCAAATTATTCCAAAATTTGTTTAATAGAATTAAACGCAACTAATTTTCATGTGTTTAGTAAATTCCATGACTTTTCGAACAAACTAAGTCTCTTTCTTATAGGTCAAGGTAAAAACAGATGCAAATTCATGAGCTCAACAAACAACGCTGTCACTTTCTATAAATACGAAGGAATGAGGACACTTAGAATATATCATGTACAAGATAGGTCTATTTAAAGGTATATATACTCTCATCTACAACAAAGAATGCAAGAGGGAATGCTCAAATGCCAATTCACATCCATGTTTCACCGGTCGCAACAAATTACAATATTACATTCAATTTCATACAACAGAAAACATTGCACAAAACAACATCACTCTACAAGAAAAATCTATGGAGGAAAAGAAATTTAAAAAACGTAGCAGCATAGTGTGATGAAGACTCGTTTGATGCTCTGTCGTATGATCCCAGCATGTAAACTATTCTCCTGTTTCGGCTCTTGAAACATATCTCCACGACCTTAGCTGGGGTCCTTTGTCAAGCAGCATTAGCAAGCCGGCGTCGTTAGATGGCAGCCCAAACATATACCTACAGTCACAACAAGGAATTCAAACAATTTCAGTATTTTTGTCAATACTAATTCAATATTACTTTAACCACTTAATCTTTCTTTTTTCTCACGTTAAAATAAACAATTACTGTACAAATTTAATCGCAGCAACTTTGTTATTTAAATAAAATGTTCGATGAGAGAGGACAGTGGATTATATAGATATTGTGTCTGTTTTCATCGGTAGAGCAAACATACACTTAATAAGCTGTCACAGTTTTTCAGAGAACCCGAAAAGTTCTAGCATTGAAATTAATAAAACTTCTTCCCCTGAAATTAAGTAACCATTGCAAATAATGGCATTCAATCATAAACTAACTTTTTTGAAGAGATTATGTACAATATCAAAAGTCACTACACTGGAATTTCTGATGAAATTGAAGAGCCTTTAGAATGCATATATAGCATGGTATGCATTATGAGTAGAAGATGTTTGAATTCTAAACTATTGTTTTCTTTAAAAAAGATTTCGGGCTAAGGTGGTTGTGAGAATATTAAATAATGCTTGATTTTGCAGACTACTTACTTGATTTGATGACCTCTCTTTCTCCATAAAACAATCGAAGCCACCCACTGTACACAAAAGAAAGACAAAACCGAATAAGTTTGTCCTTTAAATATTATATCAAAAGATGACTGAAACAAATAAAATGAGCAAATATACGACTCAGCATACACCATATGCTTTTGAATTACCTTAAAAATTGTGAAGAACGAGAAGCCACCAACAAAAGTTCTTACGGTCGTGACTCTCCTCTGGTCTGACATCTCTTTGCACAGATGTTGAGCTATTTCCTTTAGCAAAACAAGTTGTGCTTTATCGGTACGCATAGAAATAATTGCCTGTCTCATTGATTCTCTATCTGCCTCAAGTGCTTGAAGCCTCATGTAAAGCTTCTTTACATAAGGATCTTCAAAATCACTCTGATTTCCAAACTCCCTTGGAGTTGTTGAATACTCGTCATAACCACCAACTCCACCTTTGAATTCAGAGTCAACAGTGTAAACTCTATCCGTCATATTATCACCAACCTCAGACACATTGTCCACCTTCTTCGTATTGGAGAAATCCTCTGACCCGTTATAATCGGTCTTCCTAAAGCTACCATTGATCCTCGGAGAATCCAACACAAACTCAGGGCCAAATGAAGACGAGTCACATGAAAATTTCCTCGAATGTTTATTCCTTCTAGGAGAGTGTCCAACAATCACCTTCTCTATAACATTCTTTGTATTAAAATCCCCATCCATTTGACTATAAGTGGGAGTTCTCTCCATCTGAGATATCCTATTCTCCAAGCTCCTCAAACGATCTCTCGGAGTTTCCCCAAACGCATACTTCTCCACATCAACATCAAAAACATCATCATTCTCAACATCCCCAACAGCATGCATCACATTACATTTCAACGGAGGATACTCATAAGGCGGAAACTCACAATCCCCTTCCACCTCCGCCTCACTCAACCCATAACTCATCAACCTATGCTTATAAGCCTGAACCTCGCAAGTAAGCGAATGAATCGCCTGCTCTCTTTTATACAACAAATCCTCCAAACCCAAAAGCTCCTGCTGATCATGGCACGTCCTCTCCTCAACAAACCGCTTAAACTGCCTCGCTTCCATCTCAAGCTCCGCCTTCTCCGTCTGCAACCTCAGTATCATCGACATCGTCTCATTCGCCGCAGACGAAGCAGCATTCCTCTCCTCCTCCAACTCAGAAAACAAATCCTGAATCGCTTTCTGCTGACTACTAACAGCCTCTCGTAATGCAACACATTCATCCTCAAGTTCAACGCGAACAACACCATCCCCTCCACCACCATTATTTACCTTCCTCGCCTTCTCCATCTCGTCATGTTTCCGTTTCACCTTCCGAATCCAATTCGTGGAAATCTCCGAACAACCACATTCGCAATTACAATACCGACATTTGCATGACTTTGTATTTAAAGAATCGTTCGAAGATTCCGAATCCATTTAATAAAACAGTTTTGAATCATTAACAAATTTGAATTTGAATTTGAATTGAACCCGTACCTCCCTCCGTGCTATATTCACCCCCTTTGATAAACCAAATGAACACAAATCTGTTCATAAATAAACAAATAAATTAATAATAACAAATAAAAGTGAAATTGAGAATAGTTTCTTCAGGTTTTACCTTTTGTGATGAAATAAAAAAAGGTAAGAAATTAAAAGGAAGAGAAAGAAAGAAAGAAAAACCTTGTGGTTAACGAAAATGGAGAAGAAGGGGGTGAACCCGCTTTGTTGGGAGCGGGTGTTTGGAGGGAAGAATGAATGAATGAATGGAAACCCTAGAAACTATTTTTTTTTCCTATGTGCCACCAAACCACGTTGTTGTTGAAATCTCATTTTCTTTTCTCTCACTCTGTTATATCCTACAACGCCAAATAGATGGACTTTCAATCCGAATCGTGTGGGGGTGTATTCTTTTTTCTACAACTTATAACTATTTATTTACCGCCTTTATTTTTCTTATTTTAGAGATTACATATATTCTAATTCTACTATTAGTCTATTATTGTTTTTTTTTGTGGTAGTATAGTGGTTAGATTCAACACACTTTTAATAGCGGAAAAAGTTGAGAAATTCAAATTCAAATATCCTACTTTTCTACACATGTTTGGTAGTGCTAAGATGTGACATGATGATTCTTATCTAATCAAAGAGCACATGTGATACAACATTCTTCTTCTTCTTCTTATATTTTAATGTGGATATGACATTCTTATATAATTTACATTAAAATATCATTATTTTAAAATAAATACATATATATATATATATATATATATATATATATATATATATATATATATGTCGAAAGATTGTCGGACCAACCTGATTTCGACGGGTTAACCAGACCGAGCAGCTGTCAAAGAGCACCCATCCGTCCATAATGCGTGTCGCTGAACCTTTTCGCTCGACTGCTGTCAAGCGGACCACGCAAATCCTTTTCCCAGAAGGTTATGCCCGTTATGATCCTCTTGGTCGACACAACGACTAGTTTCAATCATCAATGTCCGGATAGCTATATTCATGGATCCATGTATCTAGGTTCAAAGATAGCAACCAATAAGAACATTCTTCATATCATTATATAAACTCTCATATCTTTGAGGTCAATATACCACTTTCTTACACTAGCAACTATAATATTCTTCTATCATCACCTTGATCATTTACTTATTTTAACATCGGAGTGTCTTGCAGGTACACTACCCCTTCTCTTCAAGTACAGCCCGACGAATCTTCCACCTTGTCATATTTAAATTATTTTTGAAATTAAATATTCTTACCATTATTAGTTAAACTAAACATATTTAAATTAAATGATACAATTAAAAGAAATAATGTAATTCGCGTAAAAAAAATATGTGAGAATATTTTTTTATATAATTAAATATCAATTGAAAATGAACTAAAAATATTATATTGAAACGGTGAAACTGGAGAAAAATAATTCAAAGCACATTTTACCTATAAAATAATTATAATAAATAGTGTGTTCAAAAATCGATAAACTAAATACAATAATATTGTTTTGGAAATTGTATTTTATTATTTTTATTAAAATTATAATAAAAAGCACATGCTCAAAAATCATTAAGTCAAATATAATAATACCTCTTGTAAATTGTGTTTAATTATTTAAAAATTGAAATTATATCCTAAACAAAAATATATTTTTAATTCCTCAACAAAAAAAATTAATTCACATGCATTGCTAGAATGCTGCTAGTATATAATTTTTTATAAATACATACGATATGAAAATTGCCTCATCATTTCATGAGTTTAAAATTCATTACTTGCTAGACCAAAAGAAATGTATTACTTTTTATTCTTATTTATGCTGTGGCAACACATTATTAATACACATGTGAATCTGTTTACATTAATTAAATATATAAATTACATGTAAAAGTAATACAACCATGCATTACTTAACCATGGTTTCTTTCATTTTAGGACAATACTCCTAAAATGTGTAAAGTACTTCAAAAATGTGGCACTATAGTAAGCTCACATCAATTCAAATTAGTAAAGTACTTCAAGAAACAACATTTATTTACTACCCATAAACAATTAAGTATTGTCGTTTAAAGAAATTTAGTTGATTTGTTTACTAATATAAGAAAACATCTCCCTCAAAAGAAACAGTTTATATATTCATTAACATAAAAAAAAAAAAAAAACTATGGAACACTTTATTCTATTACTAATTATAATTATTAAATTAAGTGATTTTGTGTCTCTACATTCTATGTATTAAGAAACAAAATTATGTTTTTTACTATTTTTATAATTATTATATATTTTTTATTTTTCTCTCCTCTTATAGTTTTATATAAAAGGATAAGAAAAATCAATTAAAACGACAATTTAAATAAAATCAAATTGAAATAAAAACGATTGTATATGATTCTTTTAAAATCGAATCGAACCAATAAAAATTGATGTGATTTAGTTCATATTTAATTAAGAATTATAAAATCGATGAACCGAACCAATGAATAAAATTACGCTTTAAATCTTTTATTTTACACATCACTAAGACTATATTTTGTATCGATCCAACCATTTTTCATCTTTGTTTACACTTCCTTTCTTTCAACAAAACACACATCTAAAATCAAATTACAAAATATAGAAAGCAGAAATCATAAGTCACAAAAATTTATTTTCACTTTATTTTCAATGTCCACCACAAATATCAATTTCTCTACCGTCATTTTGATATGTTTTGGTCGTTTTCTTTGTGTTAAAGTTCTCTTTGTTAATTTTCATATTTTTTTACCTTTTTGTTTTTTCTTTCTAACAAAATGTTTTATATTCTTATTACAAAATAATTTTGATATGTGTTTGAGGTGTGAAACATGTTAATTGATGTGTGTTTTGTTGTGTTCTAATTGTTAAGCTTTCAAGTTCCTTCTCAACCTTCTGATGTCAAGTGTCAATTTTTATATTCGATAATAAACTTATTTCATGATGCAATGGAAATCATGTCACTATTTTGTATGAATTAAGAGAAACTTATAATTTATTTGAAAAATATAGCATCAAATAAATTACATGGAATGTATTATTTAAAAATATAATAGCATAAAATACACTGACAAAAACGATAGTAGAGAATACACTGGTGAATATAATGTTTGAAAAAATTATTGTAAACCGATCAACTAAACCAACCCAATTCGGACCAAACAGTTTGTTTGGTTTCGTTCCTTTTTTGAAAAATGTTAAAAATCGAACAAAAAATAATTGAGATATCATCAATTCAGACTTTTTTATATAAAATCAGTCCAACCTATATGATTACACCTCTAGCTTTGTCTTCTATTGCTAAATATTTATTGTATAGTTTATTATTTCTTTATTCTTTCATATTCAAATTATTAATTTATGAAAATTAAATATATTTTCAACCAACAAGATTCAATGATCTTTTCCTTCTAATCACCTGTGAAACTCACTATGCCTCCAGACTTTAGTTCTAGACTTTGAAACATATGCCTTCTTCTGTTATGTATCGCGAGCAATTAAGGTCCAGGTATCATGATTGGTGTTTCAAATGCGATGCTAACGATATCTCTCCTATTTCTAAATCAGATTTTGCTTCATCTTCTGGAGGGATCTTCACATTAGAAATTTTAACATGAGCCACCAGAGTCAAATTAGCATGTTCTTTTTCTGATTCGTCTTCTGAGGAATCAGATTCATCCCAGGTTGCCATCTTTCATTTCTTATACTCTTGAGAGCTTTCTTCTTGGACTTGTCTTTCTAGAGTTCAGGAAAGTCGTACTTGTAGTGTCTTGCCTCATTGCACTCATAACAATGGACTTATATTCCACTAGACTTCCTTAACTAGAAGTGGACTCGAAGTGATCACCATTCTTTCTAGTACTTTTGAACTTGTTGCCTTGATTTCTCTTCTAGAGACGATTAACCCTTATGTACAATAGTGACAACTCATCTTCGACTTCGTTAGCATATTCTTATGAATTCTCAATATCATCAGATTTGAGAGCTTTGGACTTCTCAGATCTTTTGAAAGATTTGAGCGCAACATTTTTCCTCTCTTTTAAGGTTCATCATATTCTAGCTCAATCTCATGACTTCACAGAGACTCACCATTTATTCTAGATGAATGATGTTTAGATCATTTGCAAGCTTTAGTGCAGTTACCATATGCCTCTATTTGGATGGAAAGCTTTTGATAATCTTCTTCATGTGATTTGACGTTGGATATCCTTTGTTCATAACTTTCAGTCCTGTAACTAAGGTTTAAAATATTAAGAGCATAGTCTCATCTATTTCATTATCCTCCATCTTGAAGGCTTCATACTTGTGAATCAAGGTCAAAGCCTTGGTCTCATTGACGTAATCATTTCCTTCATAAGCCATTCTGAGAGAGTCAAATATAGACTTAGACGAGTCTATATTGTGATCTTCTCATATTTAGTATAAGAAATAACATTTAACAACATGGTTCTTGCTTTATGATGATTCTAATAATCCTTTTTTGTCGATCAGTCATAACTTTCCTTTCAAGCTTATTTCCAGTAGCATCTGTAGGAGGATCGTAGCCATCAACTACCATATCCCAAAGATCTACATTGTGACCTAGAAAGAAAGTTTCTTGTTTGTCTTTCCAATATTCAAACTTTTCACCATAAAAATTGGAGGTTTAACACTGTAGTTATCTTTATCATTTGAAACTAGAGCATGAGGTGGTGGTGTATGATCAACCATAGTGTTTCTAAAAACTCGAATGGATCTTTTTCTGACACGATAAAGTGTTTGATAATAATCAATACCCGAACCTTTGTAGGATAGTGGTCACAATACAATGTACTTTGTACTTTTATACTCATAATCTCATGCAAACATACTTGATCTTTATCTTCTTTTTCTTTAGAGGCTTCTAATTGTATGTTGATGAAGCATGTTGTAGAAGGATCAGAACTTGAATCTTCATAACCTAAGTCTTTGGAGACTTTAGAATTTGTTTAGTAAAACTTTGTCTTTAGCATCTTCGGAACTTGGGACAATGGAAACAAAGCTTTAAAAGGCCTCTTGAAGTGTTGCAAGAGGTCATAGTCCATCTACCATAACATGTGTTTTAACTATGCTTCTTAAGAATATCTGAAACAAATTATTTGATTATTGGGTACCCGTATTTTTTTGGGTCTTATCTTGTTAGTTCCCCCATAGTTTTTGACAAATTTGGATTTGACAGCTGAATAATCATATTTGCAAGAATTAAACCTATATGTTTTAGCCAAAGGTTTTACCTTAGGTTCAGAAAAAGATTTTTTTTCCTTTGTCTTTAAACATAAGCCCAAAAAGGATAAAATGGATAGAATTAGGTTTGCCTTCCTTATTAGAATTAGATTCGTCATAAGGGTTGTTGCATCGGTAAAACGGTAACCAAAAAGTAAAGTATTATTTTTATCGGGTGATTTAAGTTATATTGTATCGTGTCCACATAGATTGGTTACTGATTCGTTGTTCGACAAATCGCTCGTTAATGAGTTTATAGGTTAAACGATTTTGTATGGAAAAGTATCAACATAAATTAAATGTAAACAAAAGCTATAAAGGATAGGCAACTTATCTGGTATGAATGTACACTACTTGTCAAAAACTTAAACCTATTGACTAGTCACACTCAACCTACTATACTCGTCAAAATCATCACGGACACCACGAGATGTACCCACAACAAAGGTTATGTCTAACGCAAAGTTGCGAGACCAACCATATTACTCTATCGACAATGTCTTACGCGCTACAACAACACAAAGGCATTAAGCTTTAGCACCCAAAGTGAATATTAGGTCCAAATCTATATCTAGATTCTAGAAACTAATAAATATCCATCCATAAACAAGATTTGTGATATATATGTCTATAACAACCCAAATTCAAACATAAAGCAAAAAGATCAAGGAAGATATCAAGATTGATTTGTAAAATAAGCTTTATACAACACCATAATTAACAAATATACATATGTTCAAAGTAAATATACAAACATAACCCAACAAAATACAGTTTACAAAAAAGGGAAAAAGAGATAAATCAACACTTCTCGAGTTGTCAAGACGATTGGTGAGAGTCCACCTCTGATTCGACAAGATGCAAGCTTCAATGTTGTTTTCTAGCTTTTCCCTACAGAAAAATGATGTTGGTGGTGTTGTGACTCAAAAATACCCAACCCATAACCTAACAATGTGTCCTATTTAAGGATTTAAAAACCTACAGGGCACGCTTAGCCCGATATGTGGGCGCTTAGCGCGCTCTGTGCAGTTCTAAAAAAATCAGCATTTATTTTTGCCATAACTTGAAAATCGTAACTCTAATTTGTGCCCGGTTTGAAGCATTGGAAAGCTTATTCAATGCCCTATTTAACCATGAATAAATATTAAGCTTTTATGACTATTTGAAACATTTTAAAAACTTATTCTTTGCTTTATGCATTCTCTTTTATTTCTCAAAATCACGTGTTCGAAGCCATGTCTTCGACACTTTATTGCTCATGCTCCAGATACACATCAATACCTACAAAATGAATAGAAAACTATCAAATAGTATAATATTTACATAAAAACATGATTGTACTCGCTATGTATAAATACACATATAATTTGAGGTTTATTCAAACAATATTAACAAAAAGTATCGATATGTGCAACCAAACTACTACTCAAAATATATACATTTTTGCACTTATAAGGGGTTATAGCCAATGTCATTAGTTCCATTTATTCTTACTTCATAGAGCATGGAAAGAAATATGTTTCTTCCTATGCTTCTGGCTAATTTTTTTTTGAAGAGTCTTATTATATTTCATGATTAACTCACCAACACTCTTAAAAGCTTCTAAAAGAGTTCTTGTGCTTTTTAGGGCAGATATCTTATTTATAAGAAAAAAGTTTTCTTTATTTAAAAAGAAGATATCTTCCTCAAGCTTATCATTTTCAAGAGATGTGGATTCAAAGGGGTTTTTAAGTTCCTTGAATTCAATCTTGAGCAACTCATGTTTTCCATAATTTAAAGTAAATAGAAGGTTAATTCAAAACGTGTAAGGTTAGAAAACATCTATTTGGAGAATACCTCTTACGTGTCTGATTTTGATTTTGATTCATCTTCTGGAGAGATACTTTCAACAGACATTTCAACTTGAACCATCGGCACCACGTGAGCATGTTTTTCTTCTAAATCGTCTTTTGAGGAGTCATAGCCATCCCTGGTTCCCATCAGTCATTTTGTTATGCTCTTGAGAGCTTTCTTCTTGGGATTGTCCTTCTAAAGATCATGAATATTATTCGTGTAGTGTTCTAACTTATTGCACTCATAACAAGTGATTTCTTTTCTGCTAAACTTCATTTGATGATAAGTATATTTGAAGTGACCACCTGTCCTTCTAGTACTTTTGAACCCGTTGCCTTGATTTCTCTTCCAGAGACAGTTAACCCTTTTATACAGTAGAGACAACTCATCTTCATATGAATCTTATTCTGAATCCTCAAACTCCCCAGCTTGAAGAGCTTTGGACTTCTCAAATTTTCTGACGGATTTGAGTGCAATAGATTTCCCTGTTATTTGAGGTTCATCCCGATCTAGCCCAATCTCACGAATTTTTAGAGAACTCACCAGTTCTTCCAGGGAAATGTTGTTCAGATCCTTTGGAAGCTTGAGCGCATTTACCACAGGTCTTCGTTTGGATGAAAAGATTATGATAATCTTCTTCATGTGATTTGTTGTTTAATATCCTTTATTCAAAACTCTCAGTCCTGCAACTGAGGTTTGAAAGCTTGAGAACATCATCTCAATTGTTTCATTGTCTTCCATCTTGAAAGCTCCATACTTCTGAATCGAAGCCAAAGTCTTGGTTTCTTTTACTTGATCATTTCCTTCATGAGTTATTTTGAGAGAGTCAAATGTAGATTTAGTCGAGTCTCTATTTGTGATCTTCTCATACTTAGTGTAAGAAATACTCCCTCCGTCCCAAATTACAAGAGAAAATTACTTTTTAGATACATTGAATAATTAATGTATATGGTCCATATGGACCATATACATTAATTATTCAATATATCTAACAAGTAATTTTCTCTTATAATTTGGGACAGAAGGAGTAACATTCAGCAAGACAACTCTTACTTTATGATGGTTCTTATAATTCTTCTTTTGTTGATTATTCATAGATTTTCTCTCAAGCCGTTTTCCATTATAATTTTTAAGATGTTTATAGCCATCGACTAACATATCCCAAAGATTAACATTATGACCTAGAAAGGAACTTTTTAGTCTATCTTTCCAGTACTCAATTTTTTTACCATAAAATATGAGAGTTTTAGCATTTTAGTTATCTTTGTCAAAAACTGGAGCTGGTGGTGGTGGAACAGGATCAACAATAGTGTTTCTAAAATTCCTCTAGATCTTTATCCGACATAGTTAAGTGTTTGATAAATATTAATACTAGAACCGGAGCTTTGATGCCAATTGAATGTGTGATAAATACAAGAAAAGGGGTTTGAATTGGGTTTCACTATATATAATATTTTTTCAACTCAAAACACAAAGATAACAAGGGAATAAAAATGGATGAACACAATTATTTTTATCCTGTTTCACTGCTAACTAAATTACTCTCGTCCACCCCGCAAGGTGATTTGCCTTATACACAAGGACTCAAGCACTATAACCAACTAGATTTCAGTCAACCACAATAAGTGTGATCAACCCTATTGGAACCCCCAATAGATCCGTTGTTCCTTATTACAAACCAATATGACCGCAACTAAAGTCTTCTTGAGTATGCAAACCTTCCCCCGATCACTCAAGGAACAATCAACTTAATATTTGAATACAAATGTTTGTGTTTACAAGATGCTTCTATAAAGAAGATTAAACACATTTTAAGTACAACAACATAATATTGTTGATAGCAATATACGAAAAACAACTCCTTGCTTATTTACAAAACTATACAAAATAAGATTTCTCTATAGAGTTTTTATGCAGTGGTTTAATATAGATTTTATAGCTGAAGATAAGAGATCCATTAAAGGGTATAATAGAAAATACAAATACAATTGTATTGTTCCCAACAGTCATGATGAGATTAATAGACGATAGTACAAAAAGGTTTGTCCTTGCACCACTCTAAAAAGTAGAGGTCACAGTCTATTTTTGTACTTATATACTCACAATCTCACACAATGCCTTTAGTCGTGAGCTTCGTCTTCTATGTCTTTGGAGGCTTCTAATATAATTGTTGATGAAGCTTGTTGTAGAAGGATTAAAACTAGTATCTTCCAGAACCCAAGTCTTTAGAACCTTAACAAAGGGATTGTTCAAAGAACTATTTCCTTCACAATCTTCAACACTTGGTCTTCAGAAACGTGTCTTCAGATCTTAAGAACTTCGTTCAGCAGAACCTTGCATCCAGCATCTTTAAAACTTGGAACAACAGAAGTAAAACTTTAGAAGGCCGCCAAAGCTTCCTTAAATAAGTCACGATCATAAGTTCTTTTATTAACATTCCTTAGAACTTTTGTAGAAGACACATTCCTTAATCTCGAATTAACTTGTAACATACCAAAGACATTCTTCCAGAGTGTTAAGTGCAGAACCTGATGACGTCACACACCTTCTTACTAGAGTCAGAACCTACATGACAAAAGTTACACAGTAGACAAAAACCCGTTAGAGTATACAATTGTTCTTAAAGATAACATGTAAAGTTATCATCAAAACACAAGGTCAGATATGTAACAAACTTTGTTCTCACATTTATGCGTGCTTCTCATATAAGTTTTTGCTTCCGTTTAAAAATTAAAACGTGTTTCTAAGAAAAAAAATTTCTCATGCTTTTCAAGATAAACTTTTGCTTTCAGCTCAAAAATAAATATTTGTTTGTTTGATAAGCTTTTGCTCTAAATCTGAAGACAAAGTTCTAATTTTAAAGACTCTGATACTATTGGAAATATTACTACAATGAGACGTCTTATGAATTAATCATCATTTCATCAAAAATATTTCATCAGAAGATAAAGAACAAAAACATGATCTCTTATGTACTCTTCATTATTACTTCAGATCAGAAGTATTCTATTAGAAGATAATTTTTAATTGTAAGATAAATATTTATATATTAAATAGTAAAAACATTAAGGTTTCAATATTTTTAATATGCACTAATTATATAGTTCGAAATTAAATTAATATATAATTATTGATAGTAAATAGTAAGTAATGATGCATTAATTATATAATTAAATATCATATTGTCATATAATTATATTAATTATATATAACTAATAGTGGAAAATTATTATTATTTTTAATATGACACCGATGATATAATAACAATCTGAATTGTAAATAATATCTGACAATAAATAGTGAAAAATTGAATTTTCATTTAGTCTTTTTAGGATGTAAATTATTTTATTTATTTAAGTTATTTCTAAATTTGTAATTATAATTTTATTTATAAATTATAATTAATTATAAAATATTTTATTCACATTATATTTTATTTATATTTTCATATTTTTTCACATTATATTTTCTTTTCTATTGATGACTACCTATTGATCACCTTTTCTTTTTGAAATATTTTGGATTCAGTATTAAAATGTTATTTAATTTGTTGAGCACTCGTTTTTTATTTCTTATATGCATTTTATTTTTTATTTTGTTATTCTATTATTTTTTATTTGAAATGAGATAAGAATTTATTAGTATATTGATAATCTTTTGTTATTAAAGGTTAATGTACAAATTGTTTTTAATACCATTTTCAATTAAAAAAATATTAAATTAATTAATTAATTTTACTTAATTATAGTAAATAATTATTTTTAATTTAAATGTATGATTTAATAAGAATTTATTAGTATATTGATAATCTTTTGTTATTAAAGGTTAATGTGCAAATTGTTTTTAATACCGTTTTCAATTAAAAAATATTAAATTAATTAATTAATTTTACTTAATTATAGTAAATAATTATTTTTAATTTAAATGTATGATTTAATAACGTTTCATTATAAATTGAAATAAATATTTGATTTTTTAACAATAACTTTTAAAAATAAAATGTACAACAATAATAAATATTAATAGAATATGTTTAACAATATTAGACTATATGTTTGGAAAATGTAGTATAATTTTGCACCGATCATACCGTACAATTATGGTACAACGAATACAATTATTGTTATAATTATAAACAAAAACACAAATATAATTATGCTTTTACAAATTTATGCCAAATCGGCACAAAGTTATTGCTATTTTATATTTATATCTTTTTAGAATGGTTATTAATAAATAACTATTTTTACAAATTTATTATACTTTTACAGAATTATAGTTTCTACGTTTATAGTAAATAATTATTTAATTATTTTTTGTCAATAATCATGAAATATTGTTTTATAATAAATTAAAAAAAGAAGTTAAAAGTAATTAAATTTATAAATAATAAGATTTTTTTACAAACAAAAAAAAAATATCGATAAAAATATTTATCTGTATAATACTAATAACAAAGACAGATATAATATTATTATAATTTAATTTATAAATTATAAATAATTATAAAATATTTTTATTTTAAAAAAATCTGTCCGTGTCTCGCACAGGTTTACACACTAGTATGACTATAGGAATTAGGAGGATTGTTCTCAGTTCGGTTTGAATCAGTTTTGAGATGAAAACTCATCTAATCTAAATATAAATTTATTCGCGATTCAATTCAATTTTGGATGATTGATTAAATTTTTTTATCCAATCCGATTCAGTTCCATACGGTTTAATTTAGATATATTTTTGAATATCCAAATTACAAATTATTTTTTATTAAATTTATAAAAATAAAAATAAATAATAAGTTTAATATAATATATAAAATATTATGGTTGAAACAAATAAAATACTAAAAATAGATAGATTGAATTAAGCTAATAAATAATTTAGAAAAATTAAGTATCATCAAATAATACATTAATATAACATATCATAATAATTAACAAATTAAATATGTATTTAAATATACACACACAATTTGGTTTGATTTGAGTCGGTTTTAAAAAAATTAATTCGAAATCCGATCTGAACCGAACATTTTAACAAAATAACATCGAAACACATTCAATAATATTCGTTTTTTTTTTTTATAGTTTTTAATTTTTTTGGGATCAATTTGCGGTTTTTATTTGAATCGAATTTGAATACCCCTAATAGAAATGCAATATTGATATGTCTGGTTTAAGTTTTCAAAAATTATTCTAAGAACTTTTTTATTCCAAAGAATATTATTTACACATGATTTTTTTAATTCTTAATCTAAAGCATAGAGAGTGGAAATATATCATTCTCTTGAGAATAATTTTAACCACTTATAACTTCTCACTATCACTCATACTTACTATTATTTTTTATTTGTTACAATTTAAAATTAAACAAATTTTATAATTATTCTTAGAAATTTAAATACCGGCCTAACACATGAGTTGAAACAATATTCCCGACAATAATAATTTTAGAAATATCATTTAGAAAATATAATTTTAAATCATTAAACAAACACACTCTATAATTTTATCCGATTTGAGTGATTAATCTCTGTAATTACACAAGGAAGAGGTTTGGCATTAATCGCGATCTTATCTTATTCGAGAGATTAGTATTTGTAATTATGCGTAGAAAAACTTTATCACTCATTGTGATCTTATCTGATTCGAGAGATTAATTTCTACAATTGCATATTAAAAAATATTCAATTTCTATAAATATGTTAGTAATATTATATCAAACCTCTTTACTTTATCAAAATAACATTTAAATCATATCATAATAACAACGACAATCGTTAAAGTTAACATAAACTTTATATTTTTAATTTAAGAATGTGGTTTTATTATAGTTAACAATGGTCTAATTATAATGAGCGTAAAATATTGTTACTTATTATAATATAAGTAATATCGTGTACATAAATGAAAATAAATTAGAATTTAATTGGAATACACTAACAGTGACAATGTAAAGAAGTTTTAAGATGTCAGTGAATCATAACCGTTAAATTATAAAGTATATTTTATTTTAATTTGATTATTTATTAAATAGCAGTAGTAGGTGATTGTGATGCACATTAATTGTGTAAATTTTTTTATACTGACAGTGCATAGTAATTAATCTCAATATTTTAATAATTAAAATTGGTTCAAAAGTGTAAATAGTTTTAAAAATTAAAAAAAAAAAAAAAATTCGAAACTTTAAATTTACTTGAGCTTTTGATTTGGTGTGAAAATGAATTTGAGTGGGTGTATAGAAAACACGAGCCTCCGTAAAAATAAACCCAAGTAGAAAAGTGTATTGGGCCAAATCAATGCAAAACCCTAATGAGCACCTTTTCTATAATAAAACCCTAAAACATCCATTTTCCGAGTGTTGAGATTTGGCCGAATTTGCTTCAGCTGCCGTGAAGATGGTGAAGGGACGTCAAGGCGAGCGTATTAGGTACTTTCTTCATTTCATCTCTCATCGTCTTTTTTCCTTCCGATTTGCGATTTTCTTTACTCATATTTTGTTTTCAATCTTTATCAGGCTCTATGTTAGGGGTACCATCCTTGGATACAAGAGGTATATTCTTCATCCATTTGATTTTAGAAAAGTTAAATGTTGTGTTAGATGCTTACTCTCTTTTATGTTGTTTTTGTAGATCCAAGTCCAATCAATACCCGAACACATCTCTGGTCCAGATTGAAGGAGTTAACACTAAGGAGGAGGTAGCTTGGTATGCCGGCAAGCGATTGGCGTATATCTACAAGGCCAAGGTGAAGAAGAATGGAACCCATTACCGCTGTCTATGGGGAAAGGTTACCAGGCCACATGGTAACAGTGGTATTGTTCGTGCCAAATTCACTTCAAATCTTCCTCCCAAATCAATGGTAATCATTTTCCCACACAACTTTTTGTTTTTTAATTATTAATTTTAGATCGTAATGTTATCTTGAATCTGTGTTTGAATCCATTTCAGGGATCCAGGATAAGAGTATTTATGTATCCTAGTAACATTTGAGGTAAATCCGCCTCTTGTTTTTTTAGAAATTGTTTGCCATTTATCGTCCAATTTATACTAGCTAATGGGGAACTATATTGTACTAAATTGGGGTAAATGGAACATCTAATAATTTGGTAATTTTATGGTTGTATCTGTGACTTTTAGGAGAACTAGAAACATAGTCTTTTGTTTGGAATTCTAATAGATCATGACATGCAATAATTTCTATGATAACTGTTAAGTTATATTCTTTTTAGTTTTGCAAATTATCAATGATCCTCTTCTATTGTCTAATATCTGTCATGAGTTTTGAGTTGTTTACCCTGTCCTAATGTTAAATTGAAATCTTTCTTGCAGATGCTAGTGATCTGGCCAGTAGATTGTGTGGTGATTACTCTAGCTTCAGCGATTTTTGTTTGTTTTTAACTTTTGAGGAATTGTTTTTTGGTTTAGACATTTACATGAAGGAACGGTGTCATCTGCTGTAATGGCTATTGTCCCTGAAATATTATGTTTACTATGCATGTGTACTCTGTTTTATTTAATGATTACAATCTCTTTCTTGCATTTTATCCATTAACCTTAAAGAAATTTAGTTAATGAAACTAATACAGGGTGATATTTAGTAAAAAAGTCTTCGGGTTTTTAGTAAACAGACATAAAGATACAAATTTGAAATTACAGAAATAGTTTCATTGATGATGTTTTTTTATTTATTTAGTTTTCAGAGTTTTGAAAATGTTCATGATGGATTTTTTTGGTGGCATAGGATTGATATAACTGATTAATTTGGATCAATGATCTTTGAGTCTTTTTGTTTAGGACTCTTCAATGTTCTTATTTGGTGTTAAAGAGGGTGGGATATTAATTTCAGCTTGATTGATAAGTTGAAAAACTACTTTATAATGAATCTCCAAGATTTATTATTTACATCCTGCTGCAGACTCTACTAGAAAGTGAAAGTGGCACAACTTATAACTTATGATTAAACTCTAGGTTACACAAGTAGTCTATGCAATGTTCCTTAGATTGGCTGCCTCTTAAATGGTTGAGCTGTGGCTGTCTCTGTGTTAACTGATCAGCCAAGTGATCTGCTGGCCTAATCTCATCATCAACGGGGGGAGAATAGCACCATCCCAAGTCCTGTTAACTAACCTTTTGCCTTATCCCACACTAACTTATGAGCGGAAGCAACAAAACAACGCCTAGAAAAAACAATATATACACACTCAAAGCAACTGTTCATGTAGCACAATGCCCTGCCATTGCCATTCCACTGCCATTGCTTTTGCAGTTGTCGGATCCACCACCAAATTCTCCCTACAGCAAGCAGGCAGCAACACACATCTCTGTTACTGTCCCTAATAACAGCTCACATAGCCATAATCGCATCCTCAAAGCAGCCTGCATCAACTTGAATACTACAGAAACCAGGCACACATTCGACATCAACATGAATACTACAGAAACCAGGCACACATTCGACATCAACTGAATACTACAGAAACCAGACTCACAACCGACATCCCCCTTTCCCGCTATCCTCTCTATGAAGCACAAAAACATATTGGCCTTGTTAAACTCCAAAACATGATCCCAGACTTTTTAGAGTCACAACTGACGGACACACATGCGAATTCCCGAACACCCTATCATTGCGAACCTTCCTGATTTGCCACTAAGTGGTGCATAAAATTTGAGTTCCGAACCCATCCTTTGCGTCAAGACCCTTTTCCAGCCATTAACAAGGATCCGGATTTGGCTCAACCCATCCTTTGCGTCAAGACCCTTTTCCAGCCATTAACAAGGATCCAGATTTGGCTCAAGCCGTCTGGTTTTCCTCGCCTCTTGGTCTCCATATCAACAATTTCATGTCTCCATATCAACAATTTCATGTTAATTCACCGTAGACTTTGTTGTTTTTCTCTCTCTCAAATACTTTATTTATCATAAACATAAGCCCATCATTGAAATTATTTCTAAATCTAAAAAATTGAAATAAGCTCATCATTAAAATTATTTCTAAATCTAAAAAATTGAAAATCATGAATATGATAAAACCTAACTACTCCCTCCGTCCTAAAATAAATTTAGATTACCAATATAATTTTATATTTACTCTTTTAACTGCACTATATAGTATAAGCTCAAAACACTACTTTTAGATTATGTTTGGATAAATAAAAAAGAACGGAAGCGGAACAGGACGGAACAGAGTAGAGTGAAATAAAAATACCATTCTATTGTTTGGATAGGTCATGATGAAATACATTTATTTTGTCATTCCCTCCAAATTGGAGGGTACAAAAATGATGGAATGTGATAAAGTGCATTCCACCTGATACCACTCCATTCCATCCTTTTTTAATCAATCCAAAAGATGGAGTATAACTTTATTCCATTCCATTCCGCTCATAAAATGAATGGAGTGTAATGGAATGGAATAGAGTGGAGCGGAGTGAGATGGAGCAGAATGAAGTGGGGAAAAACGAAGATATAATTCCATTGTTTGGAAATTTTAGGATGAAATTAGATAGGTTGTTCATCCCGTCCAAATCAAAGGGGAAGAAAAATGGTGATAAGTGATGGAATGGAATCCATACCACTCAATCCCGTTCTGCTCCATCCATTTTTAAATTATCCAAATAATAGAATATCAATTTTTTCATCCCATTTCGCTCCGCTCCATCCTGTTCCTTTAATCCAAACAAAGCCTTAAGTTATATTTGAAAAATGTAATAAACTTTATTCTCAAAAGCCTTTATTAGTTAATCATAGTGAAAGAACATCATTTATCGTTCTTAAGTTGAACATGTTTTGTCCTTGGATCGAATCTAAACATAATTTATCATTCGATATAATTTGAGTTCATAATAAGATTTGTAAGCCATGGCAACGAAGTTGGAGATGAAATAATATTGATTTTTTTTAATGCACTCTATGTACTATTAGTAGATTTTGTGGAAATATAATAATGCTCTCAAATTTTGAAAAAGTATCTATGGATGCACTAAATTTCAATGCATTTTTGAATCAGATTGTAAATCAATGGAAAGAACATTACGGAGATACAACTACGTATATTTTACATAAATGTATTTTATGACGCTAAAAAATTCAATACAAATATGTATTAGGCCCTATGTAAAAATATTTTAAAGATACATCTTAGTATACCTTAAGTAGATGCATCTCCATGTTGTTGATATGTTGCCTATATATTATCGTATCATGAATATTAGACATGCATGTATTGACAGAAGACTCTTTTTCAGATGACTATGAGGCGAGAGATGTTGTAGATGTCATGATGGCAGAAACTCGAGAGACACTGTTGTATAAGAGGCAGCGTAGAAACATGGGGCATGAGGCCGAGTCTGAGTCTGAGTCTATCATACATAGCATATTATAATACTTATACTCTGAATTTATTTTGGGTTATATTTTATTCATCGCCTTCGTTATAAGTTTTGGATTAGATTCACATACTCTTGACTTATAACTTTATATATGTCATTCTCTACATATCCTTTGTATTGTCTAATTCATAATAGTATACTTTCTAACTAATTCATCTTAGCATCATTAATTTTTTTATAAAAAATTTATTGTCTTTAGCAGATACGGAGATACATCTCTGAAACAATATAATGTTTACTAAATAAAGGTGCATTCGAAGACATCTTGAAGAGATATTTTTGAATTTACATAAGATACTTTTCAAATATATAGGATTGGATAAAAAATTTGCTTAATTTTAGCTTACTCACACTCAAATTTAAATCTTAGATAAATATCTAATATCCATCCAAAACATATATGGATATTTATGTTCTGTGCCACTTCCGTTTCAGAATCAATATTTTAAAACTGAAATAATTTAAGACGGTAGTTGTTCATGAAATATTGAGAAATTATTCTCAATTCAGTATCATATACACGCTTTATTCTATTGCTAAATTAAAACAATTTAATTTAATAAAATAAAATCAAACATTAAGATTTAACTTAGACAGATAAAAAATTTACCATATGTTTTGATCTAAAAATCAGGCAAAATCATCATCAATAATTATAGTCTTAAATAATTTCCCAATATTTTTAAGACTGTAATTATTGATGTCTGGTTTTTAGACCAAAACATACGGTAAATTTTTTATCTGTCTAAATTAAAACTTAATGTTTGATTTTATTTTGTTAAATCAAATTGTTTTAGTTTACCGATAGAATAAAACGTGTATGTGAAATCAAATTTAAAATAAATTCTTAATATTACATTATTTAGTATAAAATCGAAAATATATTTTCAGTTTCACTCAAAAATTACAGTAAATAATGCTAACTAAAATTAAACTTCTTATTTTATGAAAAATATTTTAGAATTTTTATGGAGTGCACCCCACTTCTATGGAATGGGTTAAGAAACCCACAAAAATTTTGTAAAAGTCTTTTGTTTATTAGGACTCTCTTGAATTCAATAGATTAATAATTTCTGCAACCAATTATAAAGAATGATTCATACAAAAAAAAAAAAAAAAAAACCGATAAAACTTAAAATATTTTCTAATAATACTCCTTTCAATCTTATTTTAAAAATCTTCTACTTAATTATTTAAACTTAACAATAATTATTATTAGTTAAATTAATAATTATGTTATTTCTTTTATATGAAAATAAAAAAAATTAAATACACTTAATAATAATTCATAAACAGTATTCTCTTTATTTTTATTATAAATAAATTTATTAAATAACTAATGTATCTAGATTAAATATATTAGTTATTTAATAAATTCAAAAATTAAAATAAGTGAAGTTTATTTTTCTAATTAATAATAAAGGTCAGAGAAGTACATGTTATAATAAAAACAAAAAATGTTTGATTCTAATCAACTCCTAGAGTATATACTCGGCATGAGTTCTAACTAGTTTCAATATATCTCTTTCAAATAACAAACTCTTCAATTTATCTTTGTTATACTGACCCTATCCAATGACATTAGATTCCACCAGTGTGGTATATAATTCATTTGTTGCACCAATAAGTGATACATATAATGATTATTGCCATCTATTTTTGACTAAAAGAGTCATCTATAAAAACAATGCACAATCATTTTGGACAGTTTGAAACATGACTTGACGAAGCCCCATTTTATTTTTTTCATCTCCCACTAGTTTGAGTAGTTTGATTTTTAATTGGAGAAGCAATAACCATATTTTGACTTGAACTATGTCACATAACACATTATAATCTTTTAGAACAGAATTCCCGTGTCAACTTTATACACTAAAAAGATAAAGTTTGAATGGTGAGAATATGCATAATCTTGATCTACTATGATATATAATGCATGTCAGTATTGATAAGATTTGAACCAATCATTTCATATCAACTTATACAAATTTGCACAATCCTACTGTTAAATAATGATAGACTATATTGATGCAACAAGTATTAGCTTATTCTATATTTTCATTGATTGCATAGAGATTTCGGTTGAGTGGCCACGAAGTGACGCAACTATCTTTTGGTATAGGTTATTATCTCTTTTTTAAAAGACTTTTTGAGTTGAATTTTACTCTCAAAATCAAAGTTCATGAATGCTTGTTGGTATGCGTTAAATGAAAATGCACACATTTATCTATGGGTAATCTATTTGTTTTAACCATATGTCTTATTTTTTTCCAGTTTGTTTTCTTTCTTTCCTCAAAGTTCTACTGGTTATTATTTGTTAAAAAAGAATTATAAACGGAACAACACACTATCACCTTAAGATTTTGCGTGAATATGTGACATGTTTTTCATAAACGTGTGTTGCTCAAAAAAAGGAAATTATCAAGTGTAAAAATGCTCCTCGTGTGACATCTTAAATTGCGTCGATAAATGGTATAAGAACCTTTGATTTTGGAAGATGGATAAGAGTGTCATGTTGAAAAGTATCAACGAGTGTATGTGGAAGAAAGTGCTTCCACTTGATGGGAGCATTGTAGATAGACTATGGATAAAAATGTCCGATTGAAAAGTGTCAACGATGATACAAGTATATGTGGAAGAAATAACTTCCACTTAAGGGAGCATTGTGGATAGACTCAAACTTGAGAGAGAGTGTTAAAAAAAAAATACAAGAGTTAGTAGTATAGAGAAGTACCACATTAGTTAAGAATGTGGAGACTTAAGTATTTATAAGTGGAAAAACCACACACCTTTACAAGTGTGTAGAAAGTCCACTACGCCAAACAAGGGATTAGACAACGTTTTTTTTGTCATAGATAGTGCTTTAAAGCACTGCCTAATCCACCGTTGCTAAAGGTATAGACAACACTTTGGTTATTGTAAAAGCGCTGCTATATATACCCTTTAGGCAGCGCTTTCACCTTAAAAGCACTTTCTTATACACTATCATTAGCAGTGCTTTACTTTAGACAACACTTTGGATATTGCCCATATAGCAGCGCTTTTGAAAGTCTTTTAGGTAGAGATTTAGACAGCGCTTTCCCCACTTTAGGCAACGTTTTCCTCCACTTTAGACAACGATTTTCATTAAAAGCGCTGTCTATTCCCCCCTTTAGGCAGCGCTTTTTATTAAAAGCGTTGTCTATTCCCTCTTTAGGCAGCGCTTTTTCCACGAAATTTTTAAATATAAAATTTGTTTTCATTTAAAACAAAGTGCTGCCTATTATAAGTCAGCACATATGCACCAGATTTTCACCATTTTCGCACCAGGTTTTTACCAAAATTTGCACCAAAGTTTCATAAACTTGAAACAAATTTGTAGCTTCAATATAAAATTTGAAACAACAACAACATCAATATACATCTTCAATCCATATTTTCACAATTTTTCATAAACTTGAAACAACAACAACATCAATATATACAACAATGAAACAACAACAACAATGAATTACAAAATAACTCTATTTTCTACATCGATTCGCACCTATAACCTGAAACGAAATTAAAAAATCGAAATTCATACCATCATAAGTAACCAAATAACAACAACAACAACATTGCAACACAATTATAATGACATATATTATATTCTCAAAACTCAAAGTTATACCTTATAAAATTCTCAACTCCATAATAAATTGACACCAATCCTCCATAAGTTCATCCAATTGATCTTTTGAGTAATGAGCACACTTGAATTCGTCAAAGTACTACATAATAATATAACATGATATGATTTACTTAAAACACTAAGTCATTTTATGAGAAATATTTTTATAATTCCTAAGTTAGAAATTCATACCGTGGATGAAATCTCTAATCGATCCATAAGAAGAGTTTCTTTCATAAACTTCAACATAAAATAACCGCAATATATACCATTACGATGACGAGGACACTACACATGGAAAGAAAATACGGATATACATCAAGATATACATCTTAACTTGTTTTTATCAAGTATCATCACTATATAATCAAAATTATGAAAATATACCTCCACTTTGATCCACAAAATGTTGTTGGCTCTACTCTTTGGTACTTGAATATCTCTTTGTGCTCGAAAACTTTGTAGAACGCTATAATAAAATATAAACGAATATTTAGAACTATCTCACATAAATAATTAAATATGCACACGAATATTTTAGAACAATCTCACTTACGTATCAATCGTCTTCTTCATATCTGGGTATGTTGTCCAATCATTGCCCAACGAATCCATATAATATACAATTTCTCTCACAGGATTAATCGCAACCAGTAACCAGTGTCCACTGTAATATTAAACAAAGGTTAGATGGAAACTTTCTACACAACGTCCAAAAACGAAAAAATTATAATAGAGGAAAGTTAGAATGAAAATCTTACTTGTGGCCAGTATTATATGGTAAAAAGAACAACTTTTCTGTATCTTTACTGGCCATAAATAAATGGAGTATAAATGCTATTACTTCATCTGGTTTTAAGTTGATTGACACTGTATTGACAAAGTTGGGATTTATGAAAGCGAATCTTACTTCCAATCCACGCGGGCGCATCAATTTGTCATACAGAAACCTTAAATAAAAACATCATTAACATTAATATTCATTGAAATGAGTAAATAAATTGTTTAATTAATTAAACAAAGTTGATCAGAGTATACCTGATGCATGTATTGATAACACCGAGGCTTAATGTCAATTGTCCAAAAACTTTATCCAAATCCTCTTTACCCCTACTGACTTGTTCAATCTCTTTAGCAGGAATAATCTAAATATCATAAAATTAGTTTGGTGAAGTATAAGATGACGAATTAACATTATCTATGCATAAATATCATATAATTGTGTTGTACTTGTTTTTTGATGCCATTGACTCGGTTTGCTGCGTAATTCCCTTATCTTTTGGTTTGGGTTTTGTAGGAGTCTAACATTACCATGCAAAAAATATGTAAGTAAAATGATCGTAAAAAATTTGAGTACTCAAAGGTTCATAATAGTTTTAAGCATACCTCATCATCTATGCAAATGAGTCTTGACGACCATGCAACATACGCTCCTATAGCCTTTCCCACCAATGTTGCCTCTGAAACTTCGTCTGGTATTGGTAATAACGCACCCTCTTCTTGAAGAAATATCAATTGATACTTTAAAATATCCAGAAGGGAGCAATTTATGGTGAAGTACTTCTCCCAAAGTGTTATGCACTTTTCCCTTGCCAACCATGCGATAAGTCTGTGTCGATAAAGAGTTGACAAGGTGAAATGCCCTAAAACCAATAATAAATATGACATTGTTAATGTGTATATGTGTCAGTTAAATAAATTACACTAATTTAATTTCATAATAATATATATAATTACCTCGGGAATACTCGGTTGAATTGCACAATTGACACTAGCTTTGTCACTAGTGTGTTTAAAACCCGAAGCTTCCCTTTCTGATTGGTGTCTCTTGCTTTATCCTTCCTCAATTCAAGAACTTCAGCTTCTAATGCATCCAACCTTGTATGAAATTCTTTATTTCTAGCAGCTTTTGTCTTTGGATTGTTCTTTTTCAAGGATGTTGGAGTAACCCCATGTCCCTTACCCCTCACCCGACCAGAATACTCACGAACATCTAATGCTCGACTAAGTATGCTTCTACAATCATTTGGAGATATAGACTGAGACAAATTCTCCTGAAATTCATATGAATATCGAAAAAGCATGAGTATTATATGTTACTAAAATTTTGATTTAATTAAAGAATTAATGTTATACTTACGCATTTCTTAAAAATTTGTTGTACATCTTCTTTAACAACTCCATCCTTAGCCACACGGGCAACCTTCTACAAAATATGTTCCGGAAGAGATTTTCAGAACTACTCTCCTCTTTTAACTACACATTAATACAAAAAATAATATAAGTTATAACTAATGTTGAACAAGTATAACATTGCAATTTATAGATACTTACAATTTTTTGTTATAAGCGTGCATATCCCATACGCCCTTTTTTGTATGGTGTAAATTTTCTAAATATATTTTTGATTCAAAATGTAATTTTTTATAATATTATTAGGTTAGGTTGTAGAAATTAAATTTTATATGAAGTTATTGAATTAGGAGAGACTAAGAGACATTTAGGTTAAACCGTGTGTTTTGAAAGCACTACGGAGACTTTATTATATAGAGAGAGATTATAACTAATTACATGATATAATCGATGTGAGACTATTCTACATATAAATATTCTTAAACTATATATTTATAAATATCAACACTCCCCCTCAAGATGGAGCACATAAGTCAAATGCACCAAGATTTCCACATATATAATTAGTTCTGGGTCTTCGCAGAAATTTTGTAAACACATCTGCCAATTGATCATTAGAGTTGACAAAGCTTATGACGATGTCTCCAGATTCAATCTTCTCTCTGAAAAAGTGACAGTCTATCTCAATATGTTTGGTCCTCTCATGGAAGACTGGATTTGAACAAATGTGAAATGCAGCTTGATTATCACATATAAGTGTCATTGATCTTGCTTCTTCAATTTTAAGTTCTTTGAGAAATTTTTTTAACCAAATGATATAACATGTTTCCACTGCCACGACTCTATACTCTGCCTTGACGCTTGATCTTGCAACTACATTTTGTTTCTTACTTTTCCAGGATATAAGGTTTTCTCCAACAAGTACACAATACCCAGAGGTGGATCATCTATCAATTGGTGACCCTTCCCAGTCAACATAAGAGTATCCAACTATCTGAGTGTGTTCCTTATCTTCATATAGTAAACCTTTTCCTAGAGCATATTTGATGTATCTCAGAATCCGGACAACAACATCCATGTGTTCTTGACAAGGGGAATTTAAGAACTGGCTTATCACACTGACTTCAAAAGAAATGTATGGACGAGTGACTGTGAGATAATTTAACTTTCCAACCAATATCCTATATCTTCCCGAGTCTGACAGAGGCTCCCCTGATTGGGTAGTAGTTTGACTCTTGGGTCCATAGGAGTATCAGCTAGTTTAACGTTCAACAAACCTGTTTCTTCCAAAATATCCATAGCATATTTCTGCTGAGAAATTACCAAACCATCTTTAGATTGGGCTACCTCAATTCCCAAGAAATACTGAAGTTTACCAAGATCTTTTGTCTAAAATTGATTCGAAAGATATTGTTTCAATTAGAGTATTCTTGGCTCATCACTACCAGTTATGCCAATATCATTTATATACACAATAAGATAGATACACCATTGGGCTGAGTGACGATAAAAGACAGAATGATCAGCTTCACTATGGACCATACCAAATTATTGTACTACAGTGCTAAATTTGTCAAACCAAGCTCTCAAAGATTTCTTAAGTCCATAAAGAAACCTTTGTAGCCTACAAACAATATTTGATGACTCCTACAGAGAAACAAACCCATGTGGTTGCTCCATATATACCTCCTCTTCAAGATCACCATATAAAAATGCATTTTTGATGTCAAGTTGATGAAGAGGCCAATGCCGAATGGTTGCAATGGCTAGAAGAAGTCTAAGAGATGCCATCTTGGCTACAGGCAAGAAGGTATCACTATAATCCAACCCAAAAATCTGAGTGTATCCTTTGGCTACCAAGCGAGCTTTAAAACGATCAATCTTACCATCTGGACCAACCTTCAATGTATAAAGCCAACGACAACCTACTAAAGATTTTCCAGTGGGTAGAGGAACCAATTCCCAGGTACCACTACTTTGCAGAGCACACATTTCATCAATCATTGCTTGCCTCCACTCAGGGTGAGATAACGCTTCACCTGAAGATTAAGGAATAGAAACAGAAGACAAAGAGAACAACAAGTATACTGCAAAGGGGAAAGGCGATGATAACATAAATCAATATAATGTGGAGAAGGATTTTGTGTTTGACGTATACCTTTGAAAAGGGAAATTGGAAGATCAAACTCAGGTTGTATGATCAAATCCGGTGATGAAGATAACATCGGAGGAGAGTCTTCAATGACCTTAGAAACATGTATGACCTCAGGGACAAGTATGACCTCAAGGACACATACAACCTTAGGGACATGTATAACAAACGTTGGTTGATGACGATGATATGTTTGAAGTGGGTGAGAAGTGGGGGGTTAATCGTAGGGGTTTCTCATGGGACAGTTTCCCTAGAATGATGGGGGATAATGGGAAATGGGACTTCCAGAAGAGGCGTGGAGTACTTTCCTGAAGGGGTTCCCGAGTGACTTGGGTGGACGCAAAATATGGCACAGACTCGAAGAAGGCAACATAAGCCGATATCAGATATCGATGCAGAGTGTGTGAGTAGCAACAATAACTCTTTTGGGATCAATGATAACCAAGAAAGACACACTTTAGTGATCGAGCTGATAGTTTGTCAAGACCAGAGAAAAGATTATGCACGTAACATGTAGACCTGAAGACTCGAGGAGGAATTGGGTGAAGAGGAGAGTTTGGAAACAAGATTGAATGAGGGATTTTATTATTAAGGACAGATGAGGGCATGCGATTTATGAGGTAACACGTCGTGAGCAAAATATCCCCCCAAAATCTGAGAGAGACATTGCCATGGAGAAGTAGAGTCCGAGTGGTTTCTACAAGATGTCGATTTTTGCATTCGGCTACCCCGTTTTGTTGAGGTGTATGAGGGCAAGATGTTTGGTGTAGAATACCATTGGTTGACATAAAAGTTTAAAATTTTTGGGATAAATATTCACGTGCATTGTCACTTCTTAAGGTACGAATGGACATACCAAATTGCGTTCTTATTTCTCGATAAATTTTTTCAAAAATAGAAAACAATTCAGATCTATTTTTCATTAAAAAAAGCCACGTGCAAGGTGAAAAATCATCAATAAATGTTACAAAATACATAGACTCAAAAGTAGAGACGGTACGCGATAGACCCCAAACATCGGAGTGAACTAAAGCAAATGGGGACACAACCTATTTATTGACTCAATCGGGAAAGTGACTACGAGTATGTTTCCCTAACTGACAAGACTCACAATGTAAAGTGGATAATTTAGATAAACTGGGCACCAACTTTTGTAGCTTAGGAAGACCTGGATGACCTAACTGCACATGTATAATGAGTGGAGTATTTTTGGTGGAGCATGTGGTAGATGACGCAGAGAAGTAGTAGAGGCCTTAAGACTCACATCCGACACCAATCGTCTGTCCCGAACTCCGATCCTGCAGAATAACATCACTATTAGTAAAAGTGATAGAACAATTAAGGTAATGAGTTAAACAAATGACTGAAAGTAGATTAAATGGGCAATTAGGGACATATAAGACATAAGTAACACAGAGAGATGGTAGAATTTGAACAGTACCGATCCCTTGGGATCGGGTTTGAGAACCATTTGCAGAAGTTATACTCGATAAGAAACCATAGGTAGAAAGGGAATTTTGTACCCCAATTTCCCCCTAAGATTCTCTAATACTTCATACCATTACATTGCACAAAGATCACAAATGGTCTCTCTCTCTCTCTTGTCTCCTATCTTTGGGTTTTCCCATAGGAGATCACCAAGCACCTTGTGAATGTGTTTATTTCTTATGTGTGATGATTGATACTTGGCTAACAATGATATGTGTACACTTTTCTCTCTAAATGTTGTAGGTGAATGGTGCACAAGTTTCTTATTCAAGGAGTCAATAGGTGCATGTGTTTATTTCCATGCCTTCTCTCCTCAATTATCAAAGATTTTGAAAGTATTGTCTCTCATTGGAGACTTCTAATATTATCTACCATGACCTCTCATCTTGAGTATATGCTTCATGCTTGAAAAAATCATCGAATTTGAAGACTCTCCATTCTATGGCCATCCATCTTGAAATTAGGGTTTGGGACGTTTAGGGACCATATCTTGGTGTTTGTATGAAGTTTATGGATGATTTCAAAATCATTTGATTCTTAAAAGGACTTATAATATGAATATGATTTTATCCAAGGAGTTTTATTGACGAGAAGATTGTTTTGTAGGTCTATGATTGCCAACTCTCTAGATTGATGCTTCATCTATCTTGCATGACTTTAAAGGATCATAACTTGGTCATCCCTTGTCTCCTTGAGCCCATTATTTTTTCACAATGAACTTAAGGATTTCTAATACAACTTAGTTTAATTGGTAGGAAAAGAAAATGCTTGGAAATTTGCTTATGAGGTCAAAAGATTACAAGTCTTTGATGAATTTCTCAATTTTTGGTCAATCAACTTCAAGAGATTATATCTTGATCATAATTTATCACCTTGAGGTCATTCTTTTTGCACAAAAATCTTGAAGATGTGAAATTTATCCCTATACCAGTTTTGAAGATTGAAAGTGTTTCGAAGTTACTTGGAGAAGTCAAAAGATTATAGGTCACTTCATGATTTTTCATCAACTTCACAAGGCCATAACTTTCTCAATATTTGAAATTTTTGGTTGGTTCTTGTTGAAAAATTCTCTATGAGAGATCTACTTTATTTCATATTTGAATGACAAGAGAAAATTTTGAATGGAAGGCCATGTTTGGATTGAAAATATTGTAAGTCATTTTTTTACCAAACTTAGAAATTTTTCTAAGTGTGAAAAAGTCAGATGGTTTTTGGTGATTTCAAATGATCACAACTTTTAGCTCAAGATGCCAAATGCTACCTTTCCAAGCACATTTTAAACCTTGCAACCTTAGCTTTATATAGAGCCCAAGATTGCATCATAAAGGTCCCTGAGTATAGAGAACCATGGCTGCAAAATGGATGCCTTGAAGTTGAAGTTTTCCTCGAAGTCAGAATTCATTTTCAATAATATGGCTTCTAATGACCAAATTGATGAACGTTTTTGACTTAAACATGATTAACCAAGTTGCCAAGTTTGATTAGAAGGATAAAATGCATGATTTGGATGAGTTTTGACAACTTGCAAGTCACACTTTGCTCATGATGTAGGTGTGCACGATTTCGCTCCAAATTGCATCGTACACCCTCTCTTTTGATCCCATTCACTTCTCTTATAAATAAGCAAGTCATTCCACTCATTTCTTCAAGCTTTGATAGCCAGAAAATCGCTTCCAAACTCTCTCTAAACCTTACATTTCTACAACTTCGAATTTGTGTTTAAACCACTTCCAATTTGAAATTAACTATTGATTCTTCTTCCTTGAACCTCCCTGAAGCTAACAGAACAAGAATCGTGCCTTGAAGCTCCCTGAGTTGTGACATCCTAGTCCAGTTTCAGAGCTCTAAAAGTGAACTTCGTCCAGGTAGGAATCTTCATCAAGTCGTGTCAAATTGAGTTCTATTGTATTCTCCTCATCTCCCCGATCCTTGTGATCTTCACCATTTGTGTTTTCATCAAGTATTGACTGAGAATTTCATTAAACTCGTGCTCATTATTATTTAAGTTTTTTTTTTAAATTTCTCTTCATTCAGTGTAAATAAATTCTTCGCGAGCATGTGGTTGAGATCGTGTTGAAGAGACGAATCCAAGGATACCACTCATGTGCATTGATTTTACAATTTGAGAATTGTGTATGGATGATGGAGGTTGAAGACGACCTACATGTCTATCTTCAACCAGTGAGGGTTTGACAAGTAATTTTTTTGAATTAAATCCGGTGATGTTACCTTACCGTGCACACGTAATAGGAGCCCTTGGATCTGATTACTTTTGTTAGTCATACTCGATCCAACGCATGATAGCTTTTCTTGTTTTATTTTTTTAATTTAATTTTAATTCAAGATCCGGTGTGAAAACCAAGGAGGTCCATATCAAGCATAGCGCGTCATGTCCATTGGATGTGATTACTAACGCGTTTTGAATATGATCAAATGGTCCATATTTTTTGGCTTTTATTTTTATTTTCTGATTTTATATTTTAAATGTTTTAAACTTCAAAAAATCATATAAAATCCATTTTTGACTAAAAAATTATGAAAAAATTCACAAAAATATTTTCAAATATTCTCTTTCTGAATTTTATTTTTCATAATTTTATTTTTAGTTTTGGTATTTTTTTTGATGATTTTTCTCTTTTATTTAATGTTTTAAAATACTTTTTGACATTTAAAAATTCTGGAAAATTCTGGTAGAATCCAATGGTCATTTGACAAATATTGGTGACCTCATTTTATTTTTATTTCTGATTTTGCTATTTTTTGTCATTTTTGATTTATTTCACCATTTTTCCTTTATTTTAAAAATAGTTTTGTATATTAAAAAATTCTAAAAAAAATTGTCAACACTTGTTGACATTTGTTTGACTTTAGGTAGTTTTCTTGGAATTTTATTTTTATGTATGAATACTATTTATGTATTTCGTCAATAAAGTCCAATTAAATAACCTAATTTTGAATTGTATTTTATTTTATTATTAAAATCACTTTTAATTCTTTTTTGCTTTGCTGATTTTTGATTTATTTGGAGTCATAGACTTCCTCAAAATCAATGGAATTTGGGTGTTGATAGGTCTCTTGACCAAATCCACCAAGAAAGTTGATTGATTTTGACGAAGTAAGACCGGGTAAATTCATCTGACGCGTTGTTGAATTTGTAACTTGTTTCTTCTTCTCCATCTTATTTTTCTTTTGTCCCGATTCAGAAAAAGTGAGCAATTGGTGGCTTGAACTTTAATGTTCAAACATAAACCCCAAAAGATGAATTGAGTTTTGATTTTGGTTCAACATCTGTGGCGCTTGTCGTGTGGTCGCGTTGATTTTTTAATCAAGCTTCTGGCAAGTTTCCACTAACCTTGTCCATTTAAAATTCTCAATCATCTTTGATCAAGTAATGTAATAATTCCAAAACCGATGATATACCTGACAAAAAGCAATTGAAACTTGTCACGTGGTCGCATTGATTCTATCAAGCTTCTGGCAAGTCTTCATGCGCAAGTTTTAAGATGGTCACCTTGCTGACGACTAACAATTAACAATTTGATGATATACTTGACAAGTTTCAAGATGATCATCTTGCTACCCTTTATTAATTGTCTTTTATTTTATGCTCTTTACTTTCCGCTTTTATTTTTATGCTCTTTACTTTATGCATTTTAATTTTGGCATTTACATTTCATGTCATTTTTTCTTCTTTGCTCACTTGAGCACTTTATTTTCTTGTCTTTTTGAATTTTGCTCACTTGAGCTTTGTTTTCCTTTTCCAAAATATCTAATAATTCAACTTTAACATAAAAGACTTTTAATTGGACTTGATTACTATGCTTATGCTCGGAGTTTGATCTTTAGACTTAAGATTAAGACCTTTACCTCAACTTGGAGAATTCCATGCCTTGATGTTATTCTGTCTTGCTTGGTTATTATCTTTGTATGTAGGTTATTCCGTTATACTCAATTAAGAGTGAATTTCCTCCAAATACAATCGTTACTCTGTCCATTTCTTTTCTTGAGACAAGAGTTCACCTAAGGCATTGATTAATCCGAAGCTTGGTTTTTTTGTCTGGTTATTTGTTGCTTATGTGGTAATCCGAAGGATGGAATATGGTATTGCCTCTTGATGTCAAGTACTAGTTTTTTCACCTGGTTAGATCTTTCTTTACCCTTACCTTTTACTTTATGCACTTAGGTTAGCCTCTTTATCTCCTCCCATATTCTTTAATTTTCAAAATCTTCCCTCTTTTTCAAAGGATTGTTGTTTCCAAAACTCGAACCGCTTTCATATAAAAACTTGGACTTAGGTCCATGAATTTTCAAACTTGTTTTCTTAATAAACTTTCAATCCATTTAATAATACTTTGACTTTTCTTTTGTTAAGACTAAAAAATATCTAAATTCACTCAAACTTTTTGAGCTCTTTGTGACTTTTTCTAAACTAACATTTTTCTTAAAATCAACCAACACACAATTTTGGTCTTTTTTACCCGAACTACTGGGTTTGGATTTCAACATTGCACATTATTGGTATGTAGGCCTGAAACTCATTGGAAGTTCTATCAAACCAAAAATTGTAAAAAACACTTTTTTTCCTCACCCCACCATCCATTTTGTACATATACTTTTTTTTAGCACACATATACAAATTTTCAAAAAGGTTCCTACTGAGTACCATAGATGCTTTGGGTGCCTAACACCTTCCCTTTGCATAACTAACCCTCGGTCCCAGATCTCTGATATTTTTTTGTTAGGATTTTATTTGCTCTTTTTCTTAGTCCTTTGGATAAAATAAAAGCGTGGTGGCGACTCTTTTGTTACTTTTTGAGCTAAGTCAATTCAATGGCTTATACTCGCAGTTTTTGCCGCTAGAGGGAAGAGAAAAGATTTTTATTACCGGTAACATGATCAGACGCAACAAATTCGAGGACCCAAGGACCAAAAGAGATGATTGAGAAACGCAAATAGTTGAATTATCAGTATGTGCAATCGAAGCCGTGGAACCAGAGGTCTGGTTAATCTAACACCACCTGAGAAAATCTCCGTAGCTTGGCGTATGGTTCTGAAGAGAAGGTGTAGTCTGTATAGTGTCTGGGTTATCAATTTGAGTTGCATTTACCTGCCTTGGAGGTTTTCTATGCAACTTCCAGCAACGATCGATAGTATGTCTAAGCCGATTGCAATGGTCACGCTTAGGATGAGGTTTGGAGTTGGATGACCCTCCTCGAAGGCGATTCTGATTGTTGCCAAGAGATGCAAGAGCAACAGTGTCACCTGGTGTTGGAATAACAATAGATGAAGGGGAAACCGAGCCAAATGCAAGAGGTGTAGCCAAGCGCAACAATTGTTCACTAACTGTATCATAGTTAGGAATAATAGTACATAATAAAATCTGGTTATGAACAAATTCGAGTTCTGATGATAGTCCTTTAAGTGCCATGACCATGAAGTATTTACTCTGTTGTTAAGCATGAGTTGTTTCATCTTTTGTGTAAGGCATAAGGGTTACGTAACTTGCTTTCAAGGCATCAAGCTTACTTAGATAAGCTTGCACATCTATATTTTCCAACTTCAGTGTGTTGAGTTTGTGGATGACACTGTATAGAGAATGAATGTCGTTGTAAAAGACTTTCTTGGCCTTTTGCAATACCTCATTACAAGTGGAGAATGTTTGGTACTACGCTTGGAGGTTAGGTGCTATGGAAAACCACAACACAGTACACAAAGAGGCATCAATTTTCTTCCATTTAGCGAGTTTGGCAACTGCAACGTCACTCAATAGGCTGGTTAGGTGCTCTTCATATCCTTGACCGTTAAACCACATCTTGACAACACGAGCCCATATGTTATAGTTGGCTGATTTGGTTAGTTTTTAACATGGGATAAGCGGAACTTTAGTAAACTAGACAGAATCAACATCTCTCATGGCTTAACACACAACAACGAGGGCTGATTAAACTAGAGTAAGACTTTCTTGGAGCCGAAAACGGAAACTGAGGGCAGATCTGGAACCGGAGGAGGGAGGCGATTTTCCAATTTTTTTTCCTTGAACAATAGCGGCGATAATGAACAGTGTCGGCGCGGTGAACAGTGGCAGCAGTGAACAGTAGCGCAAAAAAATTGTTTTTTTCGTGGACAGTGCAACGACGGAGGTTGCTGGAAAAAAAGGAGAGGCAAACCAGAATGATGACATGGTTTGTGGAAGAAAATTTCTCACCGAAAGACAGTGGGTTAACTGGGTAGCGAACGGTGAAGATTTGTCTCTTAGTAGGCTCTGGATACCATATTAAATTAGGAGAGACTAAGAGACATTTAGGTTAAAGTGTGTATTTTAAAAGCACTATGGAGACTTTATTATATATACAGAGATTACAACTAATTACATGATATAATCGATGTGATACTATTCTACATATAAATATTCTTAACACTATATATTTACAAATATCAAGAGAAGTAATATTAGGTAAATATAGTTGTATTGGATAAAAAAATAAGAATTTTGGGTGTTTAGGGACTGAGTTTTCTGGTTTTGGAAACTTCTGGACGAAGGGGTTTCACAAGTTCATCTGGGAAGTGACCCTAGAAGGACTTCGTAAGTGCATTTGCAAATTCACCCAGGATGGGTAAATTCGTAAGTGCACTTACGAATTGTTATCTGAGTTGTTTTTAAATTAGTAACCTAACAATTGTAATGGTTTAGTTCAAGAAATGGTAGAGAACCAGAATCAGATGGCGCGTTTGAGAATTGGCAGGCCAAGCAAGACTACATCGACTCGTCGAGAGAGAGAGAGAGAGAGAGAGAGAGAGAGAGCAAAGGGAACAAAGGGCACAACGAGAGATAGCTTCACCTTTCGCACCGTCACAAATGAGTCTTATGCATGAGGCGTCTACCTCTTGTGCACATGAGGAGGTACTTGATGAGCAGGTACCGGAGGAGGAGGCCCAGGATGTTCAAGCGGAGGACGCCAAAAATGTTGAGGTCCCGAATGACGATGCTGTGGAACCTACAGAGGCGGAGGATGGCTACCCAGGAGGGCCACATGACACATCCCTCATGATTTATTATGAGGATCATGCTGCTCGTTATGTCTTGGAAGGACAAATATTTTTTAGTTCCACTTGAGTTATTTCATATTATATTTTTTATTCAAAAATACGGTTCCTCTTGATTTATTTTTGTTGATTTCTTATGTTTCAGGAAAGGAAGGCTTTAAAGCATGTTAATCACTGCCGCAAAATTTTTGATCTTTATATTCCACAGGCTCAGTGGTTCCATAGTGTTGTCATTGGATCCAGTCTTTTCGGATTATGCGGTATGGTTATATTACCATTAGCACCGACATGCAAGGTGATTTTGCTTAAAGGTGGCATAAGGAGACGTTATCTTTCCACTTTCCAGTTGGGGAGTTGACCATCACGTTTGATGATGTTGCCTGCTTGCTCCAACTATTTATCAGAGGTAGGTTACTCAACCATATCAAGATATCTAGAGCTGAGGCGGTTAACTAGATGATTGAGCATCTAGGAGCTAATTCGGACAGGGTTGCTTAGGACTGCGACAACACAAATAGAGTGCACGTGAGGTTCTCCTACCTAAAGGAGATATATGAGGAGCACCTCCGTGCAATAGCACGTGCAAAAAGAACTGCACTTGCAGCTGGGGAGCCTGTGGACGAGGATATTTTTGTTTAGTTTCACTGTGGCTGTGTTGTCTGGTGTTTCTTAATGTACCTAATAGACATGTCCGTCTTTGTGGACACGAGGGGCCATTACACTGATGTGGCCCACATGAGGTATTTTATGGACCTGTCTACAGTTGGTGAGTGGAACTGGGGTGCCACTATTTTGATCTACCTCTACCAGAAGCTGAATGAAGCTTCTAGATGGAGGGCGAGGGTGCTCATTGGCTCGTGCACACTCCTCACGATACTTTTTTTATTTTAACTATTAATTTTACTTAGTTTTAATTAATTTGTACTTAAACATTATGTTTTTTTGTTGATGTAGAGCTGGATAATATCATACTTTCACCGCATCCTCAGTTTCACCGAATATCAAGCCGCCATGCCAAGGGTTGCCAAGTTTATTCTCAATAGAGGCCACCAAAATGTGCTTCCTTACCGGGTGTTCCTTGACTGTACTTCCCATTACGACATTAACTGGACGCCGTTTGCGGACTACAGGGAGGTTGTGTCATTCAATCCCATCTCACTATACTCTGGGTGGATAACTTGTGGGTCGAATGTGATGGTCAGGTATGTGCCTGAGCGGTGTATCCGCCAGTTTGGCTTTGTGCAGATCATACATAGATTTCCTTTTTAGGCTACTCCCGACACCATGACACGGTGGGATCTCGATGACGTCTTCCAGGATTGGGAGAATCAGGTGGTGCCAGAGGAGTATTAGATGATGTGGGCATCCCATATGTGGCACTGTGTAGAGGGTTACGTGACATGGTTCTTTAGAGTGTCACACCATTTCTTAGAGAACGAGCAGGCCTAGGATGACCATGCCATTGATCTAGTGCCCATCTGTTAGCGTATCCGCCAACTTAGACGGGAGACGTTGGATGCAGGGATTATGCATGAGGGTGGTCCCCAGGCGGTTTTACTGATGTAGATGATCGTCACTGAGGCAGAGCGTGCAACAGATTACCGCAGGCAGAGGAGGGCGCGAAGGGTTAGGATTAGACATACACAGTAGTCTTATGTTTTGTTCTTTGATTTTGTAATAATTTGATCGTACTTACTTTTCGAACAATTTATGTAATTTGATATTTATGACTATTTTTCTCCAATGACATGGTAATATTTTAGTTGATTTGCATACATAGAATGCGACTTATTTGAATTTCTGAAAATGAAAATATAATGCGACTTATAGTGAAAATCATTGTACTTTTAAACATCTTTTAACGCATTCAGGAAAAGTTTCGTAAGTGCACTTACGAAGTAACCTTATTTTTTCTTCAAATTCAACGTTTTAAATAATAAAACGTACAAAATAAGGTTAATTAGTAAGTGCACTTACGAATTCACCAAATAAAATAAATTTGTAAGTGCACTTACGAAAGATAATTTTGATTTTTTAAAAGTGTGAGAGTAAACCACTAGATGTTTGAAAAATTCCCTTTTTTAGGATTAAAACGTGTCTTAAAAATGCTTTTTCTAACTAATTTATGATCTCGTACGAGTGTAACTACTATTTTCTTTGACTACTTGAATTTTGTATGACATTAAAGCCTTCATTTCAAATATACTTTTCCCCCTCTCCATAAAATTTGAATTTCAAATATCAAACTTCCTCTATACACTTTGTTTTTTTTATTTTATTAAAATAAACTTCCCCTTCATTTCATATCATTCACTTTCATGCTTGTAATTTTAATTATCTTCTTTATTTTCTCACATTGTCATCTAACTCAACCTTTCTAACATGTATATTTAATAAGTTATTAAAGTGTTTTTCTTATTCTTTTATTTTTAAATTCTATCAATTTATATAATTATTTGATGATGTTATTGAAAAAAAATATTATCTTATTATATCATATGGTATTAAATATATAGTTTTTATTCTATTCTTTCTTAAATCATAATCTGTTTATAATAAATTAGTCATACATAATAATCATAAAAAAATAGATATATAAAATAAGATAGGAGTACTATAAAAGAAAATAAGGTAGAAAAGACAATACTCATTTATAATAATTTAAATTAATGGTTGAAATCTTATATAGATATATTGAGTTTGGTTTTAAAAGACCATGTTGAAAATTTTCAATATAAAAAGCTATTTGAAGATGAAAGAAAATTTATAGAGAATAAAAAGAAATTAGAGGAAAAAAAAAAGAAAATATAATGATGTTGTAAAATAGATGAATAAAAAAAAAATATAATTTTTTATTTAAATATAAAAATGATAATATTTTTCTGGAATGAAAGAAATAAAAGATTGAAAGTTTGTGAATAGAGTTAGGGTTAAGGTTCCAAGGATGAAGAAATAAAAGGGTTTGGATCTAGAATATGTGAAAAGATATGATAAAATTGTGGATGGGAAATTGGTCCAAATAGATTTGATTTAATGATTTTTCATAAAGGTTAAAGACAGATTCATGAGGAGATGAAGTTATGAGTTTGATTTCTAAATTTGTTGGTTATTTATCAAGAAATTTTGATTGAAGTTCTTGATTTATCTGAGTTTATGGATGAATATGTTAGAAATGTGGTTGAAATTCTGGTTGTTGTTCTTATTTTTTTAAGAATTTCCGTGAATGGTGATAAATATAGGATAAGAGGATTGAAGGCTAGAGAGGAAAGCAGAGAAGAGAGAGAAATGTGATAGAATGAGACAAAGATAGAAATGAAACTTGTCTTTAGTTGTGAAATGATAAGAATGAAATTTTAGAAGGCCAATGGGGAGATGACACGAGGATAGAGAGATGAAACCAAATAAAAATTTAAGATAATACTACTAGTACCGACTAGAATCTTGAGAAATAAAAAGAAAATAAAATTTAAAACATGATGAATGACGATGATGATATTGATAACATCGATGTTTAAAATATTAATAAAATTTTTTAATAAAAATTTATTTTCATATTTTAAATTAGAATTTATTACTCCTATCATATATTTGAAAATTAATGGAAATGCCGAGCAACCGAATTATCATTATTTAATATTGTTATTTTGTCTTAAGAATTTATCTTAATTTGTCATTGACAATATAATAAAATATATGATATTATATATATATATATATATATATATATATATATATATATATATATATATATATATATATATATATATATATATATATATATATATATATATATATATATATATATATATATATATATATATATATATATATATATATATATATATATATATATATATATATATATATATATATATATATATATATATATATATATTATTCTCTATTTATAAATTGAGGTTAACTTGCTCCCTAAACTAAAGTCCAAAACTATAAAAGTCTAAAATATCTGTTTGGAACTAAATCAAATCTATTTTGTTTTAGACTTAAATCAAATCTAAAACAAGTCTAATATGTCGAATATGAGTGACATGTTTGACTCCCACGCTATTCAACTGAGTCAGTTTCCTTCGACACACATTTTTGACATACATAAATTACTTTCAACACCTTAAACATTTGACACATGTCCAAAACTCTTAATTGAGAATCCGGTCATTCTAGTGGACACTAATGGCTTGCCCATAAAATTAGCAAGTTAGAAAATAGCAATCCAAAACTTGCCAAATAAAATGACTAACAAAACAAAAGATACCCACCTCTTTTTAGTTCAAATAAAAAGCAAATGCATAAAGGTGAATAAAAGTTGATTCATACACCTTTTTTCTTATTATAATTATAAGTAAAAAACCGACTTCTTAAATTTATGGACTAACTGGTTTATATAATAATCAGATTTATGAATTATTTAATAAACTAAAAAATAATTTTATTTATTTATAATAATAATCGAATAATTACCAAAGCGTAAGTTAATGAACTGTTTTGTTAGTAATAGTAAATTGTATATATTTTTGTTAAGTATTTTATGGCTTTAGTGTTTGTTTTGCCTAAAGAATCTAGATCCAACTCATTTGAACTCTTAATCACCCAAAAGTGAAAAGTAAAAAGCCAAAAGGTGTTTGAGCATAAAAATCGTGTTTGAAAATCGAAATAGATTCTTTGAATTTGCAATTGCAATATTACATGGAAGACAGAACTTGAACTGATAAATTACGAATGTTTCCACCTGCATTAACTTTTTAGAAATTATGGCTAATATTAATAAATATTTGCCAAAAAAATTCTTCTCTTGCAATTAAAGACCAAACATTATATACATGCATGCATCATAACTCAAGTGCTACAATGTTTATGTACATGCATGCATTAAACTGTAAAGTGGGTTTGGATTTTTGTGTGCAGATCTTTATTTTTTAGCTTTTCATTGATTTTCTCAGATTCGGATTTTAACATTAATTCTATATATTGTGGGAGTTTACCTCAATTTTTGTTGGACAACGAATAAGAATAAATGTTACAGAAAATGATAGAGTTGATTAAAAGTAATTGGAAAACTCACTAATTTAAGTTATGTAATTGATTACTGTATTTTGATAATCGATTATGGGGTGTAGTATTTTTGGTTTTTAGAATAGTTATAATCTATTGTTGTAATGGATTATTATTGTGTTGAAATTGTTTTAGTATTAACTATAAGAAGTTACTCTGATTTGGTAACCAGATAAAGATAATTAAGTTCAGATTTTTTGTTATTTCGAGATAAACTCCAACCTGAATGGATCAAAGGACTTCACAAATTCAAATCTAATATTCCTATCTTTGATTGGTTTGTGATGCATCTTTCTGAAAATAAAGATTTATAGTTGGCCTCCCTAAACTCTTTGGAGAAAAAATTCATAAAAAATTCAAAGAAGCCACAGGCCTTACCGAGGTTAATTTCAAAGAAATTACCTATGGCCAACTTTTTTAGTTTTATCAAAAAGGAAGGTCTCTCTTTATTCTGAACTCAAAATCCAATACAAATATGAATCTGAAAAAAACAAGTTCAAGAAGGAAGTTGGAAACTTTTTTTTTTTTAGTTTAATCATTGTAGAGACGTCTAAATAAATTGTATAGCAATTGTTAAAACGAAATATTTTGTGTCAAAAAAATTAAAATATAACTTTCTAAAATCATATTAAAATATTTTTAATTCATATTGATTTTATAGCTTCATTCAAAACTATATAATCTTTATATCGCATTCTTACTCTTTTTTTACATACTTTTTACCTCCGCTTCTTTTATCCTTGATTCAATTTTCATATTAGATGGTGTACATTTTTTTTCCTTTTCAACTCCTCCTTCATCGACTACCTCTCATTCTTCTTTGAATTCACTTTTAATTTCCTTATCTCTAGGACTATCTAACATATTTTCATAGAAATCCCCACTAGATCTCAACTTTAATGTAATTGGCTAGATATTTGACCAAGTAGCATCTCTAGGTTCTTGAAGGATGTTTCCATGTCACTCTGCATGGTTCCTTGATGTCTTTTGATTTTCTCGAAATTGAGTTGATTCATCTTTATAAACTAAGTTAAGGTTTATTCAAGTTGAGATGATGAATCCTCCTTTCATGAATGATAAGTGTTGATGTAATACTTTGACTCTGAATAATTTACCGTATTTTTTAGAATTAGAGTTTTTGCTGCAAGTTCCTTTGAATAAGCTTCAAACTTTGCTAAGTTAGGAAAAATTCCATAATGTATAATGTATAATGTATAATGTATAATGTATAATGTATAATGTATGTCTTTACCTCACATACAAAATAAAAAAGAAGAATACCTTAGTAGCACTGCACTAGATAAAAAATTATACAAGAATAAAAATAAAAAGAAACAAAAAAAAACAAATCAAATCTAATCCTAAAAATAAAAAAAAATAAACCTAACAAATTTCACACAAATATTGCCTTATTAAAATTTGCAAGTGTACCGATAGCGCCTAAGTAATATAAAAAATATCGTCTTCACAAGGATTGAAATTTAACAAGGTTCAAATTATGCGAATGAAAAATAATAATTGTGGAATTTTATTTGGTGTTGCGAAAACAAAATTAATTTGATTTCAATTTCTATAACGAGAAAGCGATTAGGTTTTACTTGAATCCCTTGTTGATATTTAATGCATTATATGGATGGTAAAGTCGTTATATTCCCATTGTAAGTGAAATTAGTCAATATAACAATACTTTAATTCAAATGTCACTCCTAAAGATCTCTTATTCATATTCAACCAGTGTAAGCATAATAATTTCCTAATTCAAACACATAGGTTAAGGGTCATTATTCCCTGTGCGTCCAAGATCACATAGTATCTCAAATAAAAAGCATTAAACCCAAGAGATAATTAAATAGAAATATAATTTCAATTGTTCATATAATATCAAATTAAATATATGTAGCAACAAGTTCATCTCATAAAACCTAAACTAGAGTAGATTAGCTACTCCTATTACAATGATAAACTACCCATATAGATGATGAAGTTTGCACGAAAATCCTTAGAAGAAACTAGTTTCCAAGAGCTTTCAATGCTGCCAAAATTGGTCCTCTAGTGCTCATTATTGTCACTTTCTATCTCAAAATAAGAATACTTGAGAAACTGACAAAATCCCCTTTTAAAAGTGTCAAATCGGTTCATAACACGTAAGAAAAAGTCCATAAAAAGGAACCACCGCGCGCGATGTTGTACGATGGTCTGTGCAATGATGTATCACGCGTGCGATGCTGTGTGATGGAATGTGCGGTGATGTATCACGCATGCGATGTTGTGCGTTGCGCTGCATGATTATTCCAATAACTTTTGTGCTTTTGCTCTTTCTTCATACTTCGTGATTTTTACATCTTTCTTTGACCTTTATGCTTCATATTTGCTCATCTTTAAATTGTTTTGCTCTGATTTCTTGGCAAAATATATGTAATGACCGAGTGTCATCACAACCCCAAACTTAATTTGTTGTTTATCCTCAAGTAACTTGTCTGTAACTGCATATTTTAAATAGAAAAACAATCTGCAACAATAACCAATGAACATCACCATTTAATAATTTTGTTACCTGATCATCATTCCAGTTCCCGATTTCAATCAAGATAAATCAAAAAAGTTCTCCCAACACACAAGTACTCAACTTGTCTCTCGACTCACTAGTATTTCACTCGCATTGACATGGTAATCATACAATGAACATACAAAAATATTTTACCATAAATTTATAATTTTTTTAACAAAATCAATTAATTAAAGCCATCTAGACACACTATTGAAAGACTTTTAAGGTTGTAACGAGACTTATGTTAAAGTAGAATAATTTGGGAGAGTAGACTTAAACCTTACATACCTACCTAGAATAATTTGAATTGACAATCTGGCCATTCTAGTGGGACACTAATGGATTGTCCACTAAATTAACATGTTAGAAAATAGCAATCCAAAACTTTCTAAATAAAAAGCCTAACAAAACAAAAGACACCCCTCTCTTTTTAGTTCAAATAAAAAGCCAACACGGGGTGGAAATTGATCTTTTGATAAAAAAATTCATACATAACAAATTTTTTTGTTTGTATTATAGTATATTTAATTTGTACATAAATCAAATTGATTAATTATTTAAAAAACTTTAAATGTAAATTTTTTAATTTATAATGGTGATAAAAATATATATTTTATAAAGCATAATTTAATCAAGTTTTGCTAGACATGACAATTTTGTTAGTAAATAAATTGTATTCGAAGAATGATTCATTTTATCGTTTCACATACATAAAAAAAATATAAAAAATTAAAAGAGAAAATAATATTCTTATTATAATATCTCTAATTATATATTAAAAATGATAAATATTTAATTAATTATAGAATAGAATTGAAATAAATATATCGAAAATTAAAATAAATTATTTTTTTTAGAATGTTATTTTATTCCAAATTAATTAGTGGGAAGGAATATATATTTTGGTAAGTATTTTAGAGCTTTAGTGTTAGTTTTGACTAATGAATCTAGATCCAACCAACTCATTTTCAATTTTTAATCACCCAACGTTAAGAAGTAAAAAGCCAAAGTGTGTTGGAATATTTCATGGAAGACAGAAATTGAACCGATAAATTACGGATGTTTCCACCTGCCTGATCTTTTTAGAATCATCCGTCAAAAAATTCTTGTCTCGCATGCATCATACTGCCAAGTGCAATAGTATATTTAATAGAGTATATAACAAACTGTAAAGTGGATTTAAATTTCTGTGTGCAGATCTTTATTCTTTTAATTTTACTTTATTCTTTAGCTTTTCATTGATCCTCTCAGATTTAGATTTTAACGTTAATTTTACAACTTTTTAATATATATATATATATATATATATATATATATATATATATATATATATATATATATATATATATATATATATATATATATATATATATATATATATATATATATATATATATATATATATATATATATATATATATATATATATAAATATATTAAATAGGAGTGTTTTTAAATAAGAGAACTATCATTATAAACCATTACATTCAATAAAAATTTAAAATTTAACACTTCTATATTAAGAACACCTTACTCTTTCTATTACACTTATTATTAAATAATTATAAAACCAATATATTCTTATCAAAAATATTTTTACTGTGATTATTATATTATTTAAAATATTTGATAAATATATTTATTGTTATTAAAATATATTATTATTATTAAAATTTATGAAATATAATATTAGTTTTAAAATAATAATAAACATAAATTGTTTACTCATCTTCGTTATGCTAAAATTATTATTTCTATATAAAATTATGTCATATAATTTTAAAAATCATAACTCTTTAAATCTTAATTTAATTAAATAAATTATCTTAAATTGTATCACGTATTTTATAGAAACATATTTTTTTCACAATTTTTTTATATATTAATTTTTTTTTGAAACAAAGAATATTATTTTTGAATAAAAAAACAGAAACAACAATCGATCCAAACAAGATCCAACTACAACAATGGATACTAAGAGGAATAACTACACCTAAGACATGGGGATGTGTATATATTTCCTAAGCTTCGCCTTGTCCCAACACCTATAGATAATAACATCAATAATGTTATTGATGATAACTTGCTTATTCCTCGGCTTGTCGAAACACACTTGGTTCCGATAACACCATATCTCGTAAATGGTCTCAGTGATAGCACAAAGAATGATTCTAGATTTCCAATTCTTCTTTTTACAAACTCTTAGAAGCCAGTAGAGTTTCTCCGTCCAATTCTTTGGTTGATGAGCAACCTCAATCCATTGAGTGACGTGCATCCAAATTTCTTTCGTTTCCTCACAAGCAAAGAAAATGTGATATGCGGTTTCAATCTCATCACAAAAACAACAACGATCATTGTCAATGAAGCCAAATCTACAAAGTCTCTCTTTCGTGGCCAACTATAAATGGAAAAGCATCCAAAGAGTGTGCACTGCTTTTTTCCGCGCCACATTACCAAACATGACAATTTTCCAAACCACATCCTCCTTCGTAGCGATTAGATCTTTATAAATGGTTATGGTATAGTATTTACAGCCCTGCAGCATTTTAGACCAAGCAGCCAAACTACAAACCTCCACTCTCACGTTCAAGATTTGTTTAAAAATCCAAGAGAAAGAATTCTTGACCGGAGTTTTCCCAATATCTGAGTTCTTGAGATAAAAGCTATGAATCCAACGGATCCACAAACTATCCTTCTTACCATTTAAGTCCCACAAATACCTAGCAAGGCAATCCTTACTCCATATATGCAGAGAAGTGACATTCAAGCCTCATTTTGCTTTAGGCAAACAGACGATGTTCCGAGCAATAGGGGACTTACGCGATATAACCTATGTACCTACCCAAAGAAAAGTACGACAAATGGCGTTAATCCTCTTAATGGATAACTTTGGCAAAGGAATGCAGTGGAGCCAAAAGTTGCTCATTGCAAGGAGAATACTTTGAATTAATTACGTACGACCTGCAAAACTTAACAGCTGAGAGCTCCAATGACGAATACGATGCACAATTCTATCAATGAGATCCATACAATCAAAATGACTCAACCTTTTGCTCGACATTGGCACTCCAAGGTATTTAAAAGGGAGAGCCCCTTCAGCAAAACCAGAAGCCTCTAAGATTTCTATTTTTGGTCACATTGTCAACATTGCCACAATAAACTTTGCACTTAGCAGGATTAACCACCAAACCTGAAGCTTGGCCAAAATCCTCCATCACTTGAACTATAAGTTGCACAGATTTAGAGTCACCTCTGGAAAATAACAACAAGTCATCTGCAAAGCTCAAGTCTATAATTCTCTGCTTGTCACATTTGGAGTGAAACTTGAAATTTCTCTGCATACCCATCTTTTGAAGCAGCCTGTGTAAATACTCCATGATTAACGTGAAAAGCATGGGAGAGAGAGGGTCTCCCTGTCTGATACCCCTCTTGGCCTGAAGAAAGTCAGTTAGACTGTTATTTACCTTATATCGATATGTAACAGTTCTAACCAAAACCATGATCCACGACACAAAACGATTCAGAAAACCCAACTCAGCCAGAATTTCTTCAAGAGCGTTCTAGTCAAAACTATCGTAAGATCTCCTAATATCCATTTGGAGAAAGCACTTTGGAGGGCCATTATTTGTAGAATACCCTCATAGTAATTCAAAAGCTAAAAGGATATGGTCATGCAGGTAATGCCCAAAAACAAATGCCACTTGGCTCAAATCAACAACTTCACCAATCACCTTGCCCACTTTACAAGACAACACTTTAGAAATAATCTTCATCAAGATAGTTACACAAGAAACCGGTCTAAAGTCACCAATCTTACAAGCACCCTCAAATTTAGGAATAATAGTAAAAATGGTACTATTAGCTGCTTTGTACAATTTGCCACATTCGAAAAAATCTTGGACTACTCCAATTATGTCATCCTTTAATCTCACTATCTAACACAGGGCCAATAAGGCTATGGTAGCTTTCTACACTAATCTTATTACCCTCCCTTAACACCCCAATGTCAATCTTCTTCAAAATAGGGGAAACTGTTCCTACCAAGGCTTGGTAAAAACTACACTGCATGCTGGATCTTGTCTGCATCTACAAGAATGTGCCCCTCATTGTCAATAATTTTATTAATCTGGGCCTGCTTATACCTACACTTCAGATTATCATAGAAAAAGGTTGTATTATTATCTCCAAGCCTAAGCCATTCAATCTTAACTTTTTGTCTCACCAGATTCTCCTAAATGTCACCTAACCCGCCCACGTCAATTATACGCTCCTTTACTCTCAGAATACAATTTATATTCATTCGATCAGAAAGCAAATATTATTGGGCTTTGTTCAGCTTATCTCTAGAAATAGACAACTGGGAAGGAAAATCTCTGTATGGATTACATCTAGCTCTTATGACTCCCTATAATCTCTGCAACTTCTTCCACACCACAAACATTGGACTACCTGCTAAATCAACATTCTAATCCTCCCTCACCATGGCTAAGAAATCACTCTCCTTAGCCAACACATTAGGAAATTTGAAGGCTCTCTTTGTTCTGCAGGTTGTTTGAGTTGATGTACTCCAATTAAGCAAGGCATGGTATGATATGCCCGGATGCATAATATTCAACGTGCTACCACCATTCAATTGATGCCAATTCACATTAGCTAGGACTCTGTCAATACGGGAGTAGATAGGATCATTACTTTGGTAATTGAACCAAGTCTAATAGTCTCCTTCACTATCCTTCTCAAACAAGCCAATTTTATCCATTATGTTTGCCAAATCTCTGAATTCTCGCTCATGGACACTATGACCCCTATTATGTCTTTAGCATGAATGACATTATTGTAGTCACCCATAAGAAACCACAAACCTTGAACAAAAGCTGCTAGATTTTCTATGTCATCCCAAAGCTTTTTTCTTTTCTCAAGAGTGTTATGGGCATATATACCAGTACACCACATTTTGAAAATACCTGCAAGACTATATATTCTCACATGAATAAACTGATCAGTGCTAGCTTTCTTCTTAATCATTGTTTTACTCTTATCCCACATGATCCATAATATGCCATTAGAGTGATTTTCATAGTTATCAACGAAAGACAATTTAGGCCCAAATTTATTTCTAACTTTGTCATCCTTATGAGTCTTTACTCTAGTTTCTATTATGAACCAATTTCAGGTTGCAAGGTATTGAGACAGGTTGCTATCTCCCTGCATTTGCCTGATTTATTCAACCCTCGAACATTCCAAGAGATAATCACGACACACCTAATTTTCCCTCTCTTAGGTCCTTCTCAATCCTAAGAGATCCAAAACCATTAATGCACTGGATAACCTTTTCTTTTTCTTATAGCACAACCTTACCCTTTTATTTTCTATTCTGAACTTGTGTCCAAGGAAGCTCAGCAGTTTCAATTGGATTGTTAGGAGTGCAAACCTCACTAGGAGCAGTTGGTTTGGGAGTACCTTTTGTTGGAACTGGCTGCCACTCACTCTTCTATTTCACCTTAGGTTTACCACATGTGTGCCCAACTCTCTGACATACATCATAGAATCGAGGCTTTTATTCATATATCATCTTCTGTTCAAATGTTTCTCCTTCAGCATCTTGAATCTCAATACTTTCAATTTGGGGCTTCGTGATATCAATTTACACAAGCACTCTTGCATAAGATATCCTTAGCCTATTGGCAGTGCACTCATCAGTGAGGATTGGCTTTTCTATAGCACTACCAATCTTTCCCAAGCTTGTTGAGCCCCACAAGAAAAGAGGTAACTTAGGGAAAGTAACCTAAACTGGGATTGTTCTAACCATATCCCTCTGAAAATCAAAGTCTGGGTGTCAGTGCTTTAAGATCATGGGCATATTGTGTATTGTGTAAGGGCCTTTCACAAACACCACATCCTTTTCCTTTTCAGTCTTGAACTTCATAAGATAGTACCCTTCATCGTGGTAGTATAGTTCTGGAAACTGAACAAAATTCCAGTATCTCATCATAAATTGTTTAACCGCATTCATTGTCAAATCCTTACCAAGAACATACATGATTGCAGAGCTCTTCTAGTACAAAATTTCATCCACCACATCTTCATTCGCACTAACCACCACTGGTTTGCCATTCTTAATCTGCAGAGCAGAATAACCAAGCACATGGCCATTTGCAGGGACACGATTTCCACTAATCACATTAACCCACAGCTGCGGCTCCTTACCTAATAAAGCTTCCACATCTTTCATCTTCACTGGTGGTTCTTCAATGATTTCAGCTTCTACCGAATCATCATCCCAATCTCTACTCCATCCAACCCTGTCTTTCTACTATCCCCACAAACCATACTTCCATTCTCTTTTCCAATCGTACTTATAGATGGCTCTTTCAGTGTAAAAACCATCTTCTTTGGTCTTCCACGTCCAAGACCCATCCCACCCTAACAAATACACCTTCAACCCCTCACCATTACCCACACCTCTATGGTCCCTAACCCTAGGGTTAGGAGTTTAAACCAGCACAAGGGTAAGTCACCGTGAGAACCGCCGTCAGAGCCAAAACGCCAGAGAGAAAGATAACTTTTTTATTTTATTATTCTGATTTTTTTTATATACAAATTGTTATAGAGATACTTTTAAATTGTTATCTTAATATTTATTTATTTTTTAAAAATTCAAAAATGTAAAATTATTACTTATATTTTAATTATGTTGTTATATATATATATATATATATATATATATATATATATATATATATATATATATATATATATATATATATATATATATATATATATATATATATATATATATATATATATATATATATATTATTATTTTAATTTGATTCATTTATTTATTTTTGAATTGTTTACCTATTACTTATATTTTTATTTGATTAATTTATTTATTTGCAAGTTAAAACTATATCAAGTTGAGTTTTAGTAATATTTTAAAACTAATATTATTTTTCATAATTTTTAAACTAAATTATTTTTAATAAGTTTTAATAACAATATATTTTAATACAATACGTATGTTTATAACAATATATTTTAATAACAATAAGTATTTTATTATAAATATTTTTATTAATAATATAATAACCCTGTTAAAATATTTTTGGTAAGAATATATTGTTTTTATAATTTTTTAATAATAAGTGTAATAGAAAGAGATTGAGTAAGGTTTTTTTTTATATAGAATTTTTAAATCTTAACTGTTTATTGAATCTGATGGTTCATAATGATAGTTCTCATTTGTCACAAAACATATTAGATGGACGAGCCTTTGATAAAAGGTGGCAATCTGGTAAAAAGTTTTTAACAAGTGGCATTATGGAATAAATGTTTTAGAAACATGGCAAGTATGTAAAAGAATCTTTTAAATTACTTGATACTTTCGTAGATTAATTATGATGTTTTGTCACTAAAATAATTATATCCTTGTTTTGCATAAATTTTCTTTACTTAACATATTTTGAAATAAATATTCGTCTTCCATAAATTTTCTATAGACAAAAACATATATCCCTTCATAAATAAAATAAACATGATTAAATAAAAGGTACTCTTAGTATGATTCTCACTTCATAACTCTAGTACATTTATTTAGCTCAAAAATATTTATTTCTTACTATAAACCTTTTTGCACAATAAAGGCAAAATACCCTTTTTGGTCCCTTAAGTATACCTCGGGGTCCATTCTGGTCCCTTATTTTTCAAAAGTGTCAAAGAGGTCCTTTAATTGTACAAAAAGGTCCACGTTAGTCCTTTTTGTCCATTTTTTTCAAACGACGTCAATTTTTTGATTTGGTGGCATCTGACGTGGCTCATATTTGTACGCGTGGCACATGACTTGGCAACATTCATCTTTAAGGTCATTAATAGTTTGAAATAACATTCCAATTTTTTTGCTTTAGACTAGATTCAAACCCAAGACTTCTTGCTTGCAAGCAGTATCAAATTTCCATTATACCATTTCACAATTAATGTTTATTATTTCATTCAATTTTATTATCAAGTTTATTATTTCTGGTGTTTCCAAGTTGGCACTCCCATCTTGCTCTTGCTCTGTGCATTTCAAAGAGGAACCCTAACATCCATTCCAAATCTTTCCCTATTTTAATTTTTTGCAACCTTCTTCCACCTAGGATCAGATCATTAACAGTTAAAAACAAATTAGGATCAATAACATTCATAAACTTTGCAAGATAACAAAGATTGACATAAACTTACTGTCAAAACCAAGCTGATTCACTGCAACAACAAATTTGTTATGCAACACAACATCCCAAACGAAACGAGGCTTCTTCTCGATAGATCCATCTGTATCATTATCTTTCTCTGAATCGCTTCGTTCTTTTATTTTTTGCCCTAGAATTTTATCCTTGCCAGCAACATTTTGATCTTATGTTGTATTTGGACTACATACTATAGCAACATTGTTCTCACCAGAAACCTTCTTCTCCTCATTATTGTCACCAGAAAATTTTTTCTCCTCATTATTAGTAGCACCAGAAACCTTCTTCTCCACATTATTGTCACCATAAACATTTTTCACCTCATTATTAGTAGCACCAAAAACCTTCTTCTCCACATTATTGTCACCATAAACATTTGTCACCATAAACATTGGTAGTAAAAGTGAATGAAACAATAAACAAGAATTGTAAAGTGGTGTAGTGGAAATTTGATATTGCTTGCAAGCAAGATGTCCTGGGTTTGAATACACACACACACACACACATGCACACACACACATATCTGCGTAAGCTTGAGTGTGATTTTGAAACTATATATGCATACCATAAGAAAGCATATAAAGTCATATGATAATACAACACTCATACCTTAAATTCATATGATGTTTACCTATGTGCGCATTTGTATTACATCTTTTACTTGCCTTTTTTATTATGAAAAAAGGGGGAGAAGTATACTCTCAGGAGGAATATTTATTCTATCTAACTTAGAGGGAGTATTATCAGTCCAAAATATATTGTTTTGTTTCTTTTACCACATCCCATGAGAGATGTGTTGTCATCATAAAAAATAGGAAGGACATGAAGCCTTGTTTTTCAGGTAATAGATTTTCTTTTTATGATGACAACTCCAAAGTAAAATACTAAGAAAAATTCATCTGGATAAAAGTACAACAAAGGATAAGTCGAAAAGCACTTAAGCGCTTAAAGATGCAAACCTTAAATGTAAAGGTTTGATGAACTTGATTATTCAAAGAAGAAGACAAACCTAGAGAAATTATCGAAAGCCTCGAGAAATATCAAGCAGTGTCAACACAGAAGATGATATCTGGAAAAAAGCTTGCAGAAGGAGTTATACTCCTATTTTAATAAGTTAGTGACATTTTGTAAATAGGATACACATTACAATGTAAAATGTACTTTGGAAAAATATAATACAATATTAGTTTCTCCATTTTCTTTTTTTCTTTGATTTCTCTATTGTTTTATTTAGTTTCATAACACGTCATCAATACGACGCTCTCAGGTATGATTCTTTCACTTCTATTTCAAATTAATCTTGGATAATTATTCATTTAGAATCATGGAAATAATAAAGGAAAAAATAGTTACAATAACATTTACTACATAAGTACATAGTGGCAATTTCTTAAGAAGTGGGAATATGACGAGGACTACATAGAACAACAAGCGAACACGCTATCATACCCCAATTTTTGAGCTAAGATACAATCTCGTATCATACACATATGCATCATTGCATCACTAACAAATGGCAAAAGAAAATAGCTTGTGTGCTTGCTTCTTAAGTTAAACCAGGGTTTTGAATCAAAATCATTCATCATTAGAAGATGTGATCAATTAAGGTTTGGATCTCCATTCATCTTAATTGATCTATCTTCATCAATCATCAACATTTGATCCTCAAATTCCCATCATTTTATCAAAATCAACCTTGAATCGACCAAATTAGAGTTTTAATCGAGGATGGTACATCATTGACTTTTGGCTCAATGCATGACCTAATTGTTTAGAGCATGATCTCAAGATCACAAATCCAATATCTTGGTTCAAAACATCTCCGATGTCATGGTTGATTGACAGTGAAAATTTGAATCATCAGACAAAAAGTTAACTGTTCAGATAAGTCAAACTTTGACTTTTTTGGTCAACTTTGAAATTCAAAATTTCCAATCATCAAAGTATTTCAAATTATTCAACTTGATCATAAAGAATAAAAAATGTGGAAAAAGTCAAAACTTGAATTTTTCTAAACACTTCGAAAAATTTTCAAGTGTTTTTTACAACTTTTTTCACCATTTTCAAGGCCATTTTTCACCAAGATCCCATTTGATTCAAGAAAAACATTAAACATGAAAGTTGTAGATCTTGTTTCAAGATTTCCAAAATGTCCAAGAACATGAAAAAAGATTTTGTGGAGCTAGGATTTTGGAATTTGACATTATATGTCCAAAAACTTGCATTTTAGGCCATTTTGCAAAGTTTTTCAAGCATTTTTGCTAAGATCCTATCTCATTCTCTTCTAGAAGCCAAGTTGCATCCAAAAATATCCAAATATCATAATTGAATAAGGGATAATAACACTTAAGTGTTTTAACCATGGTTATAAATTTTTTACCTTATGCATTAAATGGTAAGATTCCTTTCTTATCTCTTAAGGCCAAGTTGTAAAAATCTCAATTTTCGCTTGCCTTGATCTCGAAACTTCTTGGCCTATAAATAGAGGCCCATGCTTCATTCAAAATCACACCAAAACAACTACAAACTTATTTTCTCACTTCTTTTTTAAATTACAAGTTTTCTAAGTTTCAAAGAATAAGACTTCCAACTTGCAATTCTTGCAAGTTCTGACCAAACAAGTCATTCAAACCTCTTCTAAACATCATATAGAAGTTGTTCATCCCTTCTATCCATCACAAAATCATCCAAAACTCACTTTCCAAAAGAAAACTCCACTTGGGCAAGTCTTGAAGGCATTTTCTCTTTTGATCATTCAAACATCATCAATACATTATATAGAAGTCATCCAAGCCATTAAACCACTTATGTAACACCTCCATCATCATCCTCCATTAAAAAAATCAGAAACCTGCAACTTGAGTCGAGTAGGAAGATTCAACCAGATTCAAAGCGAACTAAGGATTGGAACACACTCAGGAAGGTTCAAGGAAGTTGCTGGGATAATCACTTTTCATCTAGAAGCACTCATACGAGTTCTGTTATTTTGCTGCAAGAGGTAAGTGTTTCGAAACTGAACACTCTCATATAAGCATCTTTGACATCAATTCTGTGATTAAAAATGTAGATATCATATTGCTAAAGCTGTTTGAATCCTGAATTTCACTTAAAATCAACCGTGTTCATAGGTTAGTTGAATTTTTCAGTTAGGGTTTAATTGGTACTTTTTAGAAATTCGTTTTAATCTTTGAGTGTTAGCTTTGATAAATTATATGGTTGAAATCGTGGTGAATTTCTGAGCAAAATGACATTTTACATTTCTCAAATTGATGAAGAATCAAAGAAATTCGAATTGGCCATGGAAGTTGTCATGAGGAGGAAGACGATGAAGATGACGCCACATGTCCTTTTTTCAAATTCGCATTTTTAAACATATATGATTTAATTTGTTTTAATTAACAGATGTATAGCCACCCCAGTGGTAGAACGTGCGCCTTTAGTCCATTCATGCCCAAGGTCTGGGGTTCGAATCCCCCTCGCCCCAGACTTTTTCCTATTTTTTCCAAACTTTTTCAAAACATATTGAAAACTTTGTTTTCAATATAATTAATTGAACGCGTCTATATAACAAGCCACGCGTGTGGCCCAGTGGCTAACCTTTTCTTAAGTTTTTTTTAACAAACTTCAACATTTTCAAAAACCAATCAAAACTTCTCATTTTGAGATGATTTATTGCACACTTGTCATTTAGTATGTCTATTTTATGATTATGTCAAAAAATCCCAAAAAATATTTTCTTTTAATATATTTTTATTAGGTTAAAAAGTAGTACTTTTTAAGTGTTTTTAAATGCTTTTAAAAGTGTTTCTTCTTGATTTTCCTTAACCTAATCTTTTTCAAACACTCATGTGAATAAACTTTCACTCTTCAAGTCTTTTCAAAATATTCAAAAATGTTTTATTGACTTACACACCTCTTACACCATGATCGATTCAATTTATTCCTTGAAAATACAAACCGAACTAGGTTTTTTTCTCGTAAATCTTTCAAACTTAAAGTCAAATTGATCATGGGCCTCCCTTAAGGTGTAAGTCCCAACCCCATTTGTACATATTCAAGTATTACTAGATTTTTTCGCTTGTTTTATCTACTTGTTTATACATTTGTTTACCAATTCCACTAGTACTAAGAGGAGCATTATTCTCGGTGAAACTGCTCTTATTCCAGTGGGCCTCTCTTAAGATGTAAGTCCTAATCCCTTGTATATATCCAAATATTTCTAGCTTATTTGCTTGTTTTATACACTTGCTTATATATTTCCTTCATAAACTCCTATGAATTCACACACACACACACACACACACACACACACACACACACACACACACACACTTTGTCATATATATACTTGTTCATGTTTATTTATGTCATTACAACTAGTATAGCAACTAGGTTCCCCATAGCCTCCTCTTGGGATTTGTACAAAAGAACTCCCCTGTTGAGTTGGCCTCCTCTTGGGCCTCATACAAAAAAGAGATTTGGAAATATCAAAAGCCTCCTATTGGGCTTCGTACAAAGAATATCCTTAGCTAGGATAGAACCAAAGAGTATGGTTTCCCGGTGAAATCACTCTTAAAACCAAGCCAGCCATACCTTATAGCCTCCTGTTAGGCTTAATACAAGAACCCTGGATGTCCCTCGGATAACCTCCTCTTGGGCTCACAATACAAGGACCCTCGATGTCCCTCGGATAGCCTCCTCTTGGACTCATAATACAAGGACCCACGATGTCCCTCAGATAGTCTTCTCTTGGGCTTACAATACAAGGACCCACAATCTTCTTAAAAGCATCCCCCCAAACAAAACAAAACATTTCTCCTTAGAGATGAGACATGAATCATCTCAATGGAAGAGGTATTTGATCTATAGCATCACATTCAAATCAATCATTTTCACAAACAAACATCTTTCTTAACTGTAAGTGTCATACTTGTACACTCAATTTTAATGACTATTGCTTACAATGAAAGATTTAACATTTCCTAGAACAAAAACATCTTCTCATTCTAAGAACTATAAGTGGTATACTTGTACACTCAAGTTAAACACCCATTTTCTTATAATGAAAGATTCAACATTCAATTTTCAAATGTATGTGATGAAATATATTAGATACATTTTTCATTAAGATGACACTTGTCGTTGTCTCTTAAAAACATTGCTTCCACTAGAACATTAGTGGGAATTACGATTTCTCTAACTTTCTCAACCTCCTTTTGAGAATACGAAGGCACAAGGTCTCACCCTTGGCGACCATACTTCTTTCTCTCACAAACCACCCAAACCTTAGTTACCCTTAGACCTCGAGCTACAATTGCTCTGATTCCCTCTAAGGGATATGTATGCAGAAGATTGAAATGATCTTTGCGAGCATAATCATAATAAACATACTTAGGTTCCTACCCAACTTACCTTATTAATCCCAAAGGAGAAACTTTCCCAATAGCATAGAAAATAAAACAAAAAACAAAAAAAAGATCCTATAGATTACTATAGATACATAGGGTGCTAATACATTCCCTTTGTATAACCTAACCCTTTACCCAAGAATCTCAGTCCCCCTGCTTTGCATCTAGTTTCATTACTTCTCGCATTGCATACTTTTTTAGGGCTATTCAGCTTTTCCCTATTCCTTTTTTGGAAACAGTAAAGTTTGGTGATGGTGACCTTTTAAAAAAAAAATTGTTTTTGATCCAGAGAGCCGAATCTCGATTTGGCTCCCACGTTCTCCAATTTTCACCGTGCCTAGAAAAATGGCGACTCTGCTGGGGACTGCCAAACTTTTTTTGTTTCCAAATAAGGTTTAAGTCTCAATTTTTGTGTTTGTTTGTTTTATTTTTGTTATGTGTTTTTTTCTGTTACTTGTGATTTCATGTGATGGAAAATATCCTAACCCGGATTAAGAAACACTTAAGAATTAGGTGGGGGTATAGTATTGTTAGCTTACGAGGAGTCTCAGTCCTAAATAAGTTAACTTGAGATCTCTCGCTCAGTGGAGGTTTCCTTGGGGGTAATTTTGTTTAGAAAGTTTGTTGCAAAGACATTATTTCTTTCAACGAGCTAGCGAACCAAGTTGGCCGTAGAACCTTTGACCCATGTTGGCCTTTTAGGATGTAGTGTAGAAACTATTCAAGTGTAGACTTGGATTAGTTGTCATGCGAGACTATGATCAGGCGATTTTTTCTTGAAAAATATTATTGGAGCACGAGTTAAATTGTGTAAGCCGATAATATTCGAAAGAGAAGTGTAGACCCTGTATTATTAGTAGAACATGTTGTACAGGTGATTAAACCCATAGTACTTACCCGTGTTTGGTTATTACCCTTGACCTCATGCTCGTGACTTTGAACCTTTGGACCTATTTTGTGGGTAACCATGTTTGTATCTTTGTCGCATTCATGCATTCATAAATTTTCTCATTTCTCTTTTTTCTTTCCATAAACTTTCCAAGGAATTTAGAGAGTTTTTCTTCGCGAACATTCTAGGTCAGAGTAATGGATTTAGGAAGAAGAAACACCAAGAAATACATATTTAGATTTCCTGATGCGAAGAAGTTAAAAGAGTTAGAATCCTTGGTTGAAGATCCTTCGGATTTCAGAAAACACTATGGAATGCTTTTAACTATCTTGAACACTAACGTTGATGAAGGATTTCTCAAAAACTTGGTTCAGTTTTACGATCCTATTTATCTTTGTTTCACTTTTCTAGACTATCAGTTGATGCCAACTTTGGAAGAGTACGAAAATCTTTTAGGTATCCTAGTGTCTGACAAAATGCCTTTCAATGGTTTGGAAGCCATTCCGAAGCCACAAGTCATTGAAGCGATTACTCACTTAAGGAAATCTGAGATAGACAATAACTTGACTACTAAAGGAAATCTCTTAGGATTGACTTAAAAGTTTCTAATGGAGAAAGCTTTTAGTTTTTCCAAAGCTGGTAGCTTTTGTGGCTATTTTAGCTTTACTCATTTATGGGTTGGTCTTGTTTCCTAACGTCAAAGACTTCGTTGACATTAACGCCATCATGATCTTTTTGATTGGAAATCATGTTCCTACTCAGCTTGGTGATACATATTTCTCTATTCATCATAGGAATCGTCAAGGATATGGAATTATTGTGTGTTGTGTAATTTATTGTTCAAATGGATTGTTTCACACTTGCCTAAGTCTCATATCTTAAAAGAAAACAAATCTGGTTGGCATTGGCCTCGAAGACTCATGTCTCTTACTAACAACGATATTCATTAGTATGCTTTGGCCTACTACGGTATGGAAATCATCGACAGTTGGGGAGAGTTTGCCAACGTACCCCTCATTGATACACAAGGAGGAATTAACTACAACCCATTCTTAGCAAGACGTCAACTTGGGTATGCAAACTCGAGTAAACCCATTGGTCCTACAGTGGAGGGTTACTTTTATCATGAAGGGGGAGATTCCTAAGGTTTGAAATCAAGAATGATAAGAGATTGACACCATATTCGAAAGAAATAAAAAGGTGAGGTAAGGAATTGTGTAGCCATGAAATCCTACACTTGTTGGGTAAAGAAAATAGCAATGGAATTATGAATGCCTTATGCTTATGAAGAACCCATTTTTCGAATGGTATCTAAATCGACCACCATTCCCATTGAGACTATGTGAGAATTCCAAGAAGCTTTGGCTAAGATGAGGCTGGAGAAGGACTCTTGGGAAGACAAGTTTCTTAAGGATGACTTTGAAAACTTGAAGCTGGAGAAGCAAGTTAAGGATCATGAAGAAACCCTTTACTTTCAAGATGGATAACTTATGGAGAAAGATAAGAATATCCTTCGAAAGGATGACGCGATAAAGAAATACATTAGAGAAAAAAAGAAAGCTTAAGGAATTGACAAATGGTACTCCTGCTCCTGACGAATGGAAGAATGTTGTTAACAAGCTAAAAGCCGAGAAAGCCGAGTTGAAAGCTTACTATGGGAGAGAGATCCTGAAGATGAAGCTACATCAGGCATTTGGTTCTTCATCCGACGAAGATGATTGATTAGGATTGTTTAGCTTTTCTTTATCATTTACTTTGTTACTGTAGGAAAAATTGTAATCTTTTCTTAAAGATATTAATAAAATAAGAGTTTTGTGTTCCAATTGTTTGCAAGAAATTTCTCTTTGAATTCTTTGGAAAAATCATTTCTTTTCTTCTGCATTCAAAATCATGCATCATCTTGCATTCAAAATCATTTCTAGAGTCTTATCTTTTGGAATTTTTTCCAGAGATCGTCAAACTGTCGCGTCTTAGAGTTTCTCGACTGCGTTCACATTCAGCTCGCAGATACAATACTAGTGCAAATAGAAAGAAAGCAATGCAAGATTTCGAACAAGAGAATATTGAGCTTCATGGTATAGTAACCACACTTCAAGAGGAAGTGGAAAGACTCAGCGCTTTGGTGAGCTCGTTGGTAGTTGCGCAAAATCAGCAACCACCACCTAATAGTCAAGTTCAAGCAACAGTGATCTCCAAGATCACTACTACTCCAACTTTTGCAGTCGCAGTTAGCAATCTACTTTTCACCATGCTAGAGGGTTACCCTTGGGTCATGCCTTTAAAATTTGGTATAGGTTTTCATCAAAATACTTTTGAAGTACATGCAACCACAACTGAGGTTCCTACTTTGCAGAATTCAGCGTTCACTTCGTAACCCGGAGTAACCTTTCCTCAAGTCACTATGTCGGTTTCTCAACCAATTGTGACAAATTCAGCTCCTGTGGTTCACACTATTCCTTACGTGAACAACAAAGTTTATCATGATCTAGGCGACAACACGGATCCTCGTAGCCTTATGGAAGATCTCTAAGAACTATTTAATAAAATGCAGCTAGAGATGAAGACTATATGTGGGAAGGATTTGTTTGGAAAAATGCCTATGATATGTGTCTAGTTCGCAATGTAAGAATACCAGCCAAGTTCAAAGTCCCCGACTATGAGAAGCAAAGAGGTAGTTATTTCCCACAAATCCATCTTGTTATGTATGCCAGAAAGATGTCTACTCATAATGAAAATCATCAATTGCTCATTCACTACTTTCAAGACAGTCTGACTAGTGCTGCTCTAAAGTGGTACATGGGATTGGATAGTAATAATATTCAAACTTTCAACGACCTAGGTGAGGCCTTTGTTCATTAATATAAGTACAACTTACACATGGCTCCAGATCGAGACCAACTCAGCGCAATGGCTCAAAGAGACAAAGAGACTTTCAAAGAATATGCCCAACGATGGAGGGAAATCGCTGCCCAAATCAATCCACCATTGGAAGAGAAAGAGATGACCAAGATCTTCTTGAATAATCTTGGCCCTTTCTACTATGAGCGCATGATCACTAGTGCTCCAAATGATTTCACCGAAATGGTAAACATGGAGATGTGATTGGAAGAAGCTGTCCGAGAAGGACGTTTGACCAAAGAAGTTGGATCTTCAAGCGGAACCAATAAATTTGGAAGTGATTTCCCAAAGAAGAATTACCAAGATGTTGGAATGGTATCCCAAGGGAGACCAAGAATAAACATTAATCACCGACAACAGGTAGCCGCTATTGCACCAGTTGTTAGTTTAACTTCTGTAACACGGTGGGAGAACTGACTTGTTTGTTTTGCGTTTTATCGTAAATGTTGCAGATAGCAAGAGTCGCCACGGAATTTTCTTTTATCTAATAAAGGAAAGGTGAAAAGAACAGGAAAGACCTTTGATAGATTATGAGTACGAGAAGTAATTATGAAAAGGGAAGGTATTAACACCCTTTCCATCCGTAGTTATCTACGGGCTCTTAATTGCTTAGCTCACTTTTTTGAAAAAAATTGCTTTCTGTGTTTGTGTGATTTGAAAAGTAGTTTTGAAAAATATTTTGCTTTGACTTCGTAATGATTCATGTATCAGTCCTGAAGAATGTATATGAAGTGTTCGGAAATATTTGTTCGGAAAATGTTGAACTTTGTAATGATTCTCGTTGGAATGTATACAAAGTGTTTGTTTGAAAAAATAGTTTGAAAAAAATGTGAGGTGTGAAAAGCATTTTGATTGGAGCAAGCAATAGACTCTTTCTCCTTTAGGATAAGGCTATCCATACCATTATTTGGTAGGTAACTTTATCTATTGGATGTGAAGGGACAATCGTAGGGTCATTGTATAGTCATTGAGGGAAACATATAAGGATACCTTAGCAATTCAAAGGGACGATCATCACTTATTCGTAGGCAACAACCGAGGGACGAGATCATATATTCGTAGGCAACATCGAGGGTCATCGAGGGACTATGATCTTTATATCGAAGGGACTATGATGATGTTATTCGTAGGCAACTTTTGCTAATGGTATTCCTACGTTCGAGGGACATGACCATTTTATTCCGAAGGTAACAAGAGAGAGTACCCTAGGGGGTGCAAGTGTGAGAAATGTGTTGATTCAGATATTTTATCTTGATTGCTTAAGGTGATCTAACATTGATTTTAAGATCTTATCATACAATCCTATCTTCCATACATCTAAGCAGTGTATATATGTACAGAAAATAAAGGTGCGGAAAGTAAAAGTGCGAAAAGTAAAGTCCTAAGCTATTACAGGGCTTTGGGGCAATTACATAATAGGGGTGCAGAAAGTAAAATGCGAGAATTTGAATCTATGCTATTACAAAAATAACCTTGCAAATACATTGATTTCTAGAATTTAAATGCGAAAAAAGCGATAAATAAATAAAAGAAAAAATGTTTTGAGGTTAGTAAAAATATTTAAGATTAGAAAACCTAATTATTAGCAATAATAAATATTTTTGTGAATTTTCTGGTGTCAATTTTTTTTTTTTGGTTTCAAAAATTAAATAATTAATTCTAAAAAAAGAAAATTATTTTTGTGATTTTTGTTGTATTTTAGAAAATATTTAAAAAGAATTAAATAAATAAAAGAAAATTGAAAAGAAAAAAGAAAAATAAGAAAAGGGTTAGTAAACAAAGTGCTAAAAATATATATATATACAGACCTGGGGATCGAACCCAGGTCCTTATAGTCTTGCACGCGCCTCCCTTGCCAACTGAGTTGTGATGGTTTGCTGTTATGGAAGGGAAATAATATAATATATAATAAAATAAAATTTTAAAATATATAAAAAATCAAAAAATGCGCGCAGGGGCTTCGTCTCCAATTTTGAATCCAAACTTTTACCTACGGACAACTTTCGTCGCTACACCCTATAGTGACAGTTTCATCTGTCACTATAACACCTGCAAGTTTCACAAATCAAGAATAAGTAATATAAATCAAAGGTGAGACCATGGTTCGACTAGAAACTTCCTTCTGAGTGTGATGGTGCCCTCGATTTGGTCAAATTTTACCTTTAACTAGGTTTCCCTAATTTGAAACGTTGAAATCCTAACAATGGTGTAACTCGATCCCTGCACTTAAACTCAAATCGAGCCATCCAGATAGCTTAAAAACATCATTCTAAACAAAAATATGCAATTGAATGATGTTAAATATACGTATATGTATGAAATCGAAATTGAAAGAAAAGTGTGCAAACTGTGATCTTGAAATCGAATTTCAAGAGGTATTAGTGATCTGTGATGGCCTGGATCGATTTAGAAAGCTCCCAAGAATGTTGTTTGATGCTTGGAATGGCTTGAATCAATGCAAAAATTGGTCTGCAAGTGGCTTGCAAGTCACATATTTTTTGAGTTAGGTTAGGGTTCTTGGAGGCAAGCATTCGTCCTCTCAGCATTAGGGTTCAATGTGCATATATAGTAGATTGATTTAGATCAATAATTCTGATCAAGAATCAAAGATTGAATGCAAAGATATTTGATTGAGAATTTGCACCAAATATTGCCTTTTTTGGATTCAATCATGTTCAATCTCTTGCCAATCAATGATAATTTGAAATTGCCTACTTTTATTGAGTATCTTGGACTTCAAGAAACTTGATTTTATAGCTTGCATTCATCAATTTGATTTTTGGTATTTTATTTTAATTAAAATGTGATTTAAATGAATAAATTCCAAAATAAATAAAATAAATTAAAGGGAGGCGTGCAAGTGGACTTAGAAGTCATGTACTATCTTAGAAATAAGTTCAAACTATAAAAACCATGACCCGTTTGGAAAAAAAAATTGATTTGCTTAGTATTTCCCTTCATGCACTTCTTCAAAAATGCCAAACTTGCACAATTTGTAACTTACTCAATTTTCAACATTTTGAAGTGTTCTTAGACTTTTTAGAAAACTCAAGGTGTACTCTAAACACTCATTTTGGTTTTATCTTCATTGAAGCTTCCATGTTCATGTACACTTCTTTGGAAAAAGATGACTTTTTGTTGACTTTTAGAAAGACCTATAATGTCTTGATCCATAACTTTCAAATGGAGCATTTTTGGCCAAAGCTTGTGAGACACAAAGTTGTAGATAATTGTGTTATCTTAAAAATGAGCTTTGGTGGAAAATTTCTGATAAAGTATGTGAAAGTTATGCGTGGTCAAAGTTCTGTTGACTTTTTTTTTATCAAAATAACCCTAATTTAGAAACTTCGACTTTTGATCAAATCTTGAGTTTCCTTGATGAATATGATCAACCCTTGATCAAATGATGAATGTGACTTAAAAATCTTGATGTTGACCAAAAATGAAGTTTGACTGTATGTTGACCACAATTGACTTTTATAAAAAAAAATCCTAATTTAGAAACTTTGACTTTTGATCAAATGTCTAATACAACTAATTTTCAACCATCCGAGCAATTGATTGAGCAAACTTGAGTTGTGAGGGTTGAAACTTTGCATGGTGATACCTTGAGGCATATGAGGAGACATGATGATCGCTTAAGGCAATAGAAACCATCTTTTACTTGATAGAATCAAAACCCTAGTTATGGGTTGATTGCTTAGAAGTGGGTTGATCTGTTCAACCCTTGAGAAATTTTGAGTTTGAAGATGTGGATTGACTTGAGAAGTAGGAGGGAGAATTTTGGGGTATAAAAACTTCAAATGCGGAATTCGCCGCACAATTTCAACAATAAAATCAACAGCCTCGACAACAGGCCAACCATTCAACAATAATCAAAATCGTGCTCCAAGGATTTTACAGTTTGACCCAATTCTAATGTCTTACACGGAATTATATCCTGCTTTAATCGAGAGGAATATTGTTCAAACTAAAGCACCACTGCTAGTGCCTACTAAGCTACCTTGGTGGTACAAAGCTTATATTTTTTGTCCTTCTCACCAAGGGGAACCTGGCCATGATGTCGAACATTGCATAGCTTTAAAGACTGAAGTCCAAAGATTGGTTAGAGCTAACCTTCTTTCTTTTAGGGATTTGAATCTGAACGTAAAAGTGAATTCGCTGCGTAATCATGGAGGGAACGTTCTAAACATGGTGTATGGATGTCTTGACCAATATCGAGTATTTGACATAAACTTAGTAAGATCAGATCTAGTACAGATGCATGCCACTTTTTGCGTAATGGGTGGTTTTGCTCGACACAACTACAAATCTTGTAGGATTTGTTCTAGAGATTCTCGTGGATGTTCTATTGTGAAAACAGATCTTTAGCGACTAATGGATAATGGTGATATTCAAATCCTCAGAAATAGAAATGATAATGAAGTGAATATGATAGGATGTTATCCGCATGAACATTTAGTCTCAGATATCAAATCGGTAACTCCTGAAGTTAACGTCATCATTCCTTATTTCAATATGCCCGAGCGCGTAGAGGTCACATAAAACAAAAAAGGGTTCCTATTTCTCCTTTGATCATCTGTCTGCCTGGACCTGTTCCAAATGACTATGACAAAGCAGTTCTCTACCAATATAATGCAACAATGATAGAAAATGGGAAAGAAGTCCCCATACCTACTCTTTCGTCCGTAGTTAACATCGCCGAAGTAAGTCGAGTAACTAGGAGTGGGTGTGTGCATACCCCGTTACCACCAAGACATCCTATCGCTCCTGTGACTAGGAAATTCCTGTTAATATAGCCGTTGTGAGTCTTGTATGAATTCCTGTTGGTAATCCAGACTTAAACATTGGTCCTTCCAATGGAACCAGTATCAATCTTGACTTTGATGAAATTCTAAAACAAATAAAGAAAAGTGAATACAAATTTGTGGATCAACTGATGCAAACTCCTTCCAAGATCTCAATACTCTATTTGCTCTTAAATTTTGAAGCCCATCGAGAGGACTTGATGAGAGTTTTGGATCAAGCCTTCGTAGATACGTTTGATTGAATTGCATTGATACATGACGATTTGAGGCATAATTTGCATCCGAAAGTGTGTCGACATGTAGATTCAAAGACATCTTGACCATTAGGTACATTGTGCATTGTACATAATCCATGCATATGCATTTCAAGTGTTTGTGTTAATGTACAACTTAGACTCGACATGAGCTTTCAATACTTCTTTGTAGCATGATTTGCTTGCATTGATCTTTTGCATATGAGCATTAGAATTGGTTATATAACTTGCATTCTTAACATGTTCATGCATAATTTTGCATATGATGAGCATTAGAATTTTTGATTCAACTTGCATTCTTAACATGTTCATACATTAATTCTTGACCTATGAACATTAGAATTATTGATTCAACTTGCATTCTTAACATGTTCATACATTGCTTTGCATATGAGCATTAGAATTGTTGATACAACTTGCATTCTTAACATGTTCATGCATAATTTTGCATATGATGAGCATTAGAATTGTTGATTCAACTTGCATTCTTAACATGTTCATACATTGATTCTTGACAGATGAACATTAGAATTGTTGATTCAACTTGCATTCTTAACATGTTCATACATTGACTCTTAGTATGTGAACATTGGAATTGTTTCCATTCCTCACATGTTCATGCATTTGATTTTCATCTATGAACATTAGAGTTGTTGCTTTGACTTGCATTCCTAACATGTTCATGCATTTGATTTTCATCTAGGAACATTAGAATTGTTGCTTTGACTTGCATTTCTCACATGTTCATGCATTTGATTGTCATATGAACCTTTTTCCGTGATTATTTGACTGTATGGATCTACTTTTGGCATGAGAACATCATGAAACAAGGATTCAGATCAAACAGGAAATTCTGCAGGTTGCAGACCGCGCTAAGCGCCATCAGAAGCGTGCTAAGCGCCAAATTCATTGACTTTTGTGTTGTAGGTCGCACTTAGCGCCACCAGAAGCAGGCTTAGCGCCAAATGTTCTGTTTGGGTCGTGATTAGCGCCAGATACTAGGCTTAGCGCGACATGGAACTGAATTTTCTTTTCTTTCTTAATTCCAAATGCAAATAGCATGTGTTCTAACATTCCTAATCATTGTTTGAGAAGTATTTGATGCAGGAGCTTGTGTTGTAAATACATATGACACAATTCTTCGATGTTTTGCGCTTGTATACCCACGTATACATTCTATTACTTGCTTTTTGGGTCTAACTCCCTTCTTGCAGGCGTTTCGTGTTTGTATACCCATGTATAAATTCCTTTTACTTGCTTTTCGGGTATGACTCCCTTCTTGCAGGTGTTATTACTTTGGATACGCATAGACGCATATTCCACTTGTTTCTGATACTTTGAGCTATTCTCACCGGTTTACTCTTATTGCGTGGTTGCAGTACTTGAAATTTTATGGAGTTTTTTCATTAGCTCGCAGTGCTCTTTGGATTCTATATCCGTTTGGTATTTTCTACACCATTTATCGTATTCTCTTACAACTTTTCCTAGATATCATGAGAAGTAGGGATTTACAACTTTCTTTTTCCATGAGAAGTAAGAATAGAGATGCATGATGGGGCTTCCGTAGTTGGAGCATGTTCAAGAACCCCTCTAGTTTATTTGAAGACCCGTTTAGGGCGCTTATGTTTGCTAATTGTGTTTGGTTTGTTTAAAGTCTTCATCCATGCATAGGGAAGCGCTTTTCGTTGTGTTTACAAATGTGCTTGCATAGGTCAGAAGTGGTTAGGACACCCGACGTGGCACCACCAATCAAAGTTCCGCTTTTTATATTTCCTGCTATCGAGTCATTGATATATGGGCAAGCGGAAAGGGTCGGCAGTCGTCCCCTGCAGTTCTAGTCCGTGTCTTGTATCGTGCACGCGAATCGTGTTACTATTCCTATCGAGTTGATTACAAAAGTGGCCAGAGTTCCCTATTCTGACTCTCCACTCATTCCTGGGGTTCACATTCACTACATAACTCACATCATTTACTGCGCAGGCTATGCCTGCAATTGTTTGACATTTATTTGTGCATTTCATTGCTTGTGTGCTTTTGCCAAAGCACTTGATTGCTTCACCCCCTTGCATCCCTTGGTTCTACAACCAAGACGGATATAGGATAGCTTTCCCGTAGGGCTGCTCGGTTAGGATAGATTCTCGAGCCTAGACATTAGGATTTACATCCTTTGCATGTTGACATAGGTAGAGATTCCCTTACATCCTCAACCATAGGTCCAATCTTTGCATGACAACTTTAGGGCTAGTACTAGTTATTCTCCCTTTTGTTTTGCTTGTTTCTTTTTTCATCCTTGCGTGTAATTAAAACTAAAACTTGCTTTATTTTTCTTTTGAAAACAAAACACTTAATAATGGTTTGAACTCCTTTTTCAAGGTAAAAACAAGAAACCAAGACAAACTCTTTTCGCCTACGGGCGCATTTTCTTTTTGTGTTTAAAACCTTTTTCACAAGTAAAAAACACAAAACTCACCAAAACAATTGAGCCTAACTATGGTGCTCTGACTTTCACATTGCACGCGGGAATACGTAGGCATCTTGTCACGGGGCTCGATCGAGCATAACTTGTAAAAACTTCCTTCTTTTCCCTGTGGTTTCTTTATTTTCCTTTTTATTTTGCATGAATTTGTAGCGTTTGAGCATGGATAGATATAAACACACCCTTATCTAGAAAATAGAAGTGGATACTGTAGAGTACTACGGGCGTGTGGGCGCTAATCCCTTCCCCTCGCGTAACTAACTCCCTTACCTAGATTCTCTCGATTTCTTGGTCGTAGGACCGCAATTTCTCCCCTTTAGGTTTACTCGATGTTTTCCTTTCTCCGTCGTGAGATAAAAGACGTTTGATGGCGACTCCATTGATACACCCCTATCAGTCGGAAGTTCAACCAGGTGGTTTCAGCTGGCGACTCTGCTGGGGACTATTGACCTATTGCTGGTCCATCCAAGAGTTGATCCTAGCTTTTATTTTCATGTCTATTGGGTGTTTATCTATTTACTCGCTTTATCGCATCATCCTTTGTATGCTTTGCATTGCATTCTATATGGCGTCTTTATTGCTTTCATATATCCTGTATATGGGTTGCTGTTGTACTGGTTGATCTCTTGTTTGAGTGGGAGTTACATGAGGTAAATGGCCCCCTACCCGGCTAGTGACATATAGGATAGATGGATGTCCATGTCGAATCCCGCATCCCATAGTGCGTGTGAGGAGGCATGAAGTACCGAACTCAGACGAGATTCGATTGACGGTGCTTTCGCTCTATACCCTGTTGTGTAGTCAACGAAGTACTCGATAAAGGATCATCGAATCTGCTTATCATTAGGGATTCTTATTGTGTCTAGAATTACCCTGTGAGTTGGGGTGAGATATCCTTACTACAGGTACTGATGGTGACCGTTGGTGACTTGTTATTGATGGTGACTTGGTATTTTCTGGTATTTCTATGGAGTTCTAGTCTGACGTCAGACCTTTGACCTTGTGATATTTAGATTTGGTTTCTATATGATATTTCGATTGGGTATCAAGCCTTTGACCTTGTTACATTTGTTTGGGATTTTAGTACAATAGTGGTTTAACATACATGAGATATGGTCCTAAAGCATTGCATTCATAAAATGCTTTTAATTTGCATATTTTAACATGCATATTTGTTTATTTCAAGGATTTCTCTAGCCTTTGAGTCTAGTTGATGGGTCGTTTTGGAAGATGGATACTGAAAAAAGAACAATCAGAGACGTCATCCGGTGTATAATTTTCCCACACCTGCTCATGAGAATCTTCTCTTATTGGCTAATAAGTCTACACCAGAGAATGTTGGCACATTTACCAAAGATTATGGAAGAATTTTGACATGGTTGAAGACTCCCTTAACCGAGTATCAGAAGGACGAACTCCAGGCCTTTTTCCAATTCTATGATCGCGAGTTGAGGTGTTTTGTATTCCCTGATTACTTGTTAATGCCTACATTGGAAGAGTATTCTAGCATCTTGGATATTCCTATTTTGCATCAAGTGCCTTTCCATGTCTCTATGGAGAGACCGACTGATGATCAGATCGCCAAAGCTCTTCATTTGGAGAAATCTGTGGTGTCCACTAATGTTGCAAGCAAGGTGGTCGTGAGAGGTTTTCATTTGGGTTTTCTGCTACGGGAAGGTAACGCCAGAGTTGTCAAGAAAGATTGGAAGAGCTTTAACACCATTCTAGCTTGTTGCATCTATGGGACGTGTTTATTTCCGAATGAGCCCAAGTTTGTTGACATGAATGTTGTTTCCATTTTCATCCAGCGAAATCCTATTCCCACTCTTTTGGGAGATGTTTATCATTCCATACAGTTCAGGAGCTTTAAAGGGAAAGGTGGAATTGTAAACTGTTGTGCGCCATTGTTGTACCATTGGTTTTAGGGTTTTCTTCCCTGTAGTGGTGCTTTTATTGACACTCAGTATACTATAAGGTGGGTTCCAAGATTGATGGGCCTCACATCTCAAGATATTGGGTGGAATCGGCGCGAAATGTCCAAGACTGAAAGTGAGAAGATCATCATCCGTTGCGGGGACTTCCCTAATGTCCCTCTTATGGGCGTAAGGGGCGCAACTACAATCTGACTCTCGCTTTGAGGCAATTGGGTTATGCTTTGATGGGACCTGTTCGCGTTAAAAAGTGATTTGTGAGGGAATCGAATCGGAATTCGAATCTTTGGCTCGAAACAATTTAGTCTTTTGATTTGTTTTTAAAGATGCCGCTAGCATCAAGCTTTATTGTTTCCAAAACAAGAAAAATGAGATGAAATAGGGGAAAGATGCAATACCCTCAATAAATATGATATGCAATACGACTAGCGTGAACTAGACGCAACGCATTGGGGAGATTCTGGGCAAGGGGGTTTGTTATATAAAGGAAATAGATGTGGCACCCTAAATATATATAGTTATCTATAACTTTATATATGAATAGTTTGATATGCTTGTGTGTTTTAATTTGCTACGCTATTCTTGGGAAAGTTTCTCCTTTGGATTTTAAGAAGGGTAGATTATGTGGGATCCTAGGTTTTGTTATTATTATGCTCGCAAAGATCATTGGGATCTTCTGCATACATATCCATTAATGGGAATCAGAGCATTTGTAGCTCGGATCTAAGGGAGCTATGGTTTTGTTTGGTTTGAGAGAGAAAGAAGTATGCTCGCCAAGGATGAGACCTTGTGCCAACATATTCTCAAAGGGAGGTTGAGAAAGTCAGAGCAATCGTAGTTCCCACTTATGCTAGTGGAAGCAACGGGTGTTATTTAAGAGACAAAGACAAATGTCATCTTAATGAAAAATGTATCTAATCTATTTCATCACATACATTTTGAAGGGTTGATTGATTAAATCTTTCATCGTAAGTTATAGGTGTTTTGCTTGAGTGTACAAGCGTTACCACTTACGAGTTAAGAAAGATGTTTGAAAGATGGTTGAATCTTTAATTGTAAGCATTGGGTGTTTTGCTTGAGTGTACAAGCGTTACCACTTACAGATTAAAAGATGTTTTTGTTTGAAAAAGTGTTTGATTGAAAATTTGATTGTATGTGATGTGATAGATGAGATACTTCTTCCATAGAGATGATAAAAGTCTAAATCTCGAGGAGAAATTGATTGGATTAAGGGGATGCTTTTAAGAAGCCCGTGGGTCCTTGTATTGTAAGCCCAAGAGGAGGCATTCCGAGGGTCATCGAGGGTCCTTGTATGAAACTCAAGAGGAAGCTATAGGGTATGACTGGCTTTGGTTTTAAGAGTGGTTTCACCGGGAAACCATCCTCTTAGGATTCAAGAGTGACTTCACTGGGAAATCATACTCTCAGGGTTCTATCCTAGCGCGGGTGATTCTTTGTATTGGAAGCCCAATAGGAGGCTGTTAAGAGATTTCCAGGTCTCTTTCTTGTTTGATGCCCAAGAGAAGGCTAAACTCAACGAGGGAGTTCTTTTGAACGAAGCCCAAGAGGAGGCTAACTCAACAGGGGAATGTTGTCTTATATGAAGCCTAAGCAGAGGCTAAACTCCATAAATGAGTTTTCTTATATGAAGCCTAATAGGAGGCTAACTCAGATGAATTAGTTTTCTTATACGAAGCCTAAGAGAAGGCTAAAGGAACCTAGTTGTTAAACTAGTTGTTATGTTATAACTGAACAGTTATATGAACAAGTGTGTGATGTTGTTCGCGTTAAAAAGTGACGTGCTAGAGAATCGAATATGAATTCGGATTCTCTGGCTCGAAACGATTTACTCTTTTGATTTGTTTATAAAGATGCCGCGAGCATCAAGCTTTATTATTTTCAACACAAGAAAAGATGATTTAATGATTATGAAAAGGGGAATGCTGCTAATACCCTCAATTGATTATGATATGCGTAACGACTAGCGCAAACTAGACGCAACGCATTGGGGAGTATTCTGGGTAAGGGGGTTTGTTATATAAAGGGAATAGATGGAGCACCCTAAATATATATAGTTATCTATAGCTTTATATATGAATATGTTTGATATGTTTGTGTGTTTTAATTGCTATTTCTATGATTGGGAAAGTTTCTCCTTTGGGATTTTAAGAAGGATAGATTATGTGGGATCCTAATGTTTGTTATTATTGTGCTCGCAAAGATCATTGGATCTTCTGCATACATATCCCTTAATGGGAATCAGAGCATTTGTAGCTCGGATCTAAAGGGATCTATGGTTTGTTTGGTTTAAGGGAGAAAGAAATTTGCTCGGCAAGGATGAGACCTTGTGCCTACGTATTCTCAAAAGGATGTTGAGAAAGTCAGAGCAATCGTAGTTCCCACTTATGCTAGTGGAAAGCAACGAGATGTTAGTAAGAGACACAGACGAATGTCATCTTAATGAAAAATGTATCTAATCTATTTCATCACATACATTTTGAAAAGATTGATTGATTGAATCTTTCGTCGTAAGTTATAGGTGTTTTGCTTGAGTGTACAAGCGTTACCACTTACATGTTTAAGAAAGATGTTTGAAAAATGACTGAATCTTTTAATTGTAAGCATTGGGTGTTTTGCTTGAGTGTACAAGCGTTACCACTTACAATTAAGAGATGTTTGAAAAATGACTGAATCTTTTAATTGTAAGCATTGGGTGTTTTGCTTGAGTGTACAAGCGTTACCACTTACAATTAAGAGATGTTTTTTTGTTTGAAGAGAGTTTGAAAAGTTTTTTGATTTTATGTGATGTGATAGATGAGATACTTCTTCTATAGAGATGATAAACGTCTAAATCTCGAGGAGAAATTGATTGGATTAAAGGGATGCTTTTAAGAAGCCCATGGGTCCTTGTATTGTAAGTCCAAGAGGAGGCATTCTGAGGGTCATCGAGGGTCCTTGTATGAAGCTCAAGAGGAAGCTATAGGGTATGGATGGCTTTTGGTTTTTAAAGGGCAATTTCACCGGGAAATTATACTCGCAGGGTTCTATCCTAACGCGGGTGATTCTTTGTATTGGAAGCCCAATAGGAGGCTGTTAAGAGATTTTATGGTCTCTTTCATTGTATGATGCCCAAGAGAAGGCTAAACTCAATGAGGAGTTCTTTTGAACGAAGCCCAAGAGAAGGCTGACTCAACAGGGGAGTGTTGTCTTATATGAAGCCTAAGCGGAGGCTAAACTCAGATGAATGAGTTTTCTTATATGAAGCCTAAGAGGAGGCTAACTCTGTGGGGAGAGTCATCTTGTATAAAGCCCAAGAGGAGGCTAAACTGTGGGGAACCTATTGGTTAGACTAGTTGTTATGTTATAACTAGACAGTTGTATAAACAAGTGTGTGTGTGTGATATGTATTCACAGGACTTTATGAAGGAAATATAAACAATGCATGATGTTTATTTACAAGAGTTTATGAAGGAAATATAAACAAGTGTTGTGAAACGAACGTTTGAAACGAGCGTAACTTGATTATTTACAAGTTTGAATGTGTACAAGGAAGTAAATATGTACACGAACGAGTATTTATGTACAGGAGGATGTGGATGTACATAGGAGGGTTGGGACTTACACCATAAGGGTGGCCCATTGGTTTAAAAGCAGTTTCACCGAGAATAATGCTCCTTTCAATACCAATGGTATTCAATGTATATACAGACGAAACGAAAAACAAACGATCGAAGTTTATCCGTGTTTGAGTATTTACAAAAAGTATCTGTATCATGTACAGGTAAAAAATTTGTATGTATATGAAAAGAATTTGATATGTACAAGAAAAATAAGTATGTACATAAAGAATGTTGGGACTTACACCGTAAGGGAGGCCCATGATCGGTTAAGAAAAACGAAGAGAAAACGAATTCAGTTTTATCGTTTAATCGGATCGATCATGGAAAAAGATGTAAGTTTGATGAAAAGTTTTGAAGAATGTTATTTGAAAGTGTTTTTGAAATGTGAAGCTCATTTATGAGAAGTTTTGAAAAGAATCGGGCTTTGAAAGTTTGAAAAAAAATCACCTTTAACAGTGTTTTGAAAAGCACTCAAAAGTACCGTTTTTGGCTCGATCAAAATATAATCGGATGAAAGTTTTTTCTGAAAATTTTTGCATTATCATAAAATAGATACATTAATTGACAAGTGTACAAAAAATCACCTCAAAATGAGGAGTTTTGATTGGGTTTTGAAAATGTCAAAGTTTGAAAAAAATACAAAAGTTTGGTAAAAAAAATGGTCCCAAGGAGGCTTGAACCCGGGACCATTAGGCAAGGCGTGGCAAGAGAGTTTTAAGAGTGAGCTGGAAACCGCTGGGGCGGCAATACATCCGTGTATTAATGTCAAACCAGTTAAATATATTATAAACTCTTATTTTAAATTTGAAAACACGCACGCAAGCTTCATCATCTTCTCCAATCCTTCAATCAATTCTAGAATCTTCGTTTCTTGATGAAATTCAAAGATGTAAACATCAATCTTGCTCGTTTTAAACCCAGGAACATGATGGTGTTCATTAATTTCATTTATTTTAAGCCCAGAATGATTAAATTTCTGAAGAACACGAAGAACCCTAAAACTAAAAAATCTAATTGAAATCGTGTATGGTTGATGATTTATTCAATTGATTGAGGGTTAATGATCGTGGATAGTGCAGAAAACAAATGGCCAAGAGTTTTTTTCATTTGACTCAAAGAATCATAGAATTCGAGTTTTAGTTTCTTACCTGTTGAAGCTGGAATCGAATTCGATGAAGGAGTGTTTCCAGTTGAGTTTTTATGATTGCTTGAGCACCAACAGCCTCTATGGAAGGTGTATGAATGGTCTGCACTTCATGAGCTTGCTTGAATCATTCTACCCAAGTCGACCTGCATATGGTTCAAACTGAAACTTGAAATCAATGTTAGAGCTGTTACAGATTGTTGCTAAGGGTCTGCATCATGTCTATGATGTATGTTGATGATGTTTGGATGGTTAAAACTCAAGTTGCTCGAGCCAAGCTATGAATTCGAATCCTAAGGCAGTTTTGGCAAGCTTATGTGCATAGAATGCAAAATCTGTTTTTCAGTTGTTTTTAGGTTGATTTTAAGCTTCAAATCAATTACATGTGATACTTATAATATGTTAGACACCAAATACTTCATGTTTCTTCACAAATTTTCACAAATGCAAGATTTCACAAATTGACATAAGTTTCTTGAATTTCAAGGATGAAGAGTGAAAGCATGTACTTGCATGGCTTTGGTGTAGCTTGAATGGCAAACAAAACCTCTATTTAGGCCATGAATTCTGAAAGATAATTGAGAAAGTTTGGCCTTGGTAATTTTAACTTGCCTTAGAGGGCAAGGAAGTCATTTTTGCATTAAATGCAAAAGGAAACTTCCTTTTAACCATGGTTAATTTTTCCAACTTGATCTTATCTCTTTACAATTATTCTCCTCTGATATTTATCAGCTCTAATCCTCAATTGGCAAGGTGGCATGTGTTCTAGAAGAAGAAAATGCAAAATGACCTATAAATTTGAAGTTTGTACTTGAAAATTATGGATTTTGGAGCTCTAAGTTTCAAATTCAAAAGTATGGCTAGACTCCATGGATTTGAGAGTTCTTGGACATTTTGGAAAGCGTGTTTCAAGGGCTACAACTTTCATGTTTTGAGTTTTTTCCAATTCAAAGTGGAACTATGTGAAAAAATGCCATGAAGTTTGGAAAAAGTACAAAATTTTAACACTTGAAAATTTTTCTAAGTGTTAGAAATTTTGACTTTTTGTTGACTTTTCCAAATTTCTTGATTTTTTATGATCATGATGGATCATTTGAAGTATTTTGATGATTGAAAAAGTTTTGTCTTGAAAAAGTTGACCAAAAGTCAAAGTTTGACTTTTCTGTGCAGATGAAATTTCATCAGATGTTTCAGAAATTGACTGATGAATCCTGTGAACTTCTGTGATGTTTTGAATCTAGAAATTAGGTCAACATGTTGTATCTAAGATATGAAGATCAATCTCTAACCAAAAAAGTCATCCATTGATCAGAAAATCAGAGATTACTCATGCTCGACAAAAACCCTAATTGGTCGATCCTTGATAGATCAATGAGAAAAGTTGGATATCTGAAGATCAGAGGTTGATGATTTGATCAAGATAGATCAAATGAGGTGAGTGAAACTAAAACCCTAATTGCTTGCCTCTTGTCTCATATGAAAATTTGATGAAACCCTAATTTTGACCTGTGAAAGCTACACCCGATTAATTATGTTCTGAACTGTTAATGATGCAATGATGCAAATGTAAGGTCGTATATTAGGTCAAAAATTTGGGTATGACAGATGTGTATACATAGGAGTTTATGAAGGAAATATATAGACAAGTGTATAAAAAGAGCATTTAAAAGCAAGTGTAACTTGAATATATACAAAGGTTTTGGGACTTATACCTTAAGGGAGGCCCATTGGTTTAAGATTAGTTTCACCGGGAATAATGTTTCTCTTAATACCAATGGAATCAGTGTATAAACAAGCGGATGAAAACAAACGAAAGAAATTTGTTTATGCTTGAATATTTACAATGATGATTGAATGTGTACAAGGAAATGAATATGTACACGAAAGGGTTGTTATGTACAAGGAAATGAATATGTACATAGGAGGGTTGAGACTTACACCGTGAGGGAGGCCCATGATCAATTAAGAAATTCAAGGAGAAACCTGGTTCGGTTTATCTTTATATCTAATTGATCATGGAAAAAGGTGTGTATGTTTATTGATAGGTTTTTGAAAAGGTTGTGAAAATGATTTTGAAAAGTTAAGGATATTCACAAGAAGTTTTGAAAAAGATTTAAGTTTGAAAGTTGGAAAGAAAACATTTTTTGGAAAGTATTAAAAATGTCTCATTTTTAACTTAATAAAAATATAATCAAAAAGAAAATATTTTTTTGGATTTTTTGACATAATCATAAAATAAGTACATTAAATGACAAGTGTACAAAAAAAATCATCTCAAAATGATAAGTTTTGAATAGTTTTTGAAAATGTTGAACTTTGCTAGAAATTTGAGAAAATTAGTGATAAGAAAGAGTTTTTGGTCCTAAGGAGATTTGAACCTTGGACCTTTGGCTTAGAAATAAAGAGTTTTTCCACTGAGCCATTTGCTTGACTTGTCATTTAATTACCTTGTTTGGAAGGAGTTTTGAAAAAAATAAAGTTTTGAAAATGTTCAGAAGTTGTAAGGAATTTATTAAAAAAAAAAAGGTTCCAAGGGGATTCGAACCCTGGACCTTGAGGCGAAGGAAAGTTTTAAGGCGTGCTGGCTTACCACTGGGGTGGCTATACATCCATTGTTTTCTTTCAAACCACAAATATATATTATAAACCAAGTTTTAAAATTTGAATTTCCCACTTCATCTTCTTCGTGGAAACGAAAGCAACATCCATGGCTTCAAATCTGAACATCCTTGATTCTTCATCAATTTTGGAAATTCAAAATACAAATTTGTCTAGAATTTCATCACGATTCTAACCATGTAACTTGTTAAAATTAATAATCAAAGATGAACTTGAATTTTGATAATCCCAATTTAAACCCTAAATGATTAAATGAATAATTCTTTGAACTCAGTTGATTTTAGTTTAAATTAAGAATCCAGATAGCTTTAGTGATATGATATCTACATCTTCCATTTCAAATTTGAAGTTAAAGATGCATGTATGGAGGTATCAAAGTTTCGCAAACTCACCTCTTGGTATGAAATACCAGATCGAGTATGGTAGCTTCCAGGTACAAAATGATGATTGAAAAAGCTTCCCTGAACATCACTGAGTATGTTTCTACTCTTAGATTGCTCTGAAAGTTGCTAGACCTCTCTGACCAAGTCAAGTTTCAGGTTGCTAGTTTGAAAATGGAAGATGATGATGGAGCTGTTCCAGAACTTGTTTAAGTGTTTGGACAGTCTCTATATATTGTATAGGATGTGTCTGAAGTGTAAAATCAAGACAAGCACGAGTGGTTTTCAAGTTTGGAAGTTTTGGCTCAAAACTTGAACAAATGGAGTTTTATGGAGAAAAATGACT